>JAMPIV010007921.1:0-185876 GCA_024509875.1 Oreohelix idahoensis | reverse complement strand
TATTTATTTTCCTCTTAATATTTTTATACTTTTATCCTAATTTTATATTCTACCTAACCTTATTATATTAATCTATATTATCTTTTTATCTATTTATCCTAATGTATCTATCTATCTATCTACCTATCTATCTATCTATCTATCTATCTATCTATTATTAATATAATTTTGAGTATCTATCTATCTAATCTATTCTTATGTATATGACTCTTATACTCTATCTATCTGACCTTATCTATCTATTCTTTGAATTTATCGATTTGCTATCTATTTCACACATATCATATAACATAACTATCTATCATCATCAATAGCCAAAATATTGACCTCTAATCTTGTTAAGTACATGTACCGAAATTTCTTGTAACTTTTTTTTACCGACACCTCAATCTTGTAAAGTTACCATTTCAACCTACCTATATAGTATTTTTTATCAATATAGCATATTTTTCAATAGTCTATCTCAGCCTACTACTTTAACGCTATTTATCTATACCGCAGATTGAATGATACGCTATTGTATTGTTAACAATCTAACTATGGCGTATCTATCAGCTATAGTTCATGTATTATAAACCTATCAACTATCAAATGACTAACATAGGACAAATTTAGTATATAACATTTCGTCAAGCTGTTTTATGCAATCACTCAAGTTGTGTCTATAAATTCAAACCTACCAAGTATAGCAAATATCAGGACCTTTAACAGAGTGATCCGATTAGACTTCAATCATTTTTTTTTGTTTAAACCGGATTTCACCTTTTATTAACCTTACTTAAATTTTTTAGTGCTTAAGGGAAAGTCTTTATTGAGTTACTTCCCTTGAACTCCGCGGATAAATACATTTTTACTGCGATTTATTCGTTGTTTGGGTAATAATAGATTGTTCTTGCTTCAGAATATCTATGGCCTGAATTTATGTGTATTGTTTGTCTGAGTAGGACAAGTCTGTCTTATATCTGTATATCTTTACATATCTAAGTCGAACTATATGTTCTGTTGTCTCTAGAGAGGTCAAAGGCTATTCGGCGGATGTGTGGCTTGAGTGGTGTGATTTGGCTTCGTCCTGATAGGGACTGTGTGTGTTTTGCTATGTCGGCTTGATGCCTTGAAAAAGTGATCTCAGTGGTTTTGGGGAAAGTGATAGTCGTCTAGACCTATCGTGTATGCTTTACCCCAGTGTTTATTCATCTTGCCAAGGAATGGCAGTTTCATATTCCCTCTACCAAGGTAATCAAAGATACTCTTATGAACTCTCGATCGAAGCCACCATTGTCGATAATTACGATTTGAATGTTTAAGAGAATATATTTGACTCGATGAAAAACGACTTCGATTCCTAGCAGCACTATATTCTGTAGAATGCAGTCTATTGTTCATGACCAAATCTACAGAGCAACGAAATGTTGTATGAATGACTAACTTTAGAACAGATTCATTATCTGTATTCAAACGTGAGTGACAGTTCACGAGTGGAGCCATCTTGGAACCAAAACATGTAGGACTTTCAAGAAGAGAAAAGGGATGCCCGTATTATCGCTTGATCAGTCCAGAGATCACTGCTACACATGAGAACCCATTGTTAGCGGTTCAATATTATTATATGGAAAAATATGTGCTGAACATTATGTTGAAGAATCGTTGCTAAACGAGATTAGGTTTAGAAGTCATCTGAAATATTGTTTACAAGCTGACGTGCTCAGTCAGTGACGTCAGATGATATATGTATGGGCGATACTGAGTGCTTGGCTATTGACAGTCCATTATACCATTATTCTACATGAGTGCCCATGTAACATTGCAAGACCATTTGTCCACTGTACTATGATGTATTATGGCAACCTGTGATTTGTCACTATCTGTGCTGTCGAGTGTGTACGTCCAATTAAACTTTAGAAAAGGTACACAGTCGTTGGTGTCGATGACTTCCGGTCATACATGAGTGTGAGAAGAGAACATTTGTCAACAACACGAACCCTTATCATCATTCGCACATTATACACTCCATCCATGTCTACACAACACTGCGTAGGTCAAGTTGACATTCCATACACTACAGTGGGGCAGGCAACACCATAGGGATCTTGTCAACTGATGATGATAGACGCCTGTCTTCCCGCCTAGGAGTGTTCTGGTGTACTTTATCAACATATATTATATCCAACTAAATATCAACTTTATCAACTGGTGGACCAGCTTTCTGGGTTTGACCTCGCAGAAATTCAGAAGTCAACAGATTACCGATACCAGACCGTTTCCTGTGGCTGATACGACACACTTGCAGTATTGGTTTGCTCTTTGTCAACGCTTCGTCACGTGACCTGTCAAGTGAATGCAGTATGTAGGTCAGCGTTGTTGACATTTTTTACATTAGACATTATAGAGTTTCACAGAACAGTTGGATCAATTCTTGTCAGTGTTAACAGAAAGACAGTATTTGTGAACTAAGAAGTCCTGGTTTCATCGATGGATCTTCTTGTTTGCCATATATGAACTTTAATATTTAAGGCCAGAATGTTTAATTGAATAAAGTGGCAGTTTGTTTGTTTTCATGAAAAAATAACTTTGCCATTACTGTAAGACTGAGCCTATTTTGCAACACATACTATCATACACATAATTTATATATATTTATGTTTACATGTTATTTGTTTGTATAGTATGTTAGTTTCTATGTCAGCGGGTTGTGTTTAAGGTTGGGCGGCGTCCTCACAACAGAGTATCCCACGTCATAGAGGGTCCGTTGTGGGCGTTTTCTATAGGTGCAATTTTCTTGATTGAAAATTTGCTGCGACAACTGTTGCTTTTGTGTTAGCTGTGAAGTCTGTAATTATTGTTATTTTTGTAATATTTCTTTGTTCTTTAGTTTTGTTTTGATTTGTTTGTAATTTGTTGGTCTAACCTTTTCTATCTTTCAGTTCTATTCATAATTTATATTCATATATTGTGACGTCATTTGTGTTGTTATTCTTTGCAGATTCAGTGATTATCTTCATTGATTTCCCTATTTGATTTATTTTGATTTCTGCAAACGTTCTTGTATTGTCAGTCCTATTTGTACTTTATGTATTCTGTTGGTTGACATATGTTTTATATGGGTATATTTCATAAGACACAATTGCCTGTGCACTGCACTTGGATTATGGTATAGACCAGTACCTGATTATTATTACTATTATACAAGACCTTATTAAAGGCTTGTGACCCACAGATATTGGGATAGTATACTGATTAATCAGGTCATTGAGAACTTGGGGTATTATTATTGATTCAGGTGATTAGTATTATTGTTAGGCATCATGTCTACTTTAGATTATTTCATTACACAAGGGAAAGCTCTTGATAAGACTGGTCAACAATTAGAACAATTTGCAGTTGCTCAATATGACAAAGCATTAGCTGCAGAAGAGAAAAGATTAGCTGCAGAAGAGAAAAGATTAGCGGCAGAAGAAAGAAAAGCTATGGCGGAAGAGAAAAGATTAGAAAAAGAAGCTGAGGCTGCTGCTGAACAAAAGAAATTGCAGATGCAGGTAGAGGAAAGGAGATTTGAAGCTGAACAAAAAAAATTGGAAAGAGAAGCTGCGGCTGAACAAAAAAGATTAGACAGTGAAGCTGAACAAAAAAAATTGGAAAGAGAAGCTGCGGCTGAACAAAAAAGATTAGACAGGGAGGCTGAACAAAAAAAGATTAGATGCTGAAGAGAAAAAAGCAATAAGAGAACATGAATTTGAGTTGGAGAAATTGAGATTGACAAGTATGAGTAATGTTAATCAGGCATCTAGTGGTAATGGTAAACCTTCTACTTACAAGGTTAAGGTTCCACCGTTCAATCAGTCCAGTGACGATATTACATTCTGGCTGGATAGATTTGAACGTTCTTGTCGTACACATAATGTGGATAAATCACAATACGCTAATCAATTATCAGAAAACTTGAAAGGTGAATCTTTGACTAGATTATGCCTTGTAGGAGAAGCAGATAAGGATAATTATGATGTCATTAGGGCGGCTTTGATAAAAAAATATCAGCTAAGTGAGGAAGGCTATCGCCTTTTATTTAAGACGATGGTACCTGAGACGGGGGTAGAATTCTCAGAATTCACTGCAAAGGCACGTCTCACAGTTGATCGTTGGATTGAGCTTTCCAAAACAGAAAAAACGTATGAAGGACTTATGGATTTGTTGCTCAGAGATAAGATTATGTCATGTGTGAACAAACCTTTCCTTGAATTTATACATGAGCGTAAACCAAATCTCTAAAAGAAATGGAAGAATATTGTTCCCAATATGTCACTGCACACCCCGACGTGACTTTTGGCAACACTAAGATTAAGGAGAGTATGCCAGTTGCTTCAGCAACACCATACAATCCCAATTATTCACACAGATTTCAGGGACCTCAAAACAGATTTGATAAAAAAGGTAACCATAATAGTTATCAAAACCAAGGTAACCAATCATTTCAGGGTTCTTCTTCAAAGAACTGGAGACGACCTGATAGCTCTCGACACAGGGGTGGTCATAATTATAGGGATTTCCGTAGAGGAAGTAATTATAGAAACTATCAGGGTTATCCGTCTTGGAGTCAACAAGATCATAATTACAGAGATACTCATTATAATGAATATGATAATGGTAACCAAGGGTACTATGACTCAAACCCAAATAGGGGTTACAATAGAGGTAACAATAACTACAGAGGTGATAATAACCGAGGTAGATCTCAATACAAAAGACATAAACCACATTTTCAGGCAAACTCTGCACAACAAGAGTCCCATGAAGCCTATAAACAGAGTAAAGATAATAATGATGCTAGTAATATGGCATGTGCCGCTTTTGATTTTGGGAGAGCATCTCAGTGCCCCCAATGCAAAACGTTATTTGAGCCAACCACAGTGTCTACTTTAAGCTGTGGCCATCCTCTTCCGGCTCTTCCAGCATCAGTCGCGCATGATGGAAGAGGTTCTCTTGTCTTACATAAGGGTTTAGTGAATAACAATCCAGTCTCTGTGCTATTTGATTCTGGATGCACCACAATTGGTGTTAGGCAGTCACTCGTAGATCCTTCCCGTGCCACTGGACAAGTAGTCAAATGTGTAACATTTGGCGGCACATTAGAGAAATACTCTACCGCTATCATTAGGATTGCTACTCCTTTCTTTACAGGAGATGTACACGCATGTCTTCTTCCGAATCCGATCGCTGACCTCATCATCGGTCGCATTCATGGAGTCAAGGAATGCACTCCGCAACAAATTTCCACGTGGGAAAGGCAAAACATGCAGATTGCTAACGCTGTAGTCACTAGAGCTCAGGCTCTTAATGTGCCTCAAACTTCATCTACTGAAGATAATGAAGTGCATAACCAAGATAATCCCTTGGTAATTTCTCGTGACTCGTTTATAAAACAGCAAGAAGATGATCCCACTCTGAAGAAATTCTTCATTCTTGCAACTAAAGGTGATCCGAATAGGGACACAAGTCGTAAATCGTGGATTACAAAGAAGAATGGCGTACTTGTACGTATGGTTCAAGACTCCATTACGTCAAGTCATTCTCAAATCCTGGTTCCCAAGAATTTGAGAGTTAAAATTTTGCAGCACGCTCACGACTCTCAGTGTGCTGGACACATGGGTTTTTCCCGTACTAAGTCAAGAGTCCTTGCGGCTTTCTTTTGGCCATTGGTAAACAAGGACATACGGATTTATTGTCGATCTTGTAAAGTATGTCAGGAAGTTAAATCCAAAGGTCCACGGCATGCTGCACCCATTCAGGCGGCGGACATTCCTATTCGGCCGTTTCAAAAAATGGCCATAGACATTATTGGTCCATTTAAGATCAAGTCTGCCAGAGGACATCAGTTTATCTTGACGTGTGTTGATATGTGCACACGTTGGCCAGAGGCTATTCCTCTGAAGAGCATTACTACTGCTGATATTGCAGATGCTCTTTGGCTTATATTTTCTCGTCTGGGGTTCCCCGGAGAGATATTGTCAGACCATGGCACCCAACTAATATCAGATACCATGTCTCAAGTAATGTCTACCCTGCAGATAGATAGATCTTTAAGTAGTATCTACCATCCAATGTCTAATGGTATGGTCGAACGCCTTAATAGAACACTTAAAAACTTACTGGGGAAGATAACTGAGGATCATCCTCAAGACTGGGACAGAGTTTTACCTGCGGCCCTCTTCGCTTACAGAGAGGTACCCAATGAACATACGGGATTTTCTCCCTTTGAACTCGTCTTTGGCGCGCGTCCGCGTGGCCCTATGTCGTTGCTTCACGATCTCATAACATCTGACAATATTGACGATGACACAAAGTCATCCTACGAATATGTCATCGCGTTGAGACAAAAGATTATCGAAGCATGCAAATTAGCAACTTCTTCTTCTGAATTTGCGAAACAGAAGGCAAGGCAATTTGCCAATAAGAAGAGATGCTTACGACAACTTTGTCCTGGTGACAAAGCATTTGTATTACTACCTTGTAGGGAAAACAGATTACTTATTTCTTGGAAAGGTCCGTACGATATAATATCGAAAATTTCCGATGTCGACTATATTGTCGATATTGATGGGAAGCATAAAACCTTCCACATCAATATGCTTACTGAATTCCATGAACGTCCGGATTATTTGCAACCCATTTTCCAAGCAACGGACAATTCTCCAGTACCACATGGTCATTACTCATCACTGTCCGTGATACAGGATGAGGAAACAAGTTTTTCAGATGTAAATCTTCCTCTTCCAATGATCCCACTTCATTCCAGTGAATCATGGAAGAACGTTACTGTCTCTCCTGATTTGTCTCTAGGAGAACAGCGACAAGTTTCAACTATGTTGCAAACATTTCAGGATGAACTCACTGACATCCCTGGACAAACTAATGTCATTCAACATGACATTGTGCTAACTGACCATACTCCTATTAGGGTTAGACCTTATCCTATACCTATACATTTCCAAGCACAGGTCGAGAAAGAGTTGGATGTGATGATAGATTTGAAAATAATCGAACCATCCACCTCTGCGTATTCTTCGCCGATGGTTATTGTGCGTAAAAAAGACAATAACATACGTCTTTGCGTTGACTATCGAAAATTGAATCAAGTAACGAAGTTCGATGCCGAACCTATGCCTTTACTGGAAGAGCTACTTACTCGACTCTCCAAATCTCATTTTTTCACTAAACTTGATTTGTCTAAGGGATATTGGCAAGTTCCTTTATCTGAACGCGCCAAACCTCTCACGGCTTTTTCAACACCTAGAGGTTTGTTCCAATGGAATTTTATGCCTTTCGGTCTTATGAACGCACCAGCTACGTTCGTACGCATGATGCGCCGAATCCTATCTTATCGGTCAGATGTCATTGCATATCTAGACGACATCTGTCTTTTCAGCGATACTTGGGAAGATCACTATTCAGGGTTAGATGAATTGCTGTCTACTTTGCGTGAGCACAACCTGACAGCGAAACCCTCTAAAGCCTATATTGGTTTTAGCGAAATTTCTTTCCTAGGCCACCGAGTTGGTCATGGTTTCCTAAAGACAGAGGACCATAATACTAGTAAGATACTTAACATCTCAATCCCTAAGACTAAAAAACAGGTGAGAAGTCTGTTAGGTCTTATTCAATTTTATGGCAGATTCATTCAGAATCTATCCTCTATCATGGCACCTCTCTCAACACTTCTAAAGAAAGGTTCGCCTAATGTGGTCCACTGGTCTCAG
The DNA here is from genome assembly GCA_024509875.1 of Oreohelix idahoensis. Taxonomy (NCBI): domain Eukaryota; kingdom Metazoa; phylum Mollusca; class Gastropoda; order Stylommatophora; family Oreohelicidae; genus Oreohelix; species Oreohelix idahoensis. The sequence goes on along the minus strand of JAMPIV010007921.1, from coordinate 178,128 downwards.
GAATGCCAATGCTCTCTGGATAAGATTAAAACACTGTTTTCAACACCACCTATTTTAGTGCTACCCACTAAAGATAAGACATTCGTTCTTCGTAGTGACGCTTCATCCACTGGGATTGGAGCGGCACTAATGCAAGAGTACTCTGGAACTCTGCATCCTGTAATGTATATTTCCAGAAAACTTAATGCGGCAGAAAGGAATTATTCGGTTTTAGACCGTGAGCTATTAGCTATGGTTTGGTCGATCCTCAAACTACAGAGATTCCTTCTAGGCGCACATTTCATAGTAGAAACAGACCAAAAAGCTCTTACTGCTATACAGAGTAAGAATTTGAAGAGCTCGAGGTCTACTCGATATGCAATTGCTCTTCAACCTTTTCATTTCTCTGTGCGAGCTATTCGGGGATCAGATAATGTGATGGCAGACATTCTGTCAAGATGCCCACATGATTCCACATAACTATTAGGGCTTAGACTTCTTGATATGTCTAGTTCTATAGTAGTTCCTTTTCTATATCATGATAGATACACATTTGTAATTTAATAATATAATGATTGTATCACTACATAGCGGTTCATGTATGTTTATTCACCGCTGTGCTTTGATGATTTTTACTTCATAAATCATAAATTTAAGATATCTAATACGTAGTGATGATATGAATTTTTTAGGCATTGTGTAATTGCCAGAATTGTATTATACTTTGATGACACCTTCCTGGAAAAATATACTTGTAGAGAAATAATTTCTCTCAGTTTATGAGACACATTCTCACCAGTCGCTCCATAAGTCGACTTAGCCTCATATTAGGCGTTATAGGTATTCCTGATATTTTCATCTGCGCATTATTCATGCGTTGTGTGCCTATTGTACGTTGCTCCTAGATGTATTTCAAAAAAAAAAAAAAAAATGTTCCATTTTTTTTTTCCCGGGAGGTGTGGTAAGACTGTTACGTGCAGTCTTTGATATCTTACAATATTATACATAGGTAATTTTTTAGTGCTTAAGGGAAAGTCATTATTGAGTTACTTCCCTTGAACTCCGCGGATAAATACATTTTACTGCGATTTATTCGTTGTTTGGGTAATAATAGATTGTTCTTGCTTCAGAATATCTATGGCCTGAATTTATGTGTATTGTTTGTCTGAGTAGGACAAGTCTGTCTTATATCTGTATATCTTTACATATCTAAGTCGAACTATATGTTCTGTTGTCTCTAGAGAGGTCAAAGGCTATTCGGCGGATGTGTCGCTTGAGTGGTGTGATTTGGCTTCGTCCTGATAGGGACTGTGTGTGTTTTGCTATGTCGGCTTGATGCCTTGAAAAAGTGATCTCAGTGGTTTTTGGGGAAAGTGATAGTCGTCTAGACCTATCGTGTATGCTTTACCCCAGTGTTTATTCATCTTGCCAAGGAATGGCAGTTTCATATTCCCTCTACCAAGGTAATCAAAGATACTCTTATGAACTCTCGATCGAAGCCACCATTGTCGATAATTACGATTTGAATGTTTAAGAGAATATATTTGACTCGATGAAAAACGACTTCGATTCCTAGCAGCACTATATTCTGTAGAATGCAGTCTATTGTTCATGACCAAATCTACAGAGCAACGAAATGTTGTATGAATGACTAACTTTAGAACAGATTCATTATCTGTATTCAAACGTGAGTGACAGTTCACGAGTGGAACCATCTTGGAACCAAAACATGTAGGACTTTCAAGAAGAGAAAAGGGATGCCCGTATTATCGCTTGATCAGTCCAGAGATCACTGCTACACATGAGAACCCATTGTTAGCGGTTCAATATTATTATATGGAAAAATATGTGCTGAACATTATGTTGAAGAATCGTTGCTAAACGAGATTAGGTTTAGAAGTCATCTGAAATATTGTTTACAAGCTGACGTGCTCAGTCAGTGACGTCAGATGATATATGTATGGGCGATACTGAGTGCTTGGCTATTGACAGTCCATTATACCATTATTCTACATGAGTGCCCATGTAACATTGCAAGACCATTTGTCCACTGTACTATGATGTATTATGGCAACCTGTGATTTGTCACTATCTGTGCTGTCGAGTGTGTACGTCCAATTAAACTTTAGAAAAGGTACACAGTCGTTGGTGTCGATGACTTCCGGTCATACATGAGTGTGAGAAGAGAACATTTGTCAACAACACGAACCCTTATCATCATTCGCACATTATACACTCCATCCATGTCTACACAACACTGCGTAGGTCAAGTTGACATTCCATACACTACAGTGGGGCAGGCAACACCATAGGGATCTTGTCAACTGATGATGATAGACGCCTGTCTTCCCGCCTAGGAGTGTTCTGGTGTACTTTATCAACATATATTATATCCAACTAAATATCAACATTATCAGTGCGGCGCCTGAACGTTGACCAGAGACAAGCGCGAGCAGAGGGAAAAGAACCAACCTATAAGGAGGATTAGAATCATCATTAGCAGCTAAGTTAACCTATATTCTGTCACTTGAGCTTCTTATAAAAATAAATTCAAGTGATGAAAACCTTTTCATAAATATTCAAATTATTTTCCAACTGTTAAAACCTAAAGTGATTATTAAATTTCGTTATTTGTAATTGTCGTGTGGTGCGTATTGGGGCAACTACGACAGTAGTTTTTGCCAGGAATAACCTATGAGATATTAGGTAGAAGGTCTCTAGAAATTGGCTCGTTAAGAAAGAATAAAGACCTATTCGAGATAGGGACAAGAAGACGGGAATGCGAATGCTTTCCACTGGACAGTGTTTTCTAATTAATTATGGAAAGAGTTCTGTTTCCCCACGACCTTAGCTTCTGCCCTTAGATCCCGTAACAGAAAAAGCCCCCAACCTCATCTGAGTAGAGAAATGTTCCTATATGTGAATATATAACATCGACAACACGAGTGATACATTAACAAACTAGATAATGATCAAACATTTGTTGGGTTTATTCATTAAATATCCACACATATAGGGTTAGTAATAGTTAGAATGTAATGGTGGTAAAAGACGATTCACACAAAACAAACAGATGAGATATTAAAATTGCAGCTAATTAAGTAGTAGTTAATTAAGAATGAACTGGTGTAAAGCGAAATGATGATGATGTGATATGATACGTGTTACCAAAATGGTGAGTAATCTACACAGCCCATGTGTCTCTAAATGCTTCTCATGGATACGATGATTCACATGTATGCATAAAATGTCCCAAGTTGTCATACGTTATGTCGAGTGGGGTATCTCTAAGTCGAGGACGTTCGGATGAAAACTGTTGTCGTACTGAGAACGTTGACGATATATATATATATATATATATATATATATATATATATATATATATATATATATATATATATATATATATATATATATATATATATATTCTCTTCTTCTTCTTTGATCCTTAGCCGCCGACCGTCAAAGCAGTCAGTGGCCATCACGCCTAGTGGCGTCTTGTAGGGCAACAACAAATTGATTCCACTTTGCTCGGTCGGTGGCCATCCTTCGTACAGTGCCCCAACTCTGGTTCATTCTTTGCATCTCAGCCTCCACAGTCCTCCGCGAGGTTGTCCTTGGTCGGCCTCTCTTTCGTTTTCCTTCAGGGGTCCAAAGCATAGCTGTTCTTGTGATGGCATCGGGGTCTCTTCTGAGGACATGACCAACCCAGTTCCAGCGTCTGCCAGCTATGATATATATATATCACTTCAATGTTTGAGTATATCTCTGTAGTGTTGATCAACAGTTAATAGCTGTCATATGAAAAAAAAAGTCTGTTGTCTAATCTCCCAAGGGTACTGGCCAGACTGGATATCTTCACGAAATGTTAGTGATATGTAGACTCATTATCTTGCGTATGTAGTCGTGATTCATAAAATATACTTTAGAGTCTGCTTCATAGAATGCGCTTAAGAGTGTGTTGCACTTGGTATAAATATGAGATTCCACTTTTGAGCTCTTGACTTCTGATAATAAGCTTTCGAGTGATTTGAACTTGTGATAACTGTGTATTGAACTTGTGAGCCAGCAGTATATGGTGACGAAAAAGGCTGCGTCCACCTTCTGAATTGTGGGTGAGAAAATATTCCTTTTTAATTGAGGAATGAAAGATGTCCTATGGCGAATTCTGCTAGCCAAATGTCCGTTTTTTATAACTTATTTCTGGTTAGACGTCAGACACGTTGCGTATAGACTCAGACTTCTGATGAACTGAAGACACACAAAAGTCTTCTTAAATTTTCACACTTAACATCACTGGTTGACTTTCATTTATACTACTGCTCATTATTGATCTCTCTCTGAGTTCAGTTCTAATGATGTTAACTATCTTGTGCATGAGAGTGTGTGCGCATGGGAGACTGTGATGATGATGAAGGTGAAGTATGAACTATTAATTACCTTCTATCATCCTATCAACTTCTAGGAAAATCTTCTGATTTTATTAATCAGTTATGAAAAGAATTAATTGAAACTCTATCTTTCGCACATTTAGCTGTGAGGTTAAATTAAACAAAGAATAAGAAAATGTATTAATAATCTGTATAAGATCTACTAACCTTCTTTTCCCTTCGCAAAATCCTTTACGAACACAATTCACCACAGAAATGAATTATTATCCACTCTGAATAAACACGTGTATTTAGGCTAGGGGTTTTAGGGATTTAATCTCTACCTCACAATGTAAAACTGGACTCCTCTCTCTAGCGAGCTACGCGGTATATTATATCTCTGGAAGTCCAATGTGGGTTCCTTGGACCGGTGACGTTCAACTCCACGCATACAACCAATACCTAAGAGACCCTCTGGTCACTCATTCCCAGGATCGCTCTTGTCCCCTGTCAGTCCAAAAGTGAGTGGGGTAATTCGCCACCATTTTTCGTTGCCTGGCTTACCTGACAAACAGGTATTGAGATAATTGGCTGGCCAATGCAAAAGTGCTGTCACATTACTCCCTGATTGTCTATCGCTCCGTGTGTTGGCTGCACTCTTTGTTACCTCCGTCCATTGTTGCCAGCATGCTAACATGTCCCCTCTGTGGCGCCGCCTATTGATTTACTTGCCGGTTGGTTTAAACAGCATGAGACGTTTTCACCTAGCCGAGCTGGGCGTCCAATGTGGTGACCCATCGCTTGTATGGACAGCGGCCGAATAAAAAAGATAACAACAGTCCACAGAAATTGTATAATGCCCAGATGTCTGATTTGGATGACCAGATGTGTTTTCACCAGATTTATCACGATGCAATGTGGACTTCAAACGATGATGTCAGGTATGGGGACTCAATCAATAGACTTTATTTTACCACTGATGAAAGAACAAATTCGGTTCTCTAGATACCGGTCGCGAGTAATCAAAACGATGAAATATCAAACGTGGGATAAAAGAGCACAAATGTGGGAGAAAATAAAATACGAGAGATGTAGGAAAAGATAGAGTTATAAGGCCTTGCGCTCGTTTATCACAGTAATGTTACAAATTTAACTTCGATTCAATCATTTTAAATGTACTACATGTTTGTCACAGTTAAAGTTACTAAACACACACTGTAAACAGAGCTATATTATAATAATAATTCCACTGATTAACACAGCGGTGGGGGTTTAAGGAGCTAGGATATAGCATTGCGTAAATTCTTCATAAAAAGTGTCAGCAGAATTACAGAATTAACGGGCTCAGCAACAGCCAGCATTGTTTTCGCTTATCTGAATATCTCGTGAAGACTCCCATGTGATAGCAGCTTTACTACTCTTCTATCTACATTTCTGCCAAGAGTAATCTTGTGTAAAGATAGACTCCATTGAAGCCTATAATAGATACTCTTGAGTTTTGGCCACTGTTGGACCACTGCAAAGCAGGGGTGGCAATACCGTCACACTGTAGTATTCTTCATTTCATTTGTAGAAATACCTGTACTACTACCAGATCGCCTTCTGGACAATTACACTGCAATGGATGAATCAACAAGGCTGAGACTGTTGGAATTTGGCATCAAACGTGGGACTAGCAGAAATGGATGTGAGAGAGGATGCATCCGTCGTATGTACAACTAGCATGCTACAGGTACAATTAACATTCATACTCTTCGACATTTGTTGAGGAAGACTGAGCACCTATGGGTTTGTCCGGAGTGCAGTGAGGTCGATTCTGATTAACAGTAACATAAACAATACTACCAATAGTAAAACGTAAAGGCTGTCCCATAGCAAATACTGCCGTAGGGGAGTGAAATGTTAGAGACTTCACCATACTAGGTCCAGCATCGAGACGTGGGGTGACCAGTTCCCTTCTTCGCTGCCTTTTTTTCCTTCCCTAATTCAAAGTCAGGTAGCCATTTACAGCTACCAACAGTACTTTTACCTAAAACAGTGATGCTACACATACAGTACAAGAACTTAACTAACCTGCCAAAAAGCTACCAATGTGTGTTGTCACGCCTATTCCCTTGTCTTTAGGATCACTTACTCTTTTGTGGATTGCCAGGGCTGTATCTACAATCGCTGATAAAGTGCAACATACAATCTTTTAAAAGACACATTCTCAGAGTTGTACTAAAATATTCATGACTACGTAAATTATTTCTCATATTGCCGCATTTTTTGTTGTGCCATTTTTCGCAGTATTATTCCTATACTTTGACATTAAATTATTTTTTATTCCACACATGCATTGATGTCATAAGGGTTACTAGCAGCGCCCCCCCCCCCCCCACCACACACCCCACCCTCCCCCCGCAGTTTATAAATTGGTGCAGAACTCCCTAATTAGTATTAAAGGTAGTTAACACAGAATCTGGAATGCTTTGGCACGGCCATGTTTCAGAAACTGGATTGTTTTGGTTTCCAGATTTTGCACAAAGTAGCCAAGCTGCCCAAAAGAAGCCCAAGAATCGGTTCAAAAATCGCCCAAAAGTTGGCCGAAAAAAACTTTCGATTTTCGGAATATTTCGGTTTTAGGGTTTTCAGATTCTGTGTTACCGACCTGTAATGGTTTTCTATGGCTTCATCTAATTAATTCCTCATCAATTTCCAAAGTGAGGCATTATGGAATCCGCCCGGATGATCATAACCTTAATACAGAAAACTTACAAAGACATGTCATGCAGAGTTCTTCATGAAGGACAACTTACAGAACCGTTGACGATAAGAACAGGCTTTCCTCTTCTTACTGGCTATAGGTTTCATTATGAAAACATCAACTTCACCCAACGGAAATGGAAACCGATGGAATCTGACTAAACAGCTTGGTGACCTAGATTTTACCGACGACTTAGCTTCTTCTATTTCATAACCATAATCGGTTGCGAGACAAAATGAAAATACTCTATGAGAAGTCATAGCAAGCAGGTATGAAAATACAAAGGGAAAACACAAAGATAATGCTAATAAATGCAGATAATGATAACAAAACTGAATTTTATGAAACACCCCTACAAGTTGTAGATTCATACACATATCGTAGCAACAATTTAGACAAAGTTGGAGAGACAGACAATGATGTTAAAATAAAAACACAAACAGGTAGCAGAAGTTCTTATTGATTGCAAAGCATATACAGAAAAATAGATAGTAATCTTTACAGATGCCCTGTTAGTAATAACAAATTTGAAAAGCCATCAAGCAAAAGGACTGAAAGATCTGATAAACTCAGCTGCTGTTTGTTCCTAGTGTTCCTTTCATCGTGTTGTTTTCTCGCTTGTTGTGAAAGCTTTTTTTTGTTCAATCTGAGGTGATGCCGTAGGGAGCATCACCACTTGATGAGATCAGCAGCTTCGTCCTCCCAGGTTGCTGGATTTATGTCCAGTGCCTTCAAGTCTCTCTTACACACATCTTTGAACCTCAGCTGTGGTCGCCCATCTGCCAGTTGTCCGTAGAAGATATCTTTAAGGAAACAGGTGATAAACTCTCTTGAAAGACTGATCAAAAGCTTCAAGAACTGCACAATCCAGTGGATACCACCCCATTGCAACATTCCCAGCAACGAAGAGGCAGATAAATTTGCTAAGAAAGGAGGAGCGCTACAACAAAATGATGCTAGGACTACTCATGAAATGTCAAAAACAATTATAAAAGCCACATTTAAGTCCAAATAGAGAACACCCTGGCCATTTAAAAAAAAAATGATGCCTATCATCAGCTATCTAGACAAGAACAGGTCATCATTTTCCGGCTGTGCACTGGACACAACAGATTGAGGTACCATCTATACCACAAGTACAGGATTGGTCCAACAGATCTCTGCACCAATGGCACCAGCCCCACGACAGTCGAACATCTGCTACAGTCCTGCCCAACGTACAGCAGTGAACAGAGTGGCATATGGTAACAACCCACTTCTCTCCACGAAAAATCGTTTAAAGATGTCAGGAACCTTGAGCTGACTTACTACCTTTATTAGAGTCATCAATGTAGAAGTCTGAGGGCGAACAAGAAAAAAGAAGGAGAAAAAAGGCAAAAAGAGCATTCACTGAATTAGATAACATATATTGATCAAGAGAAATCTAGTCCAACACAAAAATAAGAATCTTTTACTCAAATGCCAAATCAATCGTATTGTTGGCTCTGAAAGACATATAACACAAAACAACTAAGAAGTTACACAGTTTCATGAATGGGAACTTGCTCTGAACAGAAGGATTGAAAAAATATAACAAGATGACCAAAGTGGATATGATGACAAGAATCAAAGCACCAGTGGATCAAAAGATAAGGAGAAGATACTAGGGTAGAACACTTGAGGAAACATGTTAATAGTATTATAAGGCAGACCTTATTCTGAAATCCACAGGGTAAAATATGTGGAGGAAGATCAAAATACAAGAAGGAAACTGGGGAACAGACAATAAGGTATAAAGATGGCATGGAAAGACCTTGGATAATTGGTACAGGAAGAAAGACTTGGACAGTTGGTACAGGAAGAAAGACTTGTACAGTTGGTACAGGAAGAAAGACTTGTACAGTTGGTACAGGAAGAAAGACTTGTACAGTTGGTACAGCAAGAAAGACTTGGACAGTTGGTACAGGAAGAAAGACTTGTACAGTTGGTACAGTAAGAAAGACTTGGACAGTTGGTACAGGAAGAAAGACTTGGACAGTTGGTACAGGAAGAAAGACTTGTACAGTTGGTACAGTAAGAAAGACTTGGACAGTTGGTACAGGAAGAAAGACTTGGACAGTTGGTACAGGAAGAAAGACTTGGACAGTTGGTACAGGAAGAACGATTTGGACAGTTGGTATAGGAAGAAAGACTTGGACAGTTGGTACAGGAAGAACGACTTGGACAGTTGGTATAGGAAGAACGACTTGGACAGTTAGTACAGGAAGAAAGACTTGGCATGAATATTCTAATGGTGCTTAGGGACCTGAAGGGTATTAGTTAAGATGTGATTTTGAGAAGGTGCTATGGTTGTATGCTCCTGGGGGAGCGAGGTTTATTGAATGCATTGCTGTGGAAAACGTGAATTCAATGTAAGTCGAGTTAAACGTTTGTGAGAAGCATGTGATGTTTGCACGAGCAGCTGAACTGTGATATGTTATGACATGTGACTAAAGTAGAAGTTAATGTTGATTCCCAAACTTTTTTCTCTGGGCCACACTTTCGGTATGAAAATTTGCTCGCCCCACATCAATGTTTTTTTTGATAAGACATACCTTCAAACACTTAACAAAAAAAAAATCAACTTTTAGCTAGCTGTTTTCATAACATCGAACACAACTACATTATAAAATGATCGTGAGACATCAAGAAAGTATTTAAAAATCCAGCTACATAAAAACATGATTCATTCACAAACATAAAAAAAAATAAAGAGAGACGTGAGACTGTTTTTATAGGGTAATCTCATTTATATTAGGTCTTATTTGAGACAAACAAACTCTCATCTCTTCATCAACACAAAGAAGATTCTCTTTTCTGGTCTTTAATATTAGTCAGAGCTGAAGCTCCCTGTTCACAACAATATGTCGTGGAGAACTGTATCTATTTGATAAATTATAATACTGAAAACAATCTGGAAAATTCTATGTGTTTCTATGTATATATTTCCCATGTTCTATTACAGGAAACAAAATAAATAAAAAAATGACCTTCATATTTATTTTTCTGCCATCACCGGTGTCAATACCTTTGTCGGGGTGTGGCGGCATGCGTACCCTGATTACCCCCAGTGCTATACCAGCGGGAGTTTTACTCCTGGAAGGTTCTACCGAGCTGGACAGGTTTGCGCGGGCAGGGGTCAGACTAAATCAGACATCCTGGTCCTCCAGGTTGGGGGTTTTAGCAAAGGCTGACACCCCTGTCTATGTAAAAAGAAATGAAGTTATGGAAACGACAATAAATGAACAAACTTTGCTGCGGGACGGACATCTGGAGTCTGAGGCTCGTATGACTGTCAGTGGTGAAAGCCGAAAGGAAGCCACTGACACGAAAACGGACGTCCTGACCGCAAAACGTGAAACAAGAATAGGATTTTGGAATGTCAGGACAATGAACGAGACTGGTAAACTAAAACAGGTCACGGCAGAAATGAGAAACTATAGGTTACACATTCTAGGGATAAGCGAGAGCAGATGGACAGGGGCAGGAAAAGTTAAAACAGCAACAGGAGAAACAGTACTTTACTCTGGAAGAGAGGATGGACAGCACAATGAAGGTGTAGCCATTATTCTACAGAAAGGAATAGAAAGGACATTACTGGAATGGAAACCCACCAACAACAGACTGATAAGATTAAGATTGAGAGGGAGATTCACCAATACTACAAAAAATGAATGCTACGCACCAACGAGTGACAGCGATGAAGAGGTCAAGGATGAATTCTATCAACAACTGCAGAAAGAAATGGAAGACACACCTAGATAGGATCTTGTCATGGTAATGGGAAACCTCAATGCGAAAGCTGGAACACACAATACATATAATGAAAGAGTAATGGGGAAATGCGTCAGCGGAACAGTAAACGAAAATGGTGATAAATTAATAAGTTTCTGTAGCATTAACAACCTGGTCATTGGAGGAACACTTTTCCCACACAAAGAAATTCACAAATTAACATGGGAATCACCAAATGGTCGGGACAGAAACCAGATAGACAACATCACAATTAACGGTAGATGGAGACATGCATTACAAGATGTGAAGGTAAGAAGAGGTGCAGATGTGGGAAGTGATCACCATTTAGTAGTAGCAAAATTGAAAGTGAAACTAAGAAGGGCTGGACCAACTGTAACTACACAGAAAAGGTTTGACATCAGCAAATTGACGGACCCCCTTACCATAAAAGCTTTTGCGGCTGACATAAAGAAACGATATCAATTTGCCAAAAGTCAGGAAAAGACATTGACTGATGATATAGACCAGATATTCAACACCATTTCAACAATACAAAGGAAAGCAGCAAATCATGCTTGGGATTCCAGGAAAGTAAGAAGCAAGACTGGATAACACCAGAAACGTTAAACACCATAACGATGAGAAAGGAAATAAAAAGAAAGAAAACAGAAGCGAAGTCCCCCAGGTTAAAGCAACTATATAGCGAACAGTACAGTCAGCAGGACAAGGAAGTTAAACGTCAAACCCGAGCCAACAAAAGGTATTTCCTAGACGATCTTGCGAGACAGGCAGAAGAGGCAGCACTGAGAAATGAACGAAGCACAGTATACAAAATAACTAAAGTCATCAGCGGAAAACGGGGTGCAAACAATATTACATTAGTAAGAGATAAGCTAGGAAATCTCATCACGACAGCAGAGGGACAGGAAACAAGATGGGCAGAGCATTTGAGAGAAACTCTGAACAAGGAACCACCAGAGACACAATTGAATGTTCCTGAGGCTGAAAACGATCCAGATGTTAATACAGACATTCCACGAAAAGAAGAAATCATCACAGCAATCAAAGGGTTAAAGAATGGAAAAGCTCCTGACCATGATAACTTAAATGTAGAGCTATTTAATACAGACCCTGAGCTAGCAGCAGAACTATTAGAACCACTATTTGCACAAGTCTGGAAAACAGGGACAACACCAACAGAATGGAACAAAGGAATAATTGTCAAATTGCCCAAGAAGGGAGATCTTGCAGACTGTAATAATTGGAGAGGAATCACTCTTCTCTCAGTTCCCAGCAAAATACTAGGCAGGATAATTATATAGAGAATTTCAAAAGCAGTAGACCACAAACTGAGGAAAGAACAAGCAGGATTTAGAAAGAACAGAAGATGTGCAGATCATATATTTACCCTCAGGAACATTATAGAGAAGTGCTCAGAATGGCAAAGACAGCTGTACATTAATTTCGTTGATTTTGAAAAGGCTTTTGACAGTATACATAAGGACAGTTTATGGAAAATACTGAGGGCTTATGGAATTCCAAGCTGTATAGTGTCAATCATAAAAAGCCTCTATGCCAACGTTACGTGCAGCGTTGGGCAGAGCAACCTAACCTTTGAGGTGAAGACAGGAGTACGACAGGAATGCCCTTATCAACCACTCTATTTTTAACAGTCATAGACTGGGTGATGCGCCAGACAACAGAGGGCAGTCCAAGAGGAATGTGATGGACTACATTTTCTACATTGGAAGATCTGGAATATGCAGATGACATTGCACTACTAGCACATTCACTTCAACACATCCAGGAAAAAACGGATAGACTTAATAAGTATAGCCAGCAGGTGGGCTTGAACATCAATCTAAAGAAGTCAGAGGTCATGACGCCCAATGTGAGCAACCCTGAGCCCATATCAGTAAGGAATCAGCAACTGGTACAGACAGACACCTTGACATACCTAGGATGCATAGTAACACCAGACGGCGGAGCAAGCAAAGACATCAACAACAGAATGAACAAAGCAAGAACAGCCTTTTTTAGCCTAAACAACATCTGGAAGTCCTCTCAGTACAGCACAAGCACAAAATTAAGATTATATCAGAGCTGTGTGCTTTCTGTGCTTCTCTATGGTGCGGAATGCTGGAGAGTTACAAAGAAGGAAATGTCGAAATTGTCCTCTTTTCACACAACATGCCTAAGAAAAATTCACCGAATCTTTTGGCCGAATACCATCACCAACCAAGATCTGCTTACTCGGAGCAAGCAAGAGGCCATGCACACCGTCATAGCTGGCAGACGCTGGAGCTGGGTTGGCCATGTCCTCAGAAGAGACCCCGATGCCATCACAAAAACGGCTATGCTTTGGACCCCTGCTGGAAAACGAAAGAGAGGCCGACCAAAAACAACTTGGCGGAGGACTGTGGAGGCTGAGATGCAAAGAATGAACCAGAGTTGGGGCACCGTACGAAGGACGGCCACCGACCGAGCAAAGTGGAATCAATTTGTTGTTGCCCTACAAGACGCCACTAGGCGTGATGGCCACTGACTGCTTTGACGGTCGGCGGCTAAGGATCAAAGAAGAAGAAGAAGATATTTATTTTTGGCATATGCATTTTTTGAAAATCTCTCTAAATCTTTGATTGTTTATGAATCTTCTGGCCACACCTGCCATCCTCTCACGCCACATCATTTGGGAAACACTGAGCTAGATTAAGCCTGATGTATGGAAGGTTAAATAGGTTAGGAAGTTTGTGCAAGGGGAGTGGACAGAAGTTTTGGAAGTGAACTGATGTTTCCAGGTGCTGTTCTTGTGTGTGAGAAGAGCATGTGTCTGTTGTGTGTTTTTGTTTTGCAAGGTTCAATGTAGTTTCTGATCTTAAAAGTTGTTGCAGTGCCAGAAGTGATGTTAGAATTTCTTGTCCACTGGTTAGTTGTCAAGATAGACTGGTAGTTTCTTGTACCTCATATACACGTCATGTACTGACTGTGATTATATGATGTGGAGACTGACGTGGTTTAATTATTTATTGCTATGTGCAGTGTGGAAATTTGTCCTCTAGACAACGTTACTGTTGTTCTTGTTGTTACTGTTGTTGTTGTTATTACTGTTTTTCTTGCTGTTACTGTTAGATTAGTTGTAACAGCGATGGTGCTGCTGTCATTTAGGACAAAGATTTGCGTGTAAGTGTGGTAAAGTGGGATGATATAAATATCTATAGGGGACTTAGTGTACTGACTGAGATCAGCTGTGAAGGTATCTGTATCTAATAGTTGTAGTGTATTACAGATGACCTTACTTGCTACCACATTTATACCTCAGTCAGACCTATTCTGGAATATTGTGATGACTACGTTGAATGTCTAGGGTTATGAAAATGATGAAGTGTAAGTCACAACAACAACAGACAGATAAACAATTTAGTTAATCCACAACTCGTTACAACACTGTGACACTCACACACATAAAACACTCTATAAGACTATCTTAATAAGTCAAGTTTTAAAGTTTAAAAATATATGTATTAATTCCTTCAAATATTAGATATCCTGATTCAACTACAAAGTGAACCAGGAATCACAATCAAATGTAATCACAAGTTATATGTACACAAGTTATAGATATGATCTTTGTATTGACATATATTATTAATATTATCATATGTGTGTAAGTTGTGATGTAGTACTATGAGGTAATACTGGCTTTTTCAAGCTAGGTGGTTGTTTGTCATCATGACTTCAAGTGGTTGTTTGTGGTGGAAATAGTATGGGAAAAGTTCACAGTTCCTGTCAGTTGAAACAATTAATTGTCCCTCTTTATTTAATAAACTGTCAATTTTTGAGGGGGGTACATAAGATTGAGCTGCTCTGGCCACAGAATTTTATCTTCTGTGAGGGCGGCAGGAAACAGTCTCCTCTGCTCGCTTGCTTCCCCGTATACTTGAGATCCAACACTGGTCGCTATCTTGACCAAGGAGTATGCTATCAGCCTCTGGATTCAGCAAAACTCAGACCAGGTGCTGCTTCAATAAGTTAGGACTACGGTCCCTGAAACAAGAAGGTTGTACCTCCTACTTCAGAACTAATTTATAATCTATTTCCACACTGAAACACAATACATAACAAACACTGAGTTCAGAGCGGTAAACCAACTGCTAGCTTCATCTAAAAAATTACACCAGTATTCTTCTCCCTAATGGATTACTACGCCTCTGCAATTTCAGCTGTTATTTCCTTCTATACAATAAGATAGGTGTCACAGTACTGTTTGGCAATTCCATGCAGTTATACTTCTCTCCGACAAGTTATGTTCAGGTTGGAGCAATATTTAGGCTTTGCCTCATGTTTGCTACTGAACCACACACATAAACAGACATAAATTATCAATTCACATTCAATTTTCATCAAATAGATATCAAATATGTCAATCTTACCACAATTCATGGAAATAATAAACAAATACGTTGACTGGCGATGAATTATGGCACAATTTCGATCTGCCTCTGTCCAGGCTTTTATTTAGAAAAAATATGAGCTGGATCTCAACGCACTGTTTCTTAGTAAGTTTATTTTAAAATGTGGCACTGAACAGACGCTCCTAATTGACTATATCAGCGGGTCTAGCCAATAGGACCATGTTTACAAAAGCTTTTGAAAAAAATTTACCCTTCCTACGTTTCCCCTAACAACCAAAGTTAGTATTTGCAGTCCGACTAATCGTGTTGCGCCTTGCATATACTTCCCGCCAATCAAGTAGGATTTTAACATGTTGGCCTATTTCCCGTAAAATGGTGGTTTCAAAACATGCCACTGTGCGATTATGATTTGGTGCTGTCAGACATCCTCACTATTTTCTTGTGGCTATAATTTGTTAATTCCTTGACTATTTGCGTAACACTTAACATATTCTTTGTCAGCAAGTCCTAAGGAACCCAAATATATAAATTTAATGGAGCTAAGTGGCTGCGTTCAAAATATGCATTTTCTTCTACCACCCGTTCACTTCGATACGATGTGGTGTCTCGGTACTGTCAGGCTTTCAGACATAAAACAGTATAATGTCATGTTTACTAATAAGCATTAAACAGGTTTTTAAAACCTAACCCTCGTATTGGTAGTGTTTTTTATCACTGTCTATTTGAAAAAAAGTTAGTGCTTCATGCCTTTCGCGTTGGGGGTGGCATTAATATTAATCGCGAGACTGTGGTAGTATTGCATGCGTTCCTCCTTCTCTCTCTCTAAGCTCGTCTGTTTTTTCATTACGCAGTGTATAAAATGAAATTAATGCTAGTATTAATCTAGGTCATTAAGCAGCTTGCGTATCTCAAGATTTTCTAAGAAACACAGTACTAGTTGTATTTTTCGAACGTGTGTAGTTTTATGCAGACGGAGCATAAAAAGGGGGTTTCTTGTTCAACTAGCATGACGTTCTATTAACACAGGCGTACGCTATTGGAAAGCACGGGTCTTTAACCATTCTTCTTTCCCTTTTACTGAATTAATGCGTTAGGCTTTACATTTACTTTTTAATTTATATATGTGGATTTATAATGTTTCACGACATTCGCTAAGGAAAAAGCTTTAAGGGAGGAGATAGATTATCTGTTGAGAGAAGGGATTATCTCGCACAGTGAATCTCCCTACAGTTCCAGTGTGGTTCTGTTAAGAAAACCCTCTGGAGAACACAGGCTGTGTATAGATTACAGGAAACTGAATGCTGTCACAGAAGGTCAGGTGGATCCATTTTACTGATTTACAAAATCATCCTGTTTGTCCAGGCTGAAGAGAGCTAAATATTTCTCTAAAGGGGAACTGAGCAAAGGCTACTCTCAGATTCCAGGTAAAGCCGGAGGTAAAACCTTATTTTAGCCTTTTAGCACCTCGGAAGGACATTATGAATTTAATATGTTGCCATTCGGGCTGAAAAAATGCACCGAGTGTGTTTTCGAGGATGATGAGAAAGTTACTGGATCCCCTGAAGAATCCATGCATCACCAACTTCATGGATGATATTCTCATAGCAACAGAAACATTTGAGGAACACATTAACTCTCTGAATATGTTGTTTGATCGATTGAGACCAATTTGACAGCTAGACCGACGAAATGCTGTGTTGGATGTAAAGAGCTGGAATTCTTGGGCCACACAGTACATCAGGGAAACATGACCCCTGACCCCAAGAACCTGGAGAAGTTAAAAAAAGCACCAAGACCACAAACAATAAAAGATGTGCGATCTTTTGTCTCATTATGTGGTTTTTACCAAAAGTATATAAAAAACTTTAACTCCATATGTGCTCCATTGACTGATTTAACGCGCAAAGGAAATCCTGAAAGAATTATTTGGACAGCGCAATGTGAATTAGCATACCAAGAATTGAAAGAAAAGCTCACAAGCAGGCCTATTTTGAAATTACCTGACTTAAGTCAAGAATTCATTCTGAGAATGGATGCGAGTAATATCGGTTTGTCTGCAGCTCTATTACAACGGTCAAATTCACTTGATGGGGAATTAACCCCAGTTGCTTATGCTAGCCGTAAGTTGAATACAGCAGAACAAAAATATTCAACAAGTGAAAAAGAATGTCTCGCTATCATCTGGGGTATAAAAAAGTTCCAGATTTATCTCTAGGGACAATCATTTAGGATCCAGACAGATCATAAACCACTCGTGTGTCTGTCACAAGCAAGGCATGAAAATGCTAGGTTATTGCGCTGGTCTTTGCTCTTACAGCCATTCCAGTTTACCATAGAGTACATTCCCGGAAAAACTAATGTGGGAGCTGATTTTTTAAGCAGACATCCGTACGACGAACATCAGAGTAGTCATCAGGCATAGATAGTAAATTCATCTATGTGTATTTAGAAATAGGAACTGACATATGATCGTCTGTTCTAAAGGGGGGACATGTGTAGTGAATTTCTAAATACAATATCTTAATTAATATATAACAATATCGGGCATAAAGAAAAAGATAAGAAAGTATAAAAGAATTTTCTGCTAGATATGTTGGTATCGCCTACGCCTTCAGATCCTTATTTGCTAACGAATAGCCGAACAAAACGGTACCCAAATTTTTCAAATTCGTCCTTGACATAATTACTTTTCCTAGTTCTAAGAAAATATGTGCCTAAAAATGCATTGTGGAACGAGGAGGGGAAAGGATAGATGAAATGCTAATTCGTTTCGCATTGATTTTAAACTAAAAGCCAATACTAGCACAGGGGCAAGCCTTGCCTTAGGGGTTTCCCCAAAATACGAGGAAAAAGTTAGAACATGTAGACAACTCGTGTCACAAAAACAACCTTAGCTCTTATTTCAAAGGACGTAATTATCACGTAAATAGAGAAGACAGCACATGGAAAAGAATTGAACGTGTAGTAGACTAAAAATAAAAACACTAACATAGAAAAAAAAACTGTGTACTTCTGAACCAAGCCAACTAGTCCCATATAAATTGTATATTTGTGTACCTTAGGACTTGTTGACAAAGAATATGGTAATAGTTACGCAAATAGTCCATTAATTAACTAATTATAGCCATAATACTATAGTGGATCGACCAGACTGTCAAGTAAAGATCATGCCTGCTTATAATTTTTTATGGCATGTTTTGAAAAAAACGACTTTGGGTAAATGAGGTTAAAAGGTACGGGATATTTGATTGGGTGGATTTTGAAGGAAGGCAAAGTATGATTGGTTGACCTAAAACTAAAAATATATTTGCCTTGGAAACATATTGGGAGTTGTTATTTGATTTCCTTGCATCTGTGAGGGTTTTGGTTGCTGTCAATAACTGGTGCCAGACTACAGTGGGACGATATATTCATGCCACAGTCTTGCCTTTTTCGGAGACAACTGTAAACCACCATCATTCTTGAAGAAGTGGGAGCTGAAGGTTGTCGTTCAGCGAAGTGCAGGAAGATTCCTACATCATATTACAAAGATAGGTGCATGTTTCGGCACCTGATCGCTCAACTAACATTATATTACAAATAAGAAACTGGGAATAGTGATATAAACATTCCATCAGTGTCCACAAAAACTTACAAATAACATGCAGAGATGATGATAACAAACAATCAACCAGTGTATACTAGAAGTCACCTTAGTTAGATAATACAACTACACCCTTATATAATAATATGTGTATTATGGTCAGAAGACCCATTGTGTAAATTGATTGATGTAATTAATTTCTATGATTTCACTATTGATTGTCAGTCCTGATTCCAAATAAATCAGATTCAGGACAATAAATTGAAAAATATTAACTTTACCAAACTTTCAACCACTGACTTACTAAAGATAGTCTTTTAAAGTGTAGTTTGTATGTGATTGTCGTGGTACTGTTGTGTTGTATTAGATAATAAAATAATTTGTGTAATTGTTTATATGTTTAGTTGGTTAATGCAACCTTACACTAACATTTCATAACCCTAGACACCAAACGTAGTCATCTTACAGTCTATCTAGAATAAGTCTGAATGAGATCATAGTGGTGGTAGTAGAAAGGTGCCCTGGAAATTTACTCTAATATTTATTATATTCAGGGACCTTCACAGCTGACCTCATTCAGTACACTACGATTTCTTAACAGCAAACTGTATTAACATCAAACCCACCACATTCACTATAGGCGTTGATTTCATTGCCCCCGTGATGACCCTAAGCGCCTGGTTTTGCACCTTATCTAGCTCTTGTAATGTGGTGTTTGATGCTGGGCACCACGCAGCTGACCCATATTCCAGGTGTGGTCGTATGCCCTGCTGGTAAACTTTACTAAGTATTTTCCCGCTGGCTCCCCATGTGGTTCCACTTAGTTTTCTCAGGATGGCTAACTTCCTCCTGGCCTTTGTTGCTGCTTTGTTGATGTGCTGCTTCCATGTCAGCCTATCATCGAATGTAACTCCGAGATAGGTGGGTTGTTTATCTTCTCTCAGGAGCTCTTCGTTTATCTTGATGACACCAGCTTTTTGTTTTGGAGAGAGGGTGAAGAGCGTAGTGCTGCACTTGTCTGTATTGATGCTGACACACCATCTATTTGCCCATGAGGTTAAGGCATCTATAGCTCTTTGTAGCAGTTTGGTGGCCACTGTTGCATGCTCATCTGTGCACCATATTACCAGGTCATCAGCGTACATTGCCACTTTCATTCCATGTGGTAGTTCAGCAACCAGGTCGTTGATGTAGACTAGGAAAAGTGTGGGGGACAGAACCCCTCCCTGAGGAACGCCATGACGCAGTAGAATTTTCTTACTCTTGAGGCCACCACTGTAGCCTGAGGTTGATGATACGTTCCATTGTTTTGCAGAGGCAGCTTGTAAGGCTGATTGGTCTGTAGCTGGAGGCAGTGGAACTGTCTTTTCCTGGTTTTAGGAGTGGTATCATGATTGCTTCCCTCCAGGTCTGTGGAACTCTGCCTGAGTTCCAACAGATATTGAAGATCTGCAGCAGCTTTGTTTTTGCTGCGGTTCCCAAGTTCTTAATCATTTCATTGGACACTCCATCAACTCCTGGCGACTTTCTCATTTTCAATTTGGATATTGCAAGCTCCAGTTCTCTGAATGTGATTGGTGCCTCCATAACTTCAGGTATGGTTCCATCTCGTCCTGCGTATTGTTGTTTCTCACGAGTCTCCTGCTGCTTCTCTGGGCTAACTTTGATGTTGTTGTCTTTAGCAAAGGAGTCTGCAAAGTGATCAGCTGCCTGTTTTCCCATGAGGATGTTTCCATCTTTGTACAGAGCAATCCTTGAGTTTCTCTCTGTACCTTCATCGTTAAGTTGTTTTACCAGCTTCCACAGTTTCCTCGTATCTCTTTCAAAGTTCAAGGACTCTGTTTTCTCCTTCCAGCTTCTTCGCCTGGCCTGCAACTTGGCCCTTTGAAATTTGGCCTTAGCTTGCTGGTAGTTATTGTGGTGTTCTTGGCATGGACTGGTCTCTGCCTGCTTTCGAGATGTTTCCACGTCGTTGTGCAGCTGCTCTAGTTCATTATTCCAGACAGGAAGATAATATTGTTTACAATCATTTCTTGAATATATATATATATATATACATATATATATATATATATATATATATATATATATATATATATATATATATATATATATATATATATATATATATTATATACTGTACAGTATATATAATAATAATAATAATTATTGTTATTACTACCTGTCTGTTGATTATTATAGAGAGAGTGGGTAGCTAAAACAAAAAGAAATGTGGAATGAAAAACCAAGATCGATGTCTATTCTAACCCGTTATCTTGGTTGTTGTACTTCCCTCTACCCACACGACCTGTGAGCCGGTCTGTCCTACCACTTCTGCACTGCACTAAATTGGCAGTCCAATTTGGATGCATTTGCCTTTCTTTTGGTTTTCATTCACCCCACGACACCGCAACCAAACTAATAACTTGTCTCACGTGCCAAGTGTGTTCCAAAAGATAACGCAAGGTTGGAAAATATCAAAGGCGATTAAAGTTGCACTTAAGTTAAAGTCGTAATTAGGAAAGAGTACTTTAAGCAGTTGGATGATCTGGATTTTGCTGATGACTTGGCTCTTCTGTCCCATAGCCGTAATCAGATGCAGGACAAATTGAAAACACTCGATGAGAGGTCACAGCAATTGGGTCTGAAAATACACAGGGAAAGACAAAAATAATGCGAATAAATGCAGGTAATGATAACAGGGTTGAACTTGAAGAAACACCAATACAAGATGTAGAATCATACACATATCTTGGCAGTAATATAGACAAAGTTGGAGGGACAGACAGCGATATCAAAATAAGAATACAAAAGGCAAGAGGAGCTTTCATTGCATTGGGAAATATATGGAGATCAAGAGAAATAGGATCCAACACGAAAATAAGAATCTTCAACTCAAATGTGAAGTCAGTCCTATTGTATGGCTCAGAGACATGGAGAACAACAAAGACAACAACCAAAAAGCTACAGACTTTCAGAAATGGGTGCTTGCGTAGAATAGAGGGATTAAAATGGTATGACAAGGTTACCAACGTGGAACTGATGACAAGAACTAGACAAGTGCCAGTGGAACAAGAAATGAGAAGAAGACGATGGCGATGGATAGGACACACACTGAGGAAACCTGTTGATAGCATTACAAGGCAGTCCTTGTTCTGGAACCCCCAGGGCAAGAGAGGCAGAGGAAGACCAAGAAGTACATGGAGAAGAGAGTTGGAAACAGAGGTGAAAATGATGAGGAAAACATGGAAAGAACTCTAAATGATGGCACGTGACAGGAGGACTTGGCGTGTGTTTGTTGAAGGCCTATGCTCCTTTGGGAGTGGAGGGTTATGAAATGAAATGAAATGAACTTTAAAAATGATGAAAGAGCAAAACCAGGAGAGAATAGGAATGATGATGGAAAAGGTAAAATACGAAAAGTTTAGGAACACTTTACAACATCCCAGCACTTTACAACATCCAGCACTTTACAACATCCAGCACATTGCCTTTTGTAGAATCACATTTATTTATTTTTTTTTTTAATGATTTGTGTCGACATCAGCATTGTCTCCATATTTCACAATACAGTAGCTTTGCAAACGTCGTCAGTATAATGTGTATATTTACTTTTATGATTCTCAGGGCAAAGTTGAAGCTGAACTTCACCTGATGAGCGCTGAGGAAGCAGAGAAGCACCCAGCAGGTCTTGGCCGCTCGGAACCTGATCCTCTAGAGAAACCCAAGTAAGTTCACACGAAGGTTCACTTGGACTTCGATCACTTCGTTTTGGCATTGCAATGGCAGTCAGTTAAGCAATACTGATGCTTAGATACATACAATATGTAGGTCGTGCATGTAAGATTTCAGCCAGATGATTCACATGTAGTTGTAGGTTGTACCTTACAAAAGAAGCTTGCAACCAGGAGCGTATTTAAAATGTTTGGTACCTGGGGCGGATCCCACATTTAGCAGCAGCCCTCCCTTCCCCCACGCCCCTCCCGCATCTCCCGACCCCAACCATAAATAAACACATAAAAATGTATTATGCTTACTAGTAGATTTTTAAATTAAGTGATAAAGTATTGTTATAATGTGTGTCCATTAGCATGTCTCCCCCATGTGTCCGATAGCATGCAACAATGTTATTTTTTCACTCTTTATTATTGCATTGTAAGTAACCATATATATATATATATATATATATATATATATAATATATATATATATATATATATATATATATATATATATATATATATATATATATATATATATATATATATATATATATATATATATAATGAGTGTGTTTGTGCGCGCGCGCTTTCATTCGTGCGCGTGTGTGTTTTTTTTTCCTCATGTAAACAAGACTATAAAAGTTTTGGGCATTGCATAGTTTCACATCACTCACAGTTCAAGTAAACAGCATATTTGCTTTTGCAAAATATCTGCTTTTACTGACTGAAGTAATTATGTTAAAAAATATGTATTGGAAAATAAAAGCTACAAACACCCAGCATGCGTATACTATGTTCTCGTCTTACTCTGGTTTTCTCTGTTTCTTCTCTCCCACAGCCGTCCAGACTCCTCGTTCATGTGGTTCATGAATCCATTCAAGTCTCTCCGATACATCCTATGGCACAACTACAAGTGGGTCATCATTAAACTTCTAGCCGTCGCATTTCTCACCGCTCTTCTTATCCTTTTCTTCTACTCGATGCCTGGTTATACAGTGAAGAAACTTTTCAACGCTTAGAACATTGATGAAGACCCCAGGATATCTGTACAGATACTGCTGAATAAAACGGAGAGCTTAGTGCAATAGAGAAACAGAGAAGAACAGAAATGGTTGTCTAGATTATTTTACCAACTGGCAGTTTGTCTGATGTTCTGATGCTCAAGGATTTGAGACGTCTTCATTGTTTGTTTATGCAAGATTGACATGATGTCTGAATCTAATCCTTGAAGTACAGGACACGCTGAGCGTTACACAGCCACGGAGCTGCACGAAGACGAGACATCTAAATGCTGACAAACTTAAATGAGATCCCGGTGATGTTATAGATAGACAATGCTTGGCGACATGGAGACGATAGCACATCCGCTGACATACATTGAATATAATCTACTGGGTAATAAATCTGTCAATAGAAATTACATCACTGATTTGAGTACTTCAGGATAAAGTAAGATGTTTAGTGGGAGTGTACTTGGTGACACACAGTGGTAGCCTTCAGTATGGCTATATGGAACTTTGTGAAAATTGTTGAACAGTTTGGCCATATGAATTACTAGATCACCGATGGTTCTTCAGTCCAGAACGTCTGCTTGTTGTAACTTATTGGAACATATTTTGCCATCTTCTTAGGCACGTTTATTTTGAGCTCTACTTTTCTTATGCATAAAACAGCGTCTGTTGAAACCAACCCGATAGATCTTAATCGGCGTTAAAATTGTATGCACCATCCATGTCCTGTGTAACAACGAAAGTGCCAGGACTTTGAAGGGGACAACAATGATATGGCATAACTGCAGCAAAACTTCCGACTCCAGATAAGGAGCGAGCTATTTCAAGTGTACCGTTGAGAGGTGAGCAAGAAAACGATGTTTGATCTAACAGATTTTCTCACTGACAACTGGATAACTTTGTTTGATTTGCATGTTTAACTAACAATCTATGGACATGTTGACATATTTTTTTGCTTCATTTGCCAGCAGTTTTTAATTAATATTTCAGTTTTGTTGAATATTAATTGTTCATGACATCAATCATTACATTCCAGTTCTTATTTAACATGGTTCTTGAATCGCCCTGTAAACACTTTACACATGATCTAAGCTAAAGATCTAAATTGCGCAATGAAAAAAGATATTCGACTAACCACATATCTTTTTTTTTTAATGTGGTCAAAAATTTTGTTGTTTTTTCGTATCTTTGTAAAATAGGTTGTTGATTGATTTGAATTTACTTTTATAAATAATATTACATTTTTGTAAGTACAGTTTACTACGTATATGTAAAATGAAATCATATTTTCATCTGTGAAAATAATGTATTAAGGACAGTTGTCCGAGTGTTGAAATAATGTATTTATTTGTCACAGACGAAAAAGTCATCGCAAACGCCAGGCAACGTGAGACGAGCGAATGTACTTAAGAGATTATTATCATTTTTCTTCTCCATCGTCAAGTAATATCATTACTGGCTTAGGTGATCGTATCTATCCACACTGTCAATGAAATAAACACATAACATTTAACACTTGTAAATAATACAAACACTTAACATGTAGCAGATGTAAATTATGTGAACATAACAATTAGCAGATATAAATGAAATAAACATGTAACATTTAGCAGATGTAATTTATGTACACATATAATGGTTGGTAAACAGGAAATGATTATGTGTCTAGAATGATTGAAACATCTGGAAACAGGAATGATCTGGTGATGTTTCTCTTTCAACATCTTAAACTATCACCACGGTTTCGGCGTTTTTTGTAGCTTCATGAGCTTCTTATACTGTATAGTCTATTTAATGTTCTTTTATCATCTGGAAATCTTATCCTTCACATTTCTTGTGATGCTGTATCCTTGTCCCTCTTGTGTTGCGAGTAGCGTCTGTAGTAAGATTTTAGTCGACTTTCATTGTGACGATGTCAAATATGTTTATACTTTCCTGGTTTCGTCATTTATTTCTTCTATGTCCTCTCTGGGCTTCCGCTGAAAGCATGAAAATTATTAGACCAGTGTTTTTAATCCTTTAGAGGTCCCGCACCCCTTTACAGCATCTTAAAAAGTCTCGCAACACCTTTACAGCATCTTAAGAAGCCTCATACACCTGCATCTTCGGTATCTAATTCACGTTGTCAATGTTTTATTTTGTACAACTAAACTGGTGTTCTGTGTAGCATATATTGTTTATGATGATTCGCCTAAAATATCTGGCATGTCTCGCACCTCCGGAAGGTCTGTCTCACACCACCTGGTGGTACATGCACCCCTGGTTAAGAAACACTGTATTAGACAGTACCAAGACAGAAATTAATTGAATGGCTAGGTCTGCTTTTCGCTGCAAGTTCAGGGGTCCGAGTTTACTTCTTTAGTGTGTACTCTGAGGGTTTTAGCTTTGTTTTACATACTAACAATGTGATGGGCATTCATGGAATATGTCCATATGTAAATATTATATCCTGTACTGAGATTCTCCATACTTTGTAAATCGTCATATTGTCATCTGTCATATTGTCATCTGTCATATTGTCATCTGCACCAAGACAAATAAAGAATAGCACTGCTGCACGTTCAGGCATGTCGTACAAGGCAACTATTAAGAGCTTGTACATGGTAACCACATCATGTAGAACTAATTGGCACAGAAACCACTGGTGGAAGAGCGTGTGACTGCTTGGTGCAGACGTCATGCAAGGGAGACCATCCACAATGGTGGCTCCATGCTGCTTCGTAATGAGCGCAAAGTAAAATGATGGTGATGAATGTTGTCATTGAATGTCACATGTTGATGTTAAATCTCTGTACCGGAGTGTTTTTCCTCCTTTATTACATGTTGATGTTAAATCTCTGTACTGGAGTGTTTTTCCTCCTTTATTACATGTTGATGTTAAATCTCTGTACTGGAGTGTTTTTCCTCCTTTATTACATGTTGATGTTAAATCTCTGTACTGGAGTGTTTTTCCTCCTTTATTACATGTTGATGTTAAATCTCTGTACTGGAGTGTTTTTCCTCCTTTATTACATTATTTTGACTTCGAAAATGCGTGTCATACTCTCATATGTTACTGATATATTCTATTCCATATTTCACACTCTTCGACACATACTGAGGGAGACTGAGCACCAGTGGGGTTTGCCCGGAGTGCAGTGATGTCAATTCTGTTCAATAAAAACAATGTATTTCATATTTGGTCTAGCCAGCTTCATAGCTGTAGTCTGCTTAAACTCTGCCCAGGAATATCAGTATGTCGTCTTGTGGTGTCATTGGTCTGCTATTGTAGAAAGTCATTCTCTTTGCGTTCTCTGTCCTGCTTTCCTTCTGTGTTTTCCCATTGGCGCACGGCACTTTGCAATATTATTGTTATCAATGCATAATTTGAATATATCCTAAAAGACTCATAGTCTATGACTTACTAATTCCCGTTAAATCAAGCGTTATTATTTGTTTGTTATTATTAATATTATTATTGCTTCTATCTACAGCTAAACTCCCATTAAGCCGCACATCACAAGGAAAATATAGTAGTTTATTTAAGTTTTATTCGTTAAAAACAATGTTGTCATTTTAAAAGAAGCTATTAATATCATATCTTTATGTTGTGAATACTAAACTCTATACTTAAAATGTGCTACTTTTTCAGCATATGGATATCATTTTTGAAATCGTGAGTTTTAATGATTAAAAGTAAGGTTTGAAACGTCTTAACAACGAAATCATGAACAAGCACAGTTTATTAACTCGCTAACGTCGTCGAGCTGTATGAACATATTCTTATATTCCGTTTACAGACATCGAGATATGTAGGATACCTCTTGAGAGAGTAATGTAACTGCCACTATGGATAAATGTTATTTTGCCTCTTATGAGCGACTTTGTTGGCACCCTGTAACTGCCATGTTATCTGTATTTCTCCCCTGAACAAATACATTTTTAAAAAGGCGAATTCAGGTTATGTTTTCTACTCACTCTTCTACCTTGTACCAATAGTTACTGATTCTCTTAATGAAACGTCTGTAGCCAAAAATAAAACAATCTCACCAGCTTTTCTGGAAAATATTGACATGGCGCATATTGGGCCGTTATAATTAATTAAATTGAACACTGCCAAGAGCTATAGTATGGGTGTAGCGTGTGTAGGTGGTCCAGTACAAGAACACGCGTGCTTTTCATTTTTTTCATGGTGAATTGACCACTGACCATAAGTCATAAAAGTTTGACTGCAAAAGATCCAATGAAGTTGAAATGTAACGGAGAAGAATGAAATGCCCTCGGAAGAAATAATGCTGTCATCAGGACATGCACACAAAAAATAACACACCATAATTCATTCCCGTTTATTTTTGACGGACTACTTGCTCGTATTACTATAACCTTTCTTTGTCTGTGACGTAACTGTTTGGGTCACTTACAATCTCTCTCTCTCTTTTTCTCTCTCTCTCTCTCTCTCTCTCTCTCTCTCTCTCTCTCTCTCTCTCTCTCTCTCTCTCTCTCGCTGTACGGAAATACTGCGCCATCATTTGCATAATAAGAAACATAACCCGCCAGGTAGATTGATAGCCAGCATCATGCACGGTATATACAGTGATCGTATGGACCATGGCGCTATTATAGGTGCGACATGGTCATCTATTTTATATTCAGGGCTTTGTTAATATGATTAATAACTGTAACAGTGATACAAATAATTGTAGTTTTAAAATGTTTTAAATTTCTTCTTTTTTTTTTAAAACTGAAATACTACACATTTTAAGAGCTACTTAGAGCGCCCGTTACGAAACAATATTACTATTACACTGAAATGTCGAAATTACTCGTTGTGTGAGTAAACTAGGGAATATAGAGATGCTTTGCTCAGCAAACATTCGAACACAGGCTAAATTGGAGTTCGTCTGTGATTTTTCATTTTAGCTGAAGGAATAACGTGTCTTTTGTTTCATGTTACGGTTTTTTCCCCACCCATTATAAAGTGTTTTTTTTTTCCTCACCCACCAGGAAGCTGTTTTTTTTTTTCATTCACGAGAAAGCTGTTTTTTTTCCTTTCACGAGAAAGCTGTTTTTTTTTCTTTCGTTAACGAGAAAGTAGGAGCTGTCTTTTGGCTTTACTTTTGTTATCTATTGATATGTACCAGACGTATCGCTCGTCAACCAATACTGTGATATTATTCTTGTTAATATGAATGAGGCATAACAGCTTCCATTATTAGTGACGCTGTTTTACTATTGATCGTTTTAGTGTTTATGTTTTCATAGTTATCGCCACTTTTGCACTTTTTATAATATTTCTTTGTTGTGCTTTCCAACTAACAACTTATGGTGTCCTTATCATTCTTGTTGCTTGTGAAATCCCGTTATTATCGGACAGAACTGGGCATTACCAGATAATGTCGGCCTTGTGTTGTTTCTAAAAGCCATAAGGGGGACACTCGAGTCTTGATAATAAATATGTGTCGTCTTGTACAGAAATGAGTTGTTTCTTCTCTCAGACAGTACTCACTTTGTGATGCAGCAGGTCATCCATTCGATAGTAAGATGAAAATGTTTAAACCCAGCAAGAAAATCATTACATGGGGATGACGATTCTTCTTCTTCTTTCTTCTAACTGTGGATATGAAGTGCCGTAAGATGTTGTTCATACATTAGTTAGCAGTCAGCCTGCGTATGACTTTCGTCCACACATTAAGTTAGCAGTTATCGCCCATGGGAAATGTGAAGTGGGTCCCCGCATTGACTTAGCAATCAGCTTTTACGGGAAATGTGATCACACATTTAGTTAGCAGTCAGCCTGCGTGTGACGTTTGTCCACACATTACGTTAGCAGTCATCGCCCAGCGAAGTGGGTCCCCACATTGACTTAGCAATCAGCTTATATGGGAAATGTGATCACACATTTATTTTGCTGTAATCTTCCACTGTGCAACGCTATCATCCACTGGAACAAATGGAAATGATAGACAGGCTAAATTCATTGGCCACATACAAATAAATGAGGGTCTGAAAAACTGAGGTACATCTGGAATGATCGAGGGCACAAAGAAAGGGGAAGACAGAGCGGAAATATCCGAGATAGCATAACAAGATGGCGGGGAAACTGCGATAACAGGAATATTCAAAAGTTCAAAGGTAGACAGGTGTTGAAGAAATTGATTAATGATGCCAATATACGAAGATGATGTAAGAATACGTTGTTATAGCACCATCCTTTCAGATATCAAATATCTTTGCTGGCCTGTTGAGCATTAGGATCCTGTAAAAAATAGCTGTTATAGAAATATTCTTTCAGATGTAAAAGATCTTGCTGGGATTGGAAGATAATGATGATGATGTGAGAATAAGCTGTTATAGCAACACACTCTCGCATACAAAATGTACATGCTGGGCCGGATGACTAAACTCATGCAAAAATAAGCTGTTTTAGAAGTGGCCTCTCAGATGTTGAAGATTCTTTGCTGAGCTTGGAATGTGATGATGATGTAAAAGTAACCCGTTATAGAAATAACCACTTCAGATATTTTTTTTTTAATTGACAATAAAAGATAGACTTTCATAAACGGGTGCTTGCGAAGAATAGAAGGATTAAGATGCTATGACAAAATCACGCATGGCAGGAACCAGCCAAAACATCAGTGGAATTGATGGCAGGAACCAGACAAACATGAGTGGAACAGATGACAGGATCCACAAACACATCAGTGGAACATATGACAGGATCCACACAAACATCAGTGGAACATATGACAGGATCCACACAAACTTCAGTGGAACATATGACAGGATCCACACAAACAGCAGTGGAACATATGACAGGATCCACACAAACAGCAGTGGAACAGATGACAGGAACCAGACAAACACCAGTGGAACAGATGACAGGACTCAGACAAACATCAGTGGAACAGATGACAGGAACCAGACAAACACCAGGGGAACAGATGACAGGAACCAGACAAACACCAGTGGAACAGGAGGTTAAGAGGACGCTGGAACTGGATAAGACACAGAAGAAGAAAAACCAGTTGATAGCATTACAAGGCAGTCTTTGTTCTGGCATCCCTAGGGTAAAAGAAATAGAGCGAGCCAAAAACACACACGTGGAAAAAAGAACTAGAGACAGATATGTAAGGAAGAAAGAAAACATGAACAAATCTTGAATGGATAGCATGGAACACTAGGGCATGGCATGCTTCTGTTCAGGTAGTGTGCTTCACGGAAAGCTGAAAAATAGTGTTGGTGAAGATATAAAAGATCTTTGCCTGGCTGCAGGAGAATGTTAATTTTTTCAAGTATAATTAAAATTCATCCTCAGAAAGGCCCACGTCAGAATAGTTAAGTGCATGCAACGCTGTCAATCATGTTCGGTGAAAATATCACATCAGATCAATGGAGAATGTTACATGTGATTTCTATCGATATTATCTTTTTTCTGTGTGCGTAGGAGAAGGGGTATAGGCGAGCCAGTGGCATCTTAAAACCAGCCCCTTCTGGCAGATAGTGCTCGTAATACGTGGTTGGTAGCCTATCTTGGAGAATGTAAACTCTGATTTCAAACCTCCTTTCCCTTGCAGGAATATCCATTTACCGGAAGGGCTTCATCCCCTGATGTTAAATCCGGAGTCGGAGTCCCAAAGACAGTCTAAAGTTGATTCAGCATTTTTCTGGCAACTCCAGTTATGTCGCTGGTGCCAACCTGTATCAGCTACTACCGTTCTTTGGGACCTACCAGCCACGCGGAGGAGGGGTACGTGCTGCACAGGCAACAGCTTGATCTCCATGCTGTGCCCAAGCTTGCGTCCTGGAAAGGACCTCAACAACGCATCATTCCCATAGTCACGTATGACTTGAGGAATATACTGCTACTATATGTGCATACTATTTTCAATATTCTCGATGTTGTATTATGTGTTCTGCTGTGCTGTTTCTACATCCATCATGCTGTGCATACCGGTGTAACAGGCATAAGCTTACTCCTTATCCAGATTATACCCGGGTCAATTTGGCTAGGCTGTTTTATACCCTGGGTATAATCTGGCCAAGGCCACTTTATACTCCGAATATAATCAGGACTAGGCCAGAATAATAACCCATTAGACCAAAATATACCTCCCCTTATAGTATTAACATGTAAGTCAATATTTCTTGATTCCTAGGAAGAACTATAATATGTATGTAACCTCTAGCTGTTTAGTCTCAACGCAGAAATTGTTAGCAGTCAACCTTTTTAAAAAATCGTTATATATTTTATGCATTGTATGAAAACCTACATACTATCTCTTCATTTTAAAAGACTCTATAAATACCATCTTGGTTATATAATAACAGAAGATGGCAGATGTGAAACAGAAATCAAGAAGAGAATATAAAAGGCCAAAGCTACATTCAACAACATGAGAAAATACTGCCATCTAAACAGTTAACTCACAAATTAAAAATGAGAATCATAAAGTGTTATACTGTATGGTATAGAAACATGGACAATGAATAAGCAATTGGAAGAATGAATTGATGCTCTCGAGATGTGGAACTATAGAAGAATGGGGCGTATCTCATGGAAAGGAAAGAAAACAAATAAGGAGGTCATAGAAAACTTAAGTACGAAAAGAGAACTAATGAAGGAGATCAAAATTAGACAGCTAAAATATTTTGGCCACATAAAAAGACATAACAGCTTGCAGAAGACCATAATACTGTAGAAGGGAGAGATGCAGGCAAACGTGCAAGGGGAAGACAGCGCTATAAGTGGGAAGGTAACATCAAGAGATGGACAGGAATGATTCTATCAGAGTGCATCATCAAAACAAGAGACAGAAACCTTTGGAGATCCATTATATATATATATATGATGACTGGCACTGAAGAAGAGAGCATTATGATTCTATGTACATCCTATAATATTCTTTACTATTCTACATACTTTCTCTAATATTATTTGCGAGTGATATTTGGCCTGTAGACATGCAGTTGGGAAATAAATTGAGGCAGAAGATAACTTGGGCAGCGAGAAGTTCAATGACCTAAGGAATAAAATGGAGGCAGAAGCTAACTTGGGCAGCAAGAAATCCAAAGGAGAAAGACCTAAGGAAAAAAATAAGAAGGTTGTGAATTAATCAACACGATAAGATGCATAGGGGAAAAAAGAGGGCGGGGGGGGAGGGGAATATGGAGAATCTAGCAACAACTGATGAATTCAACTCATAGAGAAGAACAGGACGACAGAGAAATGCCTCGACACACATGTTAGATGACATGTTATATGACATGTTAGATGACATGTTAAAAGATTGAAGACACATCTAATTCAAGACACCAGAGACCGTAGAAGATGATGTGACATGATCCCCAACCCCACTATGAATGATTGTGTTGGGTTTATCAGACCACAGATACCCCCAACTAGGATATATTCTGGCCGACGGAGGTGTATTTTGGCCTAGCCTGGGCTACACTATGCTCCGGGGGTTATTCTGGACCAGGCCAGAATATCATCATCATCTCAACCCGTAACCCGTCATGGGTCGTAGGGGTGCCATGGTGGGAGCATCAGCAGACAGGGTCCTCCACTGCTCTCTATCCTCAGCAATACGTACAAGTGTGGAAAAACCGTGTCCTGTCCATTCTTTGATGTTATCAGCCCAGGATTTTCTTTGCCTTCCTCTTCTCCGTTTACCTTCGACTGTTCCCTGGAGGATCGTTTTCGAAAGGGAGTCATGACGAGTTACATGCCCAAACCATTCAAGCTTTCGACGTTTCACTACTGACAAAAGTGGTTCTTGGTCAGAATATACCCGGGCATAATCTGATGGGAAATTAATCAGGCCTGCTACACAGGAGTAACTTACTGATCTTTTTGAGTTGATAATGCTGGTTTATCCATCACCGAATAATCGTTGCTCTCCCGAATAATTGTTGGTCTACCGAACAATCGTTGATCTACTGTATTACCACACATAACTATATAATACATAATGGTTCGTACGTCATTTTTACAGACCCATAAAAACATTCCTACTTGTTAAATTTAACTTGTATTTTAATTTTCTTGTGATGACAGTGCTGAGGAGACTGATGGACCGACATTTCTGTCGCAGTCTTCTTCCGTAGCCATAAAACTGACAAACACTTTATTTCCATTGACCTTGCTTCCAATACAAGATAAGTTTCTGAACATTAAATTGTGCCAGTGTTAGCAAGTGTACGGCGTAAGTCATTGCACATTTGATTTTTTGCTTGTCAGTAAGTGGATTTGTGTTCAACTGAGACATAACACCTGCCGATGACTTTTTTCTTTAAATAAAATTTCATTTATATCAGTCTCATTATAATTCCAACCAGTGTCAGAGATTTATGCTACCTGTATGCAACAGTCGAGTCTTTTAATTCAGTAGTGCAGTATTTCTTTCTCTCTTGATGTCATACTTGTTGAAGTATATTTACAAATATTAAGTCTGACCAAAAAAATAAATAAATAAATACATCTCATACTTTTTGCCAGTTCTGTATTCTTGTCATGTTCTGAAGTCTTGTCATGTTCTGTACTCTTGTCATGTTCTGTAGTCTTGTCATGTTCTGTAGTCTTGTCATGTTCTGTAGTCGTATCGTAGTTACGTAGTCGTGTCATGTTCTGTAGTCGCATTGTAGTTATGTAATCTTGTCATGTTCTGTAATCCTGTCATGTTCTGTAGTTTTGTCATGTTCTGTAGTTTTGTCATGTTCTGTGGTCGTGTCATGTTTTGTAGTCGTGTCATGTTCTGTAGTCTTGTCATGTTCTGTAGTCTTGTCATGTTCTGTAGTGTTATCATGTTCTGTAGTCGTATCGTAGTTATGTAGCCTTGTCATGTTCTGTAGTCTTGTAATGTTCTGTAGTTTTTGTCATGTTCTGTAGTTTTTCATGTTCTGTATTCGAATTGTAGTTATGTAGTCTTGTCATGTTCTGTAGTCATATCATGTTCTGTAATTCTTATCATGTTCTGTAGTCGTATCGTAGTTCTGTAGTTTTGTCATGTTCTGTAGTTTTGTCATGTTCTGTAGTCTTGTCATGTTCTGTAGTCTTGTCATGTTCAGTAGTGGTATCGTAGTTATGTAGTCTTGTCATATTATGTAGTCGTATCGTAGTTATGTAGTCTCGTCATGTTCTGTAATCTCGTCATGTTCTGTAGTTTTTCATGTTCTGTAGTCGAATTGTAGTTATGTAGTCTTGTCATGTTCTGTAGTCATATCATGTTCTGTAGTTCTTATCATGTTCTGTAGTCGTATCGTAGTTTTGTCATGTTCTGTAGTTTTGTCATGTTCTGTAGTCTTGTCATGTTCTGTAGTCGTGTCATGTTCTGTAGTCGTATCGTAGTTATGGAGTCATGTCATGTTCTGTAATGCCGTCATGTTCTGTAGTCTGGTCATGTTCTGTAGCCTCCTCATGTTCTGTAGTCTCCTCATGTTCTGTGGTCTCGTCGTGTTCTGCAGTCTCGTCATGTTCT
Source organism: Oreohelix idahoensis (assembly GCA_024509875.1). Lineage (NCBI taxonomy): Eukaryota > Metazoa > Mollusca > Gastropoda > Stylommatophora > Oreohelicidae > Oreohelix > Oreohelix idahoensis. The sequence continues at coordinate 143,097 of JAMPIV010007921.1, read as the reverse complement.
GTAGTCTCCTCATGTTCTGTAGTCGTGTCATGCCCTGTAGTCGTATCGTAGTTATGTAGTCTTGTCATGTTCTGTAGCCGTATCGTAGTTATGTAGTCTTGTCATGTTCTGTAGTCGAATCGTAGTTATGCAGTCTCGTCATGTTCTGTAGTCTCGTCATGTTCTGTAGTCTCGTCATGTTCTGTAGTCTCGTCATGTTCTGTAGTCTTGTCATAATTCTGTAGTCTCGTCATGTTCTGTAGTCTTGTCATGTTCCGTGGTCTCGTCATGTTCTGTAGTCTCGTCATATTCTATAGTCTTGTCATAATTATGTAGCCGTGTCATGTTCTGTAGTCGTATCGTAGTTATGAGGTCCTGTCATGTTCTGTGGTCTGGTTATTTTCTGTGGTCTCGTCATATTCTATGGTCTCGTCATGTTCTATGGTCTCGTCATGTTCTGTGGTCTCGTCATGTTTTGTGGTCTCGTCACGTTCTGATGTCTTGTCATGTTCTTTGGTCTCGTCACGTTCTGCGGTCTTGTCATGTTCTGTGGTCTCGTCATGTTCTGTCGTCTCGTCATGTTATGTAGTCTCGTCATGTTCTGTAGTCTTGTCATGTTCCGTGGTCTCGTCATGTTCTGTAGTCTCGTCATGTTCTATGGTCGTGTCATAATTATGTAGCCGTGTCATGTTCTGTTGTCGTATCTTAGTTATAAAGTCCTGTTATGTTCTGTGGTCTCGTTATTTTCTGTGGTCTCGTCATGTTCTGTGGTCTCGTCATGTTTTGTGGTCTCGTCACGTTCTGCGGTCTTGTCATGTTCTGTGGTCTCGTCACGTTCTGCGGTCTTGTCATGTTCTGTGGTCTCGTCATGTTCTGTCGTCTCGTCATGTTCTGTCGTCTCGTCATGTTCTGTCGTCTCATCATGTTCTGTGGTCTCTTCATGTTGTGTAGTCTTGTAATGTTCTGAAGTCGTGTCATGTTTCCTGATCTCATCATGTTGTTTAGTCTTGTCATGTTCTGTAGTCGTGTCATGTTCTAGGGTTTTGTCGTATTCTGCAGTCTCCCCATGCTCTGTAGTCTCGTCATAATTCTGTTGTCTCGTCATAATTCTGTAGTCTTGTCATGTTCTACAGTCTCGTCATGTTATTCAGTCTTGTCATAATTCTCTAGTTTTATCATGTTCTGTAGTCTTGTCATGTTCTGCAGTTTCGCCATGCTCTGTAGTCTCGTCATAATTCTGTAGTCGTGTTATGTTCTACAGTCTCGTCATGTTCTATAGTCTTGTCATGTTCTGTGATCTCGTCATATTTTGTAGTCGTGTCATAAGTCTGTGGTCGTGTCATGTTCTGTAGTCTTGTCATGTTCTGCAGTCTCGCCATGCTCTGTAGTCTCGTCATAATTCTGTAGTCGTGTTATGTTCTACAGTCTCGTCATGTTCTATAGTCTTGTCATGTTCTGTGATCTCGTCATATTTTGTAGTTAGTCGTGTCATAAGTCTGTGGTCGTGTCATGTTCTGTAGTCTTGTCATGTTCTGCAGTCTCGCCATGCTCTTTAGTCTCGTCAGGTTGTGTAGTCTTATGTTCTGTGGTCCCGTCATGTTGTGTAGTCTTGTCATGTTCTGTAGTCTTGTCATGTTCTGCAGTCGCGCCATGCTCTCTAGTCTCGTCATGTTCTGTAGCCTTAACATGTTCTGTAGTCTTGTCATAATTCTATAGTCAAGGTGTGCAGTCTCACCATGCTCTGTAGTCTCGTCATGTTGTGTTGTCTTGTTATGTTCTTTAGTCTACACATTATTCTATAGTCTTGTCATAATTCGGTAGTCTTGTCATGTTGTGCAGTCTCATCATGCTCTGTAGTCTCGTCATAATTCTGTAGTTTTGTATTGTTCTGTAGTTTTGTTAATGTTCTGTAGTTTCGTCATGTTCTGCAATGTCGCCATGTTCTGTAGTCTCGTCATAATTCTGTAGTCTTGTCGTGTTCTACAGTCTCGTCATGTTCTATAGTCTTGTCATGTTCTTGTCATGTCTCGTCATGTTCTGTTGTCTTGTCATAATTATATTGCCTTGTAATAGTTCTATCCTCTTGTCATGTTCGGTGTTATCTTGTCACTTTCTGTGTTGTCTTGTCATGTCATGCGTTGTCTTGTCACGTTCTGTGTTGTCTTGTCAGTCCTGCGTTGTCGTGTCATGTTCTGTGTTGGCATGTCATAGTTCTGTGTTGTCTCAGCCATGTACTGTGTTGCCTTATCATTTTATGCATTGTCTTGCAATGTTCTGTGTTCGCATTTCATAGTTTTGTGTTGTCCCACTCATGTTGTGTTGTCTTGCCATTCTGTGTTGTCTTGTCATAGTTCTGTGTTGTCCTAGCTATGTTCTGAGTTGTCTTGTCATGTCTTGCGTTGTCTTGTCCTAGTTCTGTGTTGTCCCAGTCATGTTCAGTGTTTTTCTTGTCATGTTCTGCGTTGTCTTGTCATAGTTCTGTTTTGCCTTGTCATGTTCTGTGTTGTTGTCTTATCATGTCCTGCGCTGTCTTGTCATGTTCTGTGATGTTTTGCCATGTTCTGTGTTCTATTGCCACGTTCCATGTTGTCGTATCAGGCTCTGTGTTGTCTTGTCATGTTGCGTGTTGTCTTGTCATGTTCTATGTTTTCTTATCATAGTTCTGTGTTGTCCCAGTCATGTTTTGCGTTGTCTTGTCATGTTTTGTGTTGTATTATCATGTTCTGTGTTCCCTAGTCATAGTTCTGTGTTGCTGCGTCATGTTATGTGCTGTCTTGTCATGTCCTGCGTTGTCTTGTCATGTTCTGTGTTGTCTTGTCATAGTTTTGTGTTGTCTTGTCATGTTCTGTGTAGTTTTGTCATAGTTCTGTGTTGTCCCAGTCATGTTCTGTGTTCTATTGCCATGTCCTGCGTTGCCGTCATAATGCCGTGTTGTCCCAGTCATGTTCTGTGTTGTCTTGTCATGATTCTATGTTGTCTTGTCACGATTCTGTGTTGTCTTGTCATGTTCTGTGTTGATGCCTTATCATTTCCTGCGTTGTCTTGTCATGTTCTGTGATGTCTTGTCATGTTCTATGATGTCTTGTCACGTTCTGTGCTATCTTGTCATGTTCTGTGTTGTCTTGTCATGTTCTGTGTTGTCCTGTCATGTTCTATGTTGTCTTGTCATGTTCTACCATGTCTTGTCATGTTCTATGATTCCTTGTCATGTTCTGTTTTATTTTGCCATGTTTTGTGTTATCTTGTCATGTTCTGTGCTATCTTATAATAATGTTTTGTGGTATCTTGTCATGTTCTGTGTTGTTTTGTCATGTTCGTTGTCGTCCCAGTGTCGCGAGTATGGAAAAATGGAGAATGTCAGAGTGTAGACAGACTATGAATGATGTAATGTGAAATAGAGAGAATAGAGTCACTAATGAAATTATGGGGAGAGATATGACTTCTGGAGAGTAGTGAGGCTACGTCTCCACCATACTCCGACTGACTTTTATGATGTCAACCTCTCACCCGTCCTTCAATGTTCAAATAAACTAATCTACTACAGTAAGGACATACGGCACAACATCAAGTGACAGTTAGAACAGAGAAGATTCTGACCAGAGATCATAGATATTATGTTTATTGAAGTAAAACCACAACATCAAAGAAAATAAGTAAGGCTTTCGTTAACTCTGAAGGCCAGAAAATCACAATCACAGCAAACAAAATATCACGCCAATTCGCTCAATCACACACAAGCAAATGGCCTCACTCCACACCACCAACCGTACACTTCCTGACACCAGGGTCTTATCTAATTAAAGGGGTTAGGCCCCCAGTTCTCTATAATGAAAACGGCCGGTCCTTCAAGGTAGACAATGCTTGGCAGGTAATCCTCCGCTAGGAAAAACGTACACAGTTCCACAAACGTGTGTTGTACTAAGGCTATGGAGAAAAGCTCCCTCTGGAACACTTAATAAATTCTAGGGAATAACACTTTTTGCTGCCGGTGGCCATTACAAAATAAGCGAATTAAATTAAATATGACTGAGACGATTTGCGCTCACTGAGCGAGGTATGTAAATCCGAGACGAATCAGTGGTTACAGCTGGCAAGCAGGTTATCCAGAAACGAGCCGAGGGATATGCCCTCTGATAAGGGATGATGATGATGATGACTGGAACACAGAGGGCCCGATAAATGGAAATCGTTGGCTTCTTCTTGGCGGTTACAGCGGAATACTCCACGGTGACGAGGCGTCAATGGGTGTGACAGTGATGCCCCGATGAATGGAAGGCAACGCCAACAGCCCGTAGACACTGGCGATTTTCAATAGGCGGTGGGTAATTAAATCCACGATGTCCACCTTGTAGACTGCACGCGGGACAGAACGATTGGTCTGCGGTGGTATATATATTAACTGGTGGTGGATATTGCAAGGGCAGTAATGATGACCTCAAGGGGCAAGTTGTTACAAGGGCCCATATATTTCTGAAGGGTTTCTGAGTGCCACCAATAGAGCACACTACAGGTTGACCAGCTCTGAAATACACAAACAAGTTAAACAATAATTTTAACCATTTATATCTCCCTCTCCAATGTTTACAAACAAATCCCCCCTCATTATATCGCTAGCCCCCCACCCCCCCCCCCCTTTTACGCCCACCTGATTCTTTCATGCGATACAAAGATCCACATAACACCATCTCTACCCCTCTCTTGCGGTACTATTCACGCAGGTAACCAGCCATGCGTGAACGCGTTCCCAGCCGCGCGCGAAAATTTCGCCGCGGGTCTAACAGCTAAATATTCACCGCCACTCGTGTCACTACTCACGGTATTAACAGGCGAAACCACACATACAGCATCCACCCAGTTCATGAAAAGTAGAAACTAGAAAACAAAGTACTGTAATAAAAATAACCGGCCCGAATGGTATTTACCAACATTAGAATTACCATAAGGTGGAATTACAAAAATAGCTATGCCCTCAACCTCACTATATATATCATGTAGAAAAAATCTTTTACAGAATTAAACATACACATATTCAAATGGAAAAACATCGTGGATAAAAAGATTATATATACTGAAGCACATTAAAAACGCACCACCTGTATAATCCAGGAACAGGGTGTGAAATGTAAATATAAGTGTTTACAAGTTTACATATTTGGAATCTTTATTCATTTTCCTATGAATCCATGCTGGTCATTAATTTGTACATTTGATTGTTATGAAATTCATTGCATTCTGTGCAGACAAGGGAGAAAACCAAAAATGCAACCATTAAAAAAATTCATTCACACTATCCTCAGTATCTGGTATGTCCACCGTGTGCTTGCAAACAAACTTGGCAGCGGCTCCGCATGAAACGCACAAGTCTCTGAAGGAAATTCCGGGGAATCAAGTCTCATTCACGTGTAAGAGCAGCTTCGAGCTGTTGCAGATTAGCTGGAGAACCTTGCCTGTAGACTCTGCGTCCAAGCTCGTCCCACAGATGTTCTATAGGGGACATGTCTGGTGATAGGGCAGGCCAATCAATCGTCACAATGTTCTGCTGCTGTAGATATTGCTGCGTAATGCATGCGGTGTGCGCACGTGCGTTATCCTGCTGGAGAAGCTGTAAGTCTGGATAATTTGTGAACGCAGGAGCAACCAATGCATCCAGAACCTCATCTCGATATGTCACAGCATTAACATTTCCACGGAAGACGTGAAGAGGCAAGCGATGGTGAAAACTGAATCCTCCCCAAATGTGAATACTGCCACCTCCAAATCGGTTGTGCTGACGAACGCAGCAATCTGCAAAGCACTCTCCACACCGTCGCCAAATCCGCATACGTCCATCAGCAAAGGATATATTGAATCTGCTCTCGTCTGTGAATAGGACAGCATTCCACTGCAGTCTAGTCCATCTGACATGTTGCTCTGCCCATTGCAGGCGCTGCTGACGATGTCTGTGAGTCAAGTTTGGCCCAACATAAGGTCGTCTTGCAGTAAGGCCTGTATCTCTGAGTCGTCGAATGACTGTCATTCGAGAGACTTGCCCACGTTTACCCACTATTGCTCTTGCTGTTTGACTTGCCGGGAGAGAACGATTCCTTAGGTGACTCAGCACAACATGACGATCTTGCGCAGGGGTAGTAACTCGTGGTTGGCCACTCCGAAGTCTATCCCGGGCACTGCCAGTGGTTCTGTAACGTTCATTGAGACGTACAATAGTGGTGTGGTGGCAATTCATCGTTCTGGCAATGGCCCGCGAGCTCATTCCGGTCTCCAACATACCAATGGCTCGTTGGCGGTCGTTTTCAGATAGTCGTGACATTTCAAGCACATGTTCTGGGTGTTTTGTCTCAACGGCCTTTTTATACCGAGTATACTGCCACAACGCGTACACATTTTCAGGGTCATAGCTGTTGGGAATCGTGTTGCACGTGTAACTTTCATTGTTTTCATGTAGTCTGTACACAAACCCGTGGGTTGAATCATGCACTTTCCATTCCAGCAGCCATTCGCTCTCTACCTCATGACAAACACGGGGAAAATCCATTCCCACACTTTTTTTTCCAGCTTCTCGGCATCAGTATATATAATAGTGGTGCGTTTTTAATGTGCTTCAGTATACATTCAGTCACTCTCTGTCTCACAAAAATAAAATCCCTCTTGGATTTTAACCAATTAAACGCTGAGCGGAGTTTAATTTGTAGCGGGCTTAATAATAAATAAAAAGAGCAGCTCCCGGTCACACGAAATACTTTACTTAGAGAAATATATATTAAAGATAATATTAAAGTAACACGGGGCCTTGATTCGATATGTTTAAGCTAGAATCCCAATAAATTAAACTAAGTAAACGTGCTTACCAAAGTTTAAGAATCAGAGTCCACACTGCAACTGTTAAAGCTCTCAACTAATAACACTTTGCTAGGTAGGAAGGATTCTACTCGAGACGAATGGTGAAGAGGGTTAGAGAAGTCTGCTTAAATAGTAAGATAGAGCCTACAGGTGTTCAAAGAGCGTTTTTCTCAGCTCGCTCGAGATGATACAAACAGACATAAGAAATTGACGTAACGTTAGCACGCTTTCACCGTTTTACCAGCGTCCTTCGTTCGTGACGACAAAAATAAAAGGTAGGGACTTTCCCCGTGCTGACGAGGACTCTGTAACTCAAAAAGACTGGAACTTGCCGCTTCCTCCAAGAATCGCTACATAAAAGACTTTGGCAAAATTTGCCGCTAGTTGCACGAGGAAAGGGGTGGGTTTAGCCTGACAAATTCAAGATTGACAGGACCCAAGACAGAATTAGAGCTATTAGAGCAAAAATTACAGAGAAATGGGTGTAGACAAGAGATAGAGAGAAAACAGGCAGACCATTCTGATTAAAGGGGCAAACATTTCCAATCAAATCACGACACCCAGTACGTGATAAAAGAAAGTAATTTCATATCGTTTGTGTGGGAGCCGCGCTGGTGTAATGGTTACCACACTGCGCTGGCGATCGGGTGATCCAGGTTCAAGCCCGGGCGAGGACATTTGAATAAGTATCGTCGACCAGGACTTGGACTGGATTAATTCGAGCCCTGGCGAAGACATTTGAGTAAGTGTCGTCGACCAGGGACTGACGGCTCCTGAGCCGACCAAGGTCTAATGGGTACCCTCCAAAGACGGCGAGTATCTGCCTGAATGTCGAGTGGACACCTATCAGTGTACATGGAAAAAAAGGGATACTCACGTAAAAATCAATCTCAGGTTAGATAAACTAACCGGAGATTCTCGCCTCGAGTAATAGTGGGCGTACGTTAAAAAAAAAAACTTTCAGCTCCCTGTGAAAATTAAACTTTCACCAACGTCAAACCAAACCTTCGGATTCCTGTGCCATCCGTTTACGTTTTTTCCCCTTTTAAGTTTCCAATTTCCTTCTCCGTGTGACTTCTGTGTCTCTTACCTTGGGAATCTGGAATAAGTACCACCTTGTAATGATGTCTGCTGGTTTACTCAGTGTTTGTCCATGTCAATGCTAGCGTCTTTTCCTTGCCTCTGGCAACCTTTGGTATTTTGTTGGGTTTGTTTTTTCATCAGTTCCACATTGACGATTTTGTCGTACCATTTTAATCATTCTCCTAAAATAACTAATAATGATAATCATTTCTTTTTCCCTTCTGGTCTTTCATTGACCTTCTGCTTGTTATTTCTGCATCAGCGATGTAAGCATTTGGTGTCCTTAGTTCCGATCTATAGTACTGGACAAAAGTTAAGGGCCGCCATTCAGTTTAGACAAGGTTTATATAATTCTTCGTGAGCAGGGTCGATATTCCAAATGTCCGGTAGCTTGAAATATCTCAAGAAGTCTCTGAATGGTAGAGTGGGACACTGCTAAACGTCTTGCAACATGACGAACAGATTGACCATCCTGAATCCATGCCATGGCTCGACCACGGTCTACAGTGCTGAGACTTTTCCTTGGTGGCATGGCTAATGCAGTGATCATTTCGACCACTTGTCATACTGATTTATTGCATACCAACGGTGAACACTCTTTACCGATGATCATTTTCCACGTGCATTCAAATTCAACTCACTTTTTCACCTTTTGAACTTAGGGGGGGGGGGGGGGCGTGTTGCAAAAACCACGAGTTTTTGCAGCAACAATGGCAATTTTCACGTGCGGGTTAAAGTGACCCAGTTTTTGGACATTTAAAAAAAAATTAACCTAGTGCACACAGAAATGTATACACATTTCTTTGAGCTCAGTTTTAATGACATTTTTACTTGTCTTTACAGTTTGCCAATCAATTATATAAACCTTGTCTAAACTGAATGGTGGCCCTTAACTTTTGTCCAGTAGTATATTATCCTGCGTCTGCTCTAACTAGTTCTTGGACGTATCTCTCTCTCACTCTCACACATTCTCTCTCTCTCACTCTCACACACTCTCTCTCTGTTTTTTTAATCCATGTTCATCTATTATACTGAGTGTTATCTTTACTGATATTTCAATTTTATTTTTTTTAAACAGAAATAAATGTTTTAAATGCACACTTCTTGGACGTATGGTTACATGGGCACAAAACATGTAAACGGATCACCAAATATGCCTACCTCTGAATACATAACAAAAACCGATAAAACGAAACAGCATCAAATGAAACCAATAACAAAAAATACATTGAAATTCACCTGAGTGAGCACCAACAATTCCATTAACAGAAAAGAAAGATGATACGTGCATGTCGATTTGCGGGAGATGGCACAGAACGAACTGACTACAGAATGCGCAGTTTTTTCTGCAGCAGAGCATCCAGTAATAAGAGGAAGCAGCTTCGAGCACCTGATTGGCAGAATGGTAAGAGCACTGGCCTTTCGCGACAAAGGTACTGGGTTTGAAGCACGGTGGCGTCACGCCCAAGTCTACCCAGCTGTAAATGGGTACATGACTGTTTTTGAGTTAGGGAAGGCAACGACAAGGAGGAAAGGAAGTAGTCATCCCACCTTTCACAGCTGGATCTAGTATAGTTAAGTCTCTAACACTTCCCTCTCCTACGGCAGTATTTGCAATGGAATTACTTTTAAGGTTCGAAAAATCAGTTCAAGTTGGCCGGGCAAGAAAAGGACCAGGTAGCGGCATTAAACCTAACCATGTGTGAAAAGCCCCGTATATTTCCCGGGGGAAGGGAATTTAAATCTTTTGAATTTAAGGAAAAGAACGAATATGACTGTACTCCCTCATGCATGTCGTACGGGCAACTAACATAAGAATGTACATGTGCCTGGCACACATGTAAAACAAAATTGTCATTATTCATTTTATTTTATGTTACCTCATATTAGACGTTTTCACCGCATAAGTGAGTGTCGGTATACGTAACTTATTTATTTATTGTTTTGTTTATATTATTTTATTTTTATTATTTTTTTTTTCTTCAGTCACTATCTTTATTTATTTTAAAAAAAAAAAAACCTACTCATTTTTTATTATGATATATACTGTAAATGAATGCTGTTATGTTAACTTTATAATGTTGCATGCCTTTAAATTAATGCTTAAAGTAATATGTGGGATTAAAAGGATATAGTATGCAAGATTAATGAGAGTGAAAGGGCAGAATGTTAGACGGGCCTGCGCGTCCAATTCTCAACCCTTCGAAAATAAAGTTCGTTCGTTCAACCTAGACACAACATCTGTCGGTTTTATTAGGGCGCATGTCTAAATATAAAAGACCTTATGGATTTCTACAGAGAAACCGTAAACAGTTGCTGCAAGAACAGGTGAATACTTTGGTGCACGCTCCGTGCACAGATTCCAGCTACAGCGCTCGCTCTATGCTCCATTAGGAGCGTAAAGGAGAATACTGATGACGTATAAAATAGGGCTTGAACTTGTGACTTCAAAACTGAAGCCCCGACATGCTTTACATTCTATGACTCTTATCAAAGTAAACGCGTTTGAAAAGTGTTAGCGAAGTTTTGGTCCATTCTGAAGATCGTAAATCTTTGGTAACAGACATTTGATTTATTATAATTACTTGTTAGTTTTAATGACTAATATGTGCGAATTATTCTATGTAAGGAATTCGTAAGTACTTGAAGACATATTAATATGAAAGCGTACATGCATGGAACCATATCTGGAGTCATCCTTATATGACCACCAGCTACGCACAATGTTGTATTATACAAATGCGGAAGTAAATCTCTGTCTGTGATGCTAATTAGATCCTCATTGACTCCTGAAATCATCCACACACTTCCAGTGTGAAACGTGCTGAGAACCCAGCATTGCACACTAATCTTGGAGGAGTCACTTGAGCCCCAGACGCAACTTTGGCGTTTACCTGGTTGGCTTCATGCAGGAGGATCTCACTATAGACCCATGATAGGCAGGGGCAGCTGAGAAGTGGCTCTGTGTAGGACGTGAGAGCCCAGAACCAGAGCACAGTATTTTAGCTCTGTACATTTGGAGAGCCCCCTTGGACGGCGAGAAATGCACAGCATACCACGCGTTTCTTTCTGCTAGCTTGGGACCAGATGTGATAATTCTTTAAATGCAAGCCGAGCTGGAAAAACTGAAGCTAATGACTTTAACTCAGCACGTTTCGGAAAAGCAGAAAATTCACTGGAAAAACCTACATCTACAGTGTAGATAATACCAAAACGTCGTCAACTTGATATTGGCTGCAAAAGAGCGAGAAGCTCAGCAGCCATAGTTAACAACAACAACAACGTGAAAGCGTTTGACGTTAACGATAAGCTGCTTTTCTCGTTTGTTCTCTAACTTCATCTTCATTTATTCTCATATACCCACTCTTACGTCTCATATACCCACTCTTACGTCTCATATACCCACTCTTACGTCTCATATACCCACTCTTACGTCTCATATACCCACTCTTATGTCTCATATACCCACTCTTACGTCTCTTATCAACTGTTCAATGGACAGAAAAACTTGTAAGATAAGCATTACAGCCCCGTGTAGTGCCCGGGGGTCTCTGAAGAGACAAAGAAAGATTACTGCTTCCTCAGGCATGTCGTAAGAGGCGACTAAAATAAGGTAGGAGATAGGACTGGCATCCCTATCATGTAAAACAAATTGCTACAGAAGCCACTGCTGAAGCAGGGTTTCCAATTTGGCTTTTTTGACGCCAAATTCCACAAATCTGGCTTCTTTTTTTTTTTTTTTTTTAAACTATTTGGCTTTACTTTTTATCTTTTTTATGTGACTGTGTTTGGCTTTTTTTCAGTTTTCATCTGGCAACCCTGTGCTGAAGAAGCAAATGAATGCATTGATGCAGGGTTTCTGCAAGGGGACAAGATGCAAAAGGGGATCCATGCTCCATACGGAGCAAACAGGAGCAAGAAGAAGAAACATGGCAGGCCTTCCTGTCTCAGATCAGCAACTGATTTGAATGTTGATCTGATCATCTCAAGTTGTTCGGTTTCGATATAGCTTACAGCACATAAGCATGTTATCGTATGCGTGTGCTGTGAACTGCAGAAAAAGACATAACTTCCAGACAGTTTTGGCGAGTGTTCCAACTTTTGTCGGCACTGGGTTCACCTTTCTATTCCAGCCTTCACCTTTCTATTCCAGCCTTCTCACAATAACCTTGCATATCAAATGAGCTAACAAATAAAGACTGTTGTAGCGCACGAAAAATAATGCAGTATTAATAATCGCTAGACAAAAAGTCCCTCAGTATTTCAAATTGGTATTAATGTATTCACGAGGTCTGGTGTAACCCATTTCGACGTATGAAAATCTGGTTTGGACTAACTGCTACAAGATGTAGACCCATACAAATACCTTGGCAGCAATATGGACGCAAATGTCAGAACAGACAATAATATAAAAGTAAGACTACAAAAGACAAACGATAAAAGATAAGATTTCATTGAATTGGGAAGTACTTGGGAATCAAACGGAATCAAGTCTAACACAAAAATAACAAACGAAATCAGGTCCAGCACACACAAAAACAGACCTTCATTAATAGGTGCTTGCGCAGAAAGGATTAAAATGGTATGACAAGGTCACCAGTATGGAACTGATGGAAAAAACCAGACACGCACCTCTGGAACAAGAGGTGCTGAGAAGTCGCTGATGTCTGATTGGACATATATTTAGGAAATCAGCTAATAACGTTACAAGACACTGGAACTCCCAGTGTAAGAGAAATACAAAGAGACCAACAAACACACGGGTAGGGAATTGGAGATACCGATAAACAAAATAATGGAAAAAAACTAATGGCACAGCGTCGGGAGATGTGGCGTGAATATATTGAATACTTGCGCTACATGGGAAACTGAAGGGTGATGATTATGACGATGATGATGATGATTGGGAAATTTTCCACCTGTTGGGGGTGTTGTATTCCCTGCTCTATAGTAGTGATCCGACAATGGCCCAGCTTTGAGTACAAGGATGAAGGTAGTCAAAGGTATCAACGTTCGCTCAAGATTCTTAGCTGACGGGGTACGGTCAGTTGATGGACTGTTCCTTCTCTTCAGGAGTCGAATGTTTTAGCAGCAGCACGTCCCGTGCAGCAAGGCCGGGGTAACTAATCAGTTTAATTCGTCACGTGTCCTCAAGACCTATCTGTTGTCGGTGTCTAGCGTTGACTTCAGGCAACAGGGTACCAAAATCTGAGAGGAAATAATGCTTCTTGTAAGTATCGTGTCTTCTGATATAAACATTAGGCGACCTCCGCTTCCATCTACCATTTCATCTTCCTCGTAATTTTTGCCCCTATCCTTGAGCATTAAATCTGACCCCATCGAGTCAGATGAAAATGTTTTTTCGACGGCGGAAGGCGACAAATAAAATATTCTATACATATATAAATATACATATAAAACTTACTAAAATGTTGGCTTAATTAATATATATATACACCATGACATCACCATCTACTCCCTGCTCCCAATGGATCCTGGAGCCACCTTTGCTTTTGGTTCCTTGTGAAGAAACCCGCACGAAGCGGCGAGTTATTTTAAGTTAAGAGGTTGCCAGCCCCATATCCAACTGTACATGCACAATCAATTTATACATGTCAAAACTAATATAAAATGATAAAATATACATATTATAACTTACCCAAATAGATTTGGGCTAAGAATTATTTCCTGACTGGATGCACAGAAAGCGACCGTAATATATCGGGCAACTGTTTAAGATGCCGTAGACCTTCCGGTGGGTTAGGTGTCTAACTGGGTGCACTTGAAGTTAGATTCAGAGAACTTGGGACGCTAAGTGATAACTCTGGAGTTACTCCTATCTAATATTAGAATTCTCTTCCAGTCCTATGGCCTGTCCTATACTGGGGTCCTAAATATTACGCGTTCCTGGCTGTCTATGATTTTCTGCTTGACAAAAAGGGAAATGCAGTGCGTAAGTCTTAAAATGCTCTAGGCTACAACCGAAATTTTTGTTCCCACACATTTTGCTTCCCATAAGGTTCCTTTGGGGAAAGATCTAATCAGAAGTAATTTGGTTTAGCTTTTCAATATTGAACCAATCATAAGCAAGCCGTTTGATTTTCGTAGTGGTTTCCCCCACCCTCGTGTGAACATTACTACGAGACATGATGTGACGAAATGGATGATGGATAGAAATTTAGAAAACCAGAACTGGAGAAGAGAGCTTGAGGACTAGAGTAAGGATGGCACAAGACAAGTCAGGTATAAAAACTGCATAGTTTTCTATGATAGCTGTAGAAGAGAACTGATAGGTAAGTCACCTTCTCGCTAGACCTATCCTATGATCCAGGTGTGTTGTATAAATAAGTTAGGGCAGCTCGTATTTATTCCATACCTATTTTTAAATTATTAATATTTTTTTGACCACAAAACAAAATTATAACTGGAAAAAAAATTTAATTATTTAAATTCAATAACTGAAGTTATAAGCAAATCAAAGCACTTTATTGATTAATGATGTACAGTAAAAATTAAGCACCTTGGTATATTAATATCTTGCAAGTTTGTACGCAATTTAAAAAAAAAAAGTATAATGTCACTGCTTGGTCATTTTCATAATGTTGTTGGCGTGGGTGTCTTGGTTTGTGTTTTCACGATAAGCCGTCCTTATCTTGTTTGACACGTTGTAGAAGCTGACGTCTATCGGTCGTTAAAACATCTGGAATTTGAAGACGCTGTGCTTATGCCAAGCACAGTGTTGGTCCACTGTTAAATAGTTCACAATTTCCAAAATTGTATTACGTTTTGTACCACTAATTGAACCCGCAGAACAGTGGTACTTCGAAGTCTGCGACTGTTTGAATCTTCAATCTACAGATCGCTCACAATAGCGGTCAGTTGTGGCTTCTTCTTAGTGGGATTGACAAATTGGGTCAACTCGAGGAGAAATAATATGGAAAGATGTTGGCGTAGAGTAAAATAATGAGCAGATGAAAGAAAAAGGATGGCACGGTACACGAGGAGCAAAGGTGATCACAGCAAAATGTAACGACTGAAGTTTGACTCGTCACACCACCTCGGAACACACATAAATAAGTCCTGACAATAGGCAAGAAACATCCGTTTCTCATAGCTGTGGATCTTCTTCTTCGTACACTCTCAGATATCTACTTAAATATTTTCACAGAAAGTGATGGTCACCTTCAGGCTATTTACATCTTCATGGAGTTTTTCTGAAAATGGTCCTGGTGTGCTTTCTATGTTCCTCATATGTTGGGCATATTTTAAGCCGATGTTTTGCAGTCATTTTATCAGTGCCACATTGTAGTGGATTTGATGGTATTGTATGGTGGTTGTGTTACCTAGTGTGATGTATGAGGTCAGCTGTGAAGGCTCCTGAGATAAATGTAGATGTGAATTACAGAAGGCCCTTCTTACTACCACTTACGACCTCAAACATATCTTTTTTTACTATTATGAATGTAGCTACGTTAAAAGTCTAGGGTACTGAAATGTAATATGTTGTAGTAGAATATACAAACACACACAGATAATTAATAAGTCTAATAATAATAATAAAATTTATAACACACTGAACTAACTCAGGCTGTTTTAGTTTTGAATTTTTCGTCGACCGGGAATTGGACTGGATTAACTCGAGACCTAAATCTTTTGAAGGAGTAATTTATTTGTTTGCTGAATGGCGAGGGACACCTGTCTCTGTACAAGTAAAAAGGGATACTCACGTAAAATCAATGACAGGTTAGACATAGTAATAACCTGAGATTTCGCCTCGAGTATTAGCGGGCGTACGCAAAAAAAAAAAAAAAAAAAACACACTGAACTAACTCAGGCTGTTTTAGTTTAAATATTAAATCTTTTGTTAAATTTATTTGTTCTGAACCAATGTTTGTTGGTCAGAACATATGAAATATTATGGAGTTATAAATGGAATGCATAATTATATGACATAATAAAATGGATGTGTGCACATAAGTATTTTAAAAGACTGGTTAATATTTATTATATTAGATTGTCCCAGGAGAACTATTACTGAATGTACTGTTGGGGTGGTATCATCACGCCCAATCTGTGACTACCAAAACATTGTCCATTGACTTATGGGATGAATACATGGTTTATTTTCCCACAATGGTATGTCTTTATTAGATGGTGAATTAGTTGGTGAATTTCCAGCAGGCCAGAATCTCACGTATCTCGACTGCGTCGATCTTGTACAAGAGTCTGGTGGCCCCTCCTCTCCGTTGCTGGAGTACAATATTCGGCTGCTCTGACACAATGTTAGACTGCACTGGTCCACGCTTGTGTATTTCACAACAGCATTTGGCACCTCTTCGGTGCCAAACAGAAACTCACAATTCTGAAATAAAAGTTTTGTGGCATGGGTCAGAACTCTACCTACTGAGCCACTTCTGCACACAACACTACACAACAACACCACACAGACTGGGTCAGATCTCTCTGACCACACAGCACATCTTACCCAGTTGTTTTCATATAGTACTAGTTCCCCAAGACTGCATTGCATCTGAGATATGTTCAATAGTTTCCTTTTGTTCAATAAGATAGGTGATATGTTCCCACCGATCTCAACAATAGATCCGCCTTCCATAGTCTTAGTTAGGCGTCCATATATTTTGTTTGTCTCTAGACCCTGAACTTGGGCTGGGGACCTAGAGCGAACACTTACTTGTCGTAATCATTTTATATGATATGGCAGTATCAATCACTCGAAATATTAAAATATACAAAAGAATTGCTTTCTTTCATTCATCCAAATAAAGACTCCCCCCCCCCCCCCCTCCTACTTTCAAATCTACAACCAAAAGTCAAATTTAAGTCAGCTCTCAGTCAAGTATGTATTACGGTCTGTTGGTCCGTCTGTCTCTACTTGTTTTTTCATAAAAAACACGCTTGGTTCTTGGACCAACGCCATGCAATACCCTACACACTTCTGCCTCCGAAGTTATTTTTAGCCACAATTCTCCACCTTACCCCTCTCTTTCATTACAGCTCGATTTTTGCATTTGCGTGTCTCAAGGACGAGAATTTGAAACTTTAGTGAAATTTTTAACAGTGCAGTAGCTCGTCTGATATGAACAACACAGTCTTTTGGCAATATCTTCCTTATTATCTATCCGTCTGTATAATTTAAAGTATATTATTTCTCTGCTCAAGACGGGCTATCAAACTAGCTAGGTTTTATATTCATAACATTATTATTAAGAAAATGTTACTTTTTCAAGGTTAGTTTTTTTTTTTTGAAATATGTTCGAGAACCTTCTCCACGGCGCTTGCCGCTGAATTCAAATAACAACCAAGTATCGTAAAAGTCCAAGAAATGACTGTTTCTGACAAGAGCTAAAGTCGTTTTTTGTCCATTTCCTTACATTGTGTCAACTAGTGACGTGAATTTTTTTTCTTTTACTACCAATTGCGTCTTTTAGCCTTTCGATATTCAAACACGTGTTCAGTCATATTTTTCCTTTTATGTTCTCCGTTTCCCTCCCGTCTACAAAAGGGTAAACCGTTTCGTCTGCACGTTCTAACTCGTTAGTTTTAAATGGCGGGGGGAAAAGGCGGGCATGGGCGAGCATGTCTCCTAGTATCTTACGCATTATTTTTATCCCTACATTTTATCGTTAAATTTGGAGATATTTTAACGTTGTATCATGGTAAATTCATCACACATCTCCCCACCTGAGAACATGCACTACGGCAAGTTCCAAAACCAGTGATACACATAGATAAAATCACTCCTCACGCCTGCCACTATCTAATCTTGATCACAGGGGTGCCGACTGAGAAAATCTGCACCGACATTCAATGACCCTGGGATGTATTCGATAATAAACTGATAAGGTTGCAATAATAAAGACCATCTCAACAATCTTGCGTTTTCATGCTTAGCCTGAGATAAGAACACCAGGGGCTGATGATCCGTCTGGACCACAAAAGTCCTACCATACAGATAGATTTGAAACTTTTTTATTGCCCAGATTAACGCTAAACATTCTTTTTCGCTTGTGGAATATCCTTGCTCCGCTTTATTCAATTTGCGGCTTGCATAAGCGACTGTGTTCAGTTCCCCATCGGGTGAAGATGACCTTTGCAACAGAGCCGCCCCGAGGCCTACATTACTTGCATCTGTTCTCACCACGAAGTCCTGTGTCAAATCAGGCAATTTGAGAATAGGCTTGCTAGTGAGTTTATCCTTTAACTCTTGAAAAGCCAATTCACATTGCGCAGTCCAAACAATTTTATCTGGATGTCCCTTGCGAGTCAGATCAGTCAGAGGAGCACATATAGAGTTAAAATTTTTGATATATTTTTGGTAAAATCCACATAACGACACGAATGATCGCACATCCTTTTTTGTTTGTGGTCTAGGTGCTCTCTGCAGTTTTTCCAAGTTCCTGGGGTCAGGGGTCATGTTACCCTGATATACAGTGTGTCCCAAGAATTCCAACACTTTGCATCCAATACAACATTTTGTTGGCCTAGCAGTTAAGTTCGCCTCCCTAAGCCTATCAAATAACATTTTTAGAGAGTTAATGTGTTCTTCAAATGTCTCTGTGGCGACGAGAATATCATCCATGAAATTCGTGATACATGGGTTATTCAGGGGATCCAACAATTTGCGCATCATCCTTGAAAATACACTCGGAGCATTTTTCAATCCGAATGGTAGCATGTTGAATTCATAATGTCCTTCCGAGGTACTAAAAGCTAAATAAGGTCTCACTTCAGAGTCTACCAGTTTCATGTCATACTGTAGCAAATTTGTATGTCCTGGTTTATCTGTTAATACATCTGTATGTTCCTCCAGAACCTGTTGAACTCTCTCCCTCTGATTTTTAGTCAGGTGCTTACTGACTTTTACCTGTGCGGCTGTTTCACAAGGATGTAATGGGTATTCATGTGAGGTGAGTGGTTCCTTTTGCATTTGAGTTGCGATAACCAAGGTCAGTAAGGGGGTGCTTTCCTGGAGTGGTCTGTCCAGATACTTCTTTAAAAGGTTTACATGATAAATTTTCTCCTTCCCCTTTTTATCAATTTTATAGTTTGTTCTAGACACCTTCTCTAGAACCGTATATGGACCTTGCCATCCAATTTGTAATTTATTCTGGCTGCCGGGTAGTAGAAGAAGCACCTTCTCTCCCACAGCTAGTTCTCTGTCCTTTGCCTTCCTATTAAAATATGCTGCATGTTTCTTCCTGGCTTGTCTCAAATTATCATTTGCCAGTTTCCATCCAGCTTTCAGACGAGTGGTCAGTTCGTTCACATATTGATAAGATGAGGTAACATTCTCTTCTGCCTTCTCATCTGTCCAGGTCCTTAATAAAGCTTCCAATTGACCTTTTATTGGCCTCCCAAATAGCAGAGTTGCGGGAGCCATCCCGGTTGAACTATGTGGTACCTCCCGATACGCAAACAACGCGGCGGGCAGGAATTGATCCCACAGATCCGGTTTTTCGTGTGCCAGCTTCCTCAGGATAGAAATGAGAGTCCCATTGAACCTCTCTACCTGGCCGTTCCCTTGTGGGTGGTACGGACTACAATGAAAGTGTCTGGCTTGAAATAGCTTAAAAACTTCTTCCGTTAGTTTCCCCTTGAACTGTGAGCCATTATCAGTCAAGATTTGATGCGGGAATCCTAATCTTGTGAATATTGTAAGTAGTGCCTCTGCTACATGTTTTGAATCAATTGATGGCAGGGCTATCGCCTCTCCCCACATAGAACAAGTGTCCACCAGAGTAAGGATGTAACTGTTCCTCCTTTTGGTCCGAGTGAGAGGTCCCACAATATCCACTGCAACCCTCTCAAAAGGTGTTCCCACTATGGGCATTTCCCCTAGAGTTGCAGGAGCAGTCCAGTGCTTTGGAGCTACCCTTTGACATTCTGGACAGGATTTGACATATCTTTTTATATCCTCCGTTATCCCTGGCCAGAAGTAATGACAAGCTATACGCTGTCCTGTGGCGCTGATCCCCATGTGACCACTGAAGGGAATCGCATGCCCGAGTTCCATCACTTTATCCCTATATGAAGTGGGAAGAACCAGCTGGTTGTGACCATTTGTTCCAGTTCCGGCCTTCCTATATAATAATTTGTTCTTCATAAAGTATTCCCCCTTGCTTGGAGGTGTGTGGCATTTGGGCAATTTTTTAAAACATGGCTTGAGTGTCCTATCCTCAGCCTGCGCCTTCCTCATCTCCTCTGGATGAGCATTTATAGGTTCACCTTCTTCCTCCTTTTTCTGTGACCTGGTCTGTACTGTCGCCATGATCACATGTCTCTCGGGATTCCCCAAGAAGACGTATCTACACCCCAATATCAGAGGGTAGATTGGTTCATCTATCACTGCTGCTCTGATTTCTCCTTCCACATAGCGAGTTTTCACTGTTATCCTTGCGATGGGAAGTGTCATGAGTGGTATGTCCTTAGTCGCCCCTTGTATTTCCACTGTTTCTGTGGTATACTGACTTGGGTCCACTAGGCTAGACTTCACAACTGAATCATAATCCAAACCTGTATCATAAAGGCACCTTATGGTGACCCCATTACAAATAACATCCTCACAAACTGGAGGGTGATAAGGTTCCTGCTGTCCACTAGGATTAACCTTTAATCTTTGCGTCCCAGACTTCATTGCAGCAATGTTTGAAGGTTTCCTTCTACAAAATTCGGTGTTATGGTTGTCTTTCTTACACCATTTGCACCATCTTTTTCCTTGGTTTAACGGTTTTCTTTCATTATATTTTTGGTCATTGAACTGTGAGTTTCTGTCACGATAGTCATTTCTTGGCCTATCAAAGTTTGTCCTGCCTTTATTACCCTGTTCTCTATTATCAAATTTATTAAATTGCTGTGGAGCTTTAAAATTTTATATGTGCTTCTTTTTAGTGCCACTTACCTCTGCCTGGGCTGCCTGATACCTCTCAGCGACATTTAAAACCTCCCCCAACCTCTCTGCACCTTGTTCCATGAGAAATTTTCTCAAGCCTGGAGCCATGGACTCTCTTAATTGCTCTATCATGATCATCTCTTTAAGATCTTGGGTCTTCCCCAGAGCAGTCCATTTCTCCAAATGGGTTACCAGTCTGGCAGAGAATTGGTGGTATGTCTCCCCAGACAACAGTTTGGCATTTCTAAATTTCTTACGATAAAATTCACCATTTTTTTCGTATCTCAATAACAAAGCCTGCTTTAACATGTCATAATTGTCTTGGTCTTCTCTACTCATTTTAGCAAAGACTTCATAAGAAGTACCTTTCAGTCCCTGTGATAACTTTAGACTCCACCTCTCTCTCTCTAACCCATATGTAGTAGCTAATAACTCAAATCTACTGAGGTACCCCTTGTCGTGAATTATTCTAATCCCCATATAGAAATTAAAACGTAAATGTAAAGCCTAACAAATAAATTTAATAAAAGGAAAGAGAAATGGTAAAAGAAACAGTGCTGTCACAATGACTGTACTCGAAATCCCCCTTGTTTTCTGCTTCGTCTGCAAATTGTAACGCTTTCACGTTGATAGTAAAAGCCTACTGTATTATTACCCGCTTTCTTCAATGAAACGTGTACTGACCTTGAGATACGCAAGCTGATCAATGACCTAGATTTAATATTTCATTCATTCCATACACGGCGTAACTAAAAGACAGATAAAGCAGGAGAGAGAGAGGGGCGAATGAAGGCAGGAAGCATGCAATACTAAACACGCGTCGCGCGATACACAATTGCTGCCATCACGCGTGTAAGGCCACATGCACTAACATTTTTTTCAGACGGACAGTGATAAAAACACTAACCTTCCCAGAGTTAGGTTTTAAAAAACCTGGAAAACGCTTATTAGGAAAGATGACATTAGATGGGTTTACGTTTGAAAACATGACAGTACCCAGACACCACATGGGGATGGAAGTGAACAGGAGGTGGTAGAAAATGCACATTTTGAACGCAGCCACCTAGCTCCCTTAGATTGAGATATTTGGATTCCTTAGGGCTTGCTGACACAGAATATGTTAAGTGTTACGCAAATAGTCCAGGAATTAATAAATTATAACCAAAATAAAATAGTGGGGGTGCCTGACAGCATGAAATCATTTCTGCTCATAAAATTTTTTTATAACGTGTTTGAAAAAACATTACGTTACGGAAATAGCCTACCATGTTAACTCCTATTTGATTGGAGCGCAACAAATGTAAGACTAAACACGATTGGTCGGGCTATAAATACTATCTTGTGTTGTCAGGGGAAACGTGAAAAGGAGTATTTTTTTTTGAAAAGATGTGTAGACATGGTTTGATTGGGTAGAGCTGCGAATATACTCAATTCAGAGCGTCTGTTCATTGCCACATCTTGTAATAAACCTACTAAGAAGCAGTGCGTTGAGCACCAGTGTATATTTTTTATAAAATAAAGCCTGGGACATCGGCAGATCGGAGTTGTGCTATATTCATTGCCAGTCAACGAAACTGTTTATTATTTCTATGAATTGTGGTAAGCTTGAAATATTCAATATCTTTTAATGAAAATTGAATGTAAATTGATAATTTATGTCTGTATATATGTGTAGTTCAGTAGCGAACATGATGTAAAGCCTATGGTACTCCAGCCTGAACAGAAGGTGTCGGAGGAAAGTAAAACTGCATGGAATGGCCAAACAGTACACTGACACCTAGATTATTGACTAGAAAGAAATAATGCTGGAATTGCAGAGGCGTAGTAACCATTAGGGAGGAAAATACTGGTATAAAGTATTTCAGATGAAGCTGACAGTTGGCCTAACGCTCTGAACTCAATGTTTGTGACGTATTGTGCTCAGTGTAGAACTAGAGGATAAATTGGTTATGAAGTAGGAGGTACAATCTTCTTGTTTCAGGGACCGTGGTCTTAAAGTTATTGAGCAGCACCTGGTCAGAGCTTTGCTGAAGCCAGAGGTGGACAGCATACTCCTTGGTCCATATAGCAACCAGTGGGGTGGCTCCAGAACTCATTAAAGTAATCGAGCAGAGGAGTCTTTTACTGCAGTCATCACGAAAGATAAGAGAGTGTGGCCATGGAGCTCAACATTATGTACCCCCATCTTAAAATGACACTGTAAAATAAAATTAAGAGGGGAATTTAATTGTTTTAATGCCAGGAACTGAGAACATCTCCAATACTAGTTCCAACAAAGACAAACTATTGAAGTCATGATGACAAATACCAACAGAGCTTGAACAAAACAAAACCAGTATTACCTCAGATTACTACTACACAACTGACACACATAGGATACTATTAATAATATATGTCACTACAAAATTCATATTGATAAATTCTGTACATATAACTTGTAATTAAAATTGATTGTGATTCCTGGTTCCCTTTGTATTTGAATCAGGACACATATACATTCATGACAGCACTGAATACATATTGTTATTTGAAAAGTTATTAGTGACTCCTTTAAGATATCCTCGTAGAGTGTTTTATGTATGTGAGTGTCACAGTGTTGTCAAGTGTGGTGGAATAAATTAAATTGTTTATCTGTCTGTTGTTGTTATGACTTACACTTCATCATACACATACCCTAGACATATAACGTAGTCATCACACTATTCCAGAATAATTCTGACTGAGGTATACATATGTGGCAGCAAGTAAGGTTATCTATAATACACTACTCTTATTAGATATAGATACCTTCACAGCTGATCTCAGTCAGTACACTAAGTCCCCTATAAATATTTATAACATCCCACTTTACCACATATATTGGGGGCTCGTCCGGGATTTTGAATCATTCCCTATTACAAATATTGGGGGTAATTCACTTCAGGGAATAATAAGAATTAAAAGGTATCCTTGGGTGAAAATAAATAAGGTTGAGCTCACAGTGCCTGTGTTGTCCTAAGTTAATTAGTCATAGAAAAAATTGTTTAGTTACATATTTTAGACATTTATCTGTTAGACAATGGCCGACCTGGCAAAATTTCGATCTGCTGCTGTACAGACTGCGAAAGAGTTAGGAATGGACGGGCAAATTATGATTTCTTATGTCACTGCTGAATGTGACAAATATATTGAACGAGAAGAAAGAAGATTAGAAAAAGAGGCCGAAAGAAAATTAGAATCTGAAAGATTGGCCGAAGATAAGAGAATAGAGGCTGAAAAAGAGATTAAGAGGTTGCAGATTGAGGCTGAGGCTAAGAAATTGGAAGCAGAAAGAGAAGACAAAAGATTGGCTGCAGAAAGGGAAGAGAAGAAATTAGCTGCAGAAAAAAGAAGATTGACTGCAGAGCGGGAAGCAGAAAAGGAGGAGAAGAGATTACAAAGGGAACATAAGTTACGACTAAGGGAGTTTGAGTTTCAAGGCCATGCTCCTGAAAATGGTGCCAGTCCCTTTGCCTCTGATGCCACTGCTAGCCAGGGAGCCTCAACCTCAGCTATGAATTTTCATTTAGATCATTTTGTTGAGAAAGACGATGATATAGAGAGCTATCTAAATAGGTATGAACTATTAGCTACCACGTATGGGTTAGAGAGAGAAAGGTGGAGCTTAAAGTTATCTCAAGGACTTCGTGGGGCAGCTTATGAAGTTTTTGCTAAAATGAGCAGAGGTGATCAGGAAAATTATGACATGCTAAAGCAGGCTCTTTTGTTAAGATATGAAAAGAATGCAGAATTTTATAGGAAAAAATTTAGGAATGCTAAACTACTGTCAGGTGAAACCTATCACCAGTTCTCTGCACGAATAGAGACATACTTGGAGAAATGGACTTCTCTGGGGAAAACCCAAGATCTTAAGGAAATGGTCCTTATAGAGCAACTAAGAGAGTCCATGGCTCCAGACCTGAGAAAGTTTCTCATGGAACAAGGTGCAGAGAGGCTGGGTGAGTTGCTAAATGTTGCTGAAAGGTATCAAGCAGCTCAAGCAGAGGTAACAGGTAATAAAAAGAAACAAGTGGATAACTTTAGGGCACCACAGAACTTTAATAAATTTGATCCTAGGGATCAAAACAAAGGTAAGCACCAGTTTGATAGGCCACGGTATGAAAATAAAAATAAATTCCCACAATTCGATGAAAGGAAATATGATGAAAGAAAATCTTTCAACCAAGGAAAAAGGTGGTGTAAAAATTGTAAGATGGACAATCATGACACTGACCGTTGCAGAAGGAAACCTGTGTATATGGCCACCCTTCAGGTCAGGTCGACCTCAAGACAGGAGGAGGATATTATGTTGGATACCACTCCAGAAGAGATGAGGAAGGCACAGGCTGGGGATAAAACACTCAAGCCTTGTTTCAGAAAATTGTCAACTTGTCATACAACTCCAGGCAAGGGAGATTTTTACATGAAAAACAAGTTGATGTATAGGAAGACTGGAGCTAGATCCAAAGGGAAGGGACAGCTGGTACTTCCTAAAAGATATAGGGCAGACTTAATAAGGAGCCTACATGTGAAACCAGATGGGGACCATGAGAAGATAGGTACCATCATTCAAAAGGTGGCTCACAATTATTATTGGCCCAAAGCAAGATGGGACATTGAGAATTTTGTAGAAAGGTGTAGCATAGCACATGAGGGAGCACCCACAAGTGGGAACATTGATCAGGACCTGGACACGCCACGGGGCAAAATTAGGCCTGATAATAAAAAGAAAAATAGATTTGATAAAGTGGACCAAATGGAATGGGAAGCCCCTTTTCACGGACAAGCTTCACTTAACTGTTTTACAATGGCCACTATGCGGAGAGTGCAAAAAGATGTCTTACCCCAGGATAAGCCGAAAATCCCTCAATCGGACTTAAACAAACTGGAGGAAGAGGATGTAGAGAGGAAATCTCTCATCAAGAATTTTAAGTGGGGAGAAAGCCCCAAAAGAAAAATTGGTAGCGGTCGTTTTATGCATGATAATTCTGGGAAGAAAAATCATCACTATAGAGCTTCGAGTGGAAGAGACCATACCGGTGCATGGACAAATAGGTCCACAAAATTAAAGGTCCATATGTAGCTTTGTTAAGAACGTGGACTGATGAAAAGGCAGAGGAAAACATTACCTCTTCATACCAATATGTGAATGAGCTGACCACTCGTTTAAAAACTGGCTGGAAACTTGCCAATGAAAATTTGAAACAAGCCAGGAAGAAACATGCTGCCTATTATAACAGGAAGGCGAAAGACAGAGATTTGGCGGTGGGAGAGAAGGTACTGCTTCTTCTCCCCGGGAGTCAGAATAAGTTACAGATTGGATGGCAAGGTCCATATACAGTTTTAGAGAAGGTGTCTAGAACAAATTATAAGATAGATAAAAAGGGGAAAGAAAAAATCTATCATGTGAATCTCCTGAAGAAATATTTGGAAAGAGAACATCAGGAAGAGACACACTTGTTGACCTTGTCCATCGCCATGGAGATGAAAAAGGAACCACTTTCATCATTTGAATATCCATTACACCCCTGTGAGACAGCAGCACAGGTGAAAATCAGTACACATTTAATGAAAACTCAGAAAGAGAGAGTGCAACAGGTTCTAAATAATCATGCAGAGGTGTTAACAGACCGACCAGGGCATACAAACCTATTGGAATATGATATGAAACTGATAGACCCCACACCTGTCTGTATGAAACCATATTCGATTCCGTTTGCTAAGGAGAAAGCTTTGAAGGAAGAGATAGACTATCTGTTGAAGGAAGGAATTATTTCGCACAGTGAATCTTCGTATAGTTCCGGTGTTGTACTCTTAAGGAAGCCCTCTGGAGAACATAGACTCTGTATAGATTACAGGAGACTGAATGCTATTACAGAAGGACAGGTGGATCCATTGCCGGATACAAATCAGCTGTTTGCTAGACTAAATAAAGCTAAATATTTCTCAAAAGTGGATCTGAGTAAAGGATATTATCAGATTCCAGTAAAGCCTGAGGTTAGACCATACCTAGCTTTTAGTACCTCAGAAGGACACTATGAGTTTAATAGATTGCCATTTGGATTGAAGAATGCGCCTAGTGTCTTCTCTAGAATGATGAGAAAATTATTGGACCCTCTGAATAATCCATGTATAACAAATTTCATGGATGATATCCTTATAGCAACAGAAACATTTGAGGAACACATTGACTCTCTGAACATGCTGTTTGATCGACTTAGGGAAGCAAATTTAACAGCCCGACCAACCAAATGTTGCGTTGGATGTAAAGAATTGGAATTTTTGGGACACACAGTTTATCAGGGAAACATGACCCCTGACCCAAAGAATTTAGAGAAACTAAAGAAAGCCCCGAGACCACAAACCAAGAAGGACGTGAGATCCTTTGTCTCATTATGTGGTTTCTACCAGAAGTATATCAAAAACTTTAATTCCATATGTGCACCGTTAACTGATTTGACACGTAAAGGACATCCAGATCGCATTACATGGACACCACAATGTGAAATGGCTTACCAGGAATTGAAGGAAAAGCTCACAAGCAAACCTATTTTGAAATTACCTGACTTAAGTCAAGAATTCATAGTAAGAACGGATGCCAGTAATATTGGGTTAGGTGCAACTCTACTACAGAAATCAGATGCATTGGATGGGGAATTAAGCCCAGTGGCATATGCTAGCAGAAAGTTGAATAAAGCTGAAATCAACTACTCAACTAGCGAAAAAGAATGTCTTGCAGTAATATGGGCAATAAAGAAATTCAATATTTATCTGTATGGGAAGGCATTTAAGTTGCAAACGGATCACAAACCTTTATCGTTTCTAGCACAGGCTAGGCATGAGAACTCTAGGTTACTCCGATGGTCCTTACTTTTGGCTCCATATAATTTTAGCATTGAGTATATATCTGGAAAAACCAATTTGGGAGCGGATTTTTTAAGCCGCCATCCGTGTGATGAGAATCACCGTAAACCCCAGAAATAATAATAAATTTCTCTATGTGTATATAGAATAAAGGACTGACATATAATGTCTGTTTTAAGAGGGGAGATGTCGTGAATTATTCTAATCCCCATATAGAAATTAAAACGTAAATGTAAAGCCTAACAAATAAATTTAATAAAAGGAAAGAGAAATGGTAAAAGAAACAGTGCTGTCACAATGACTGTACTCGAAATCCCCCTTGTTTTCTGCTTCGTCTGCAAATTGTAACGCTTTCACGTTGATAGTAAAAGCCTACTGTATTATTACCCGCTTTCTTCAATGAAACGTGTACTGACCTTGAGATACGCAAGCTGATCAATGACCTAGATTTAATATTTCATTCATTCCATACACGGCGTAACTAAAAGACAGATAAAGCAGGAGAGAGAGAGGGGCGAATGAAGGCAGGAAGCATGCAATACTAAACACGCGTCGCGCGATACACAATTGCTGCCATCACGCGTGTAAGGCCACATGCACTAACTTTTTTTCAGACGGACAGTGATAAAAACACTAACCTTCCCAGAGTTAGGTTTTAAAAAACCTGGAAAACGCTTATTAGGAAAGATGACATTAGATGGGTTTACGTTTGAAAACATGACAGTACCCAGACACCACATGGGAATGGAAGTGAACAGGAGGTGGTAGAAAATGCACATTTTGAACGCAGCCACCTAGCTCCCTTAGATTGAGATATTTGGATTCCTTAGGGCTTGCTGACACAGAATATGTTAAGTGTTACGCAAATAGTCCAGGAATTAATAAATTATAACCAAAATAAAATAGTGGGGGTGCCTGACAGCATGAAATCATTTCTGCTCATAAAATTTTTTATAACGTGTTTGAAAAAACATTACGTTACGGAAATAGCCTACCATGTTAACTCCTATTTGATTGGAGCGCAACAAATGTAAGACTAAACACGATTGGTCGGGCTATAAATACTATCTTGTGTTGTCAGGGGAAACGTGAAAAGGAGTATTTTTTTTTTGAAAAGATGTGTAGACATGGTTTGATTGGGTAGAGCTGCGAATATACTTAATTCAGAGCGTCTGTTCATTGCCACATCTTGTAATAAACCTACTAAGAAGCAGTGCGTTGAGCACCAGTGTATATTTTTTATAAAAATAAAGCCTGGGACATCGGCAGATCGGAGTTGTGCTATATTCATTGCCAGTCAACGAAACTGTTTATTATTTCTATGAATTGTGGTAAGCTTGAAATATTCAATATCTTTTAATGAAAATTGAATGTAAATTGATAATTTATGTCTGTATATATGTGTAGTTCAGTAGCGAACATGATGTAAAGCCTATGGTACTCCAGCCTGAACAGAAGGTGTCGGAGGAAAGTAAAACTGCATGGAATGGCCAAACAGTACACTGACACCTAGATTATTGACTAGAAAGAAATAATGCTGGAATTGCAGAGGCGTAGTAACCATTAGGGAGGAAAATACTGGTATAAAGTATTTCAGATGAAGCTGACAGTTGGCCTAACGCTCTGAACTCAATGTTTGTGACGTATTGTGCTCAGTGTAGAACTAGAGGATAAATTGAAGTAGGAGGTACAATCTTCTTGTTTCAGGGACCGTGGTCTTAAAGTTATTGAGCAGCACCTGGTCAGAGCTTTGCTGAAGCCAGAGGTGGACAGCATACTCCTTGGTCCATATAGCAACCAGTGGGGTGGCTCCAGAACTCATTAAAGTAATCGAGCAGAGGAGTCTTTTACTGCAGTCATCACGAAAGATAAGAGAGTGTGGCCATGGAGCTCAACATTATGTACCCCCATCTTAAAATGACACTGTAAAATAAAATTAAGAGGGGAATTTAATTGTTTTAATGCCAGGAACTGAGAACATCTCCAATACTAGTTCCAACAAAGACAAACTATTGAAGTCATGATGACAAATACCAACAGAGCTTGAACAAAACAAAACCAGTATTACCTCAGATTACTACTACACAACTGACACACATAGGATACTATTAATAATATATGTCACTACAAAATTCATATTGATAAATTCTGTACATATAACTTGTAATTAAAATTGATTGTGATTCCTGGTTCCCTTTGTATTTGAATCAGGACACATATACATTCATGACAGCACTGAATACATATTGTTATTTGAAAAGTTATTAGTGACTCCTTTAAGATATCCTCGTAGAGTGTTTTATGTATGTGAGTGTCACAGTGTTGTCAAGTGTGGTGGAATAAATTAAATTGTTTATCTGTCTGTTGTTGTTATGACTTACACTTCATCATACACATACCCTAGACATATAACGTAGTCATCACACTATTCCAGAATAATTCTGACTGAGGTATACATATGTGGCAGCAAGTAAGGTTATCTATAATACACTACTCTTATTAGATATAGATACCTTCACAGCTGATCTCAGTCAGTACACTAAGTCCCCTATAAATATTTATAACATCCCACTTTACCACACCCCTCAATGTCATCGTCTTTCTCAACAAAATGGTCTAAATGAAACCCCATAGCTGATGTTGAGGCTACCTGACTAGCTGCAGCATCTGAGGCAAAAGGGCTGGCACCATTTTCAGGAGCATGGCCTTGTAATTCCAGCTCCCTTAGTCGTAATTCGTGCTCCCTTTGTAACCTTCTATCTTCTGCTTCCCTTTCGGCCTTTTTATCTTCTGCCTCCCTTTGCTGTCGTTTTTCTTCT
The DNA here is from genome assembly GCA_024509875.1 of Oreohelix idahoensis. Lineage (NCBI taxonomy): Eukaryota > Metazoa > Mollusca > Gastropoda > Stylommatophora > Oreohelicidae > Oreohelix > Oreohelix idahoensis. Next base: position 112,587 of record JAMPIV010007921.1, on the reverse strand, counting down.
GCCTCCCTTTCGGCCTTTTTTTCTTCTAATTGGAGCCTCTTAATCTCCCTATCTGCCTCCAATGCTTTAGCCTCTTTGTGAGCCTCAATCTGCAGCCTCTTAAGTTCTTTATCAGCCTCAATTTGCAACCTCTTCTCTTCAGCCAACCTCCTATCTTCCCTTTCAATATACTTGTCACATTCAGCAGTTACATACTGAATTAAAACCTGACCCTCCATGTTCATCTCCCTCGCCGTTAGCGCAGCAGCTGATCTAAATTTTGCCAGGTCAGCCATCAGACAAAATAACAATGACCCAGGTAAATCTAATTACTTAATGACAGGTAATTCTAATTAATAAATAGACCAAGGTAATTCTAATTAATTAAATAATCAATTAATTACCACTGGCTGTGAAGATTCACCAACTTTGATTTTCCACTTTTATATTTTAAGGGACACTTTTAAATTTTTACAATTTGTCCCCCTAGTTTAATTCTCCCACCAGGAGATCCTAATATTTATGATAAACTAATTATCCCTGGACAAGACCCCAATATTTGTAGTGGATTTGATGGTATTGTGTGGTGGTTGTGTTACCTAGTGTGATGTATGAGGTCAGCTGTGAAGGCTCCTGAGATAAATGTAGATGTGAATTACAGAAGGCCCTTCTTACTACCACTTACGACCTCAAACATATCTTTTTTTACTATTATGAATGTAGCTACGTTAAAAGTCTAGGGTACTGAAATGTAATGTGTTGTAGTAGAATATACAAACACACACAGATAATTAATAAGTCTAATAATAATAATAAAATTTATAACACACTGAACTAACTCAGGCTGTTTTAGTTTAAATATTAAATCTTTTGTTAAATTTATTTGTTCTGAACCAATGTTTGTTGGTCAGAACATATGAAATATTATGGAGTTATAAATGGAATGCATAATTATATGACATAATAAAATGGATGTGTGCACATAAGTATTTTAAAAGACTGGTTAGTATTTATTATATTAGATTGTCCCAGGAGAACTATTACTGAATGTACTGTTGGGGTGGTATCATCACGCCCAATCTGTGACTACCAAAACATTGTCCATTGACTTATGGGATGAATACATGGTTTATTTTCCCACAATGGTATGTCTTTATTAGATGGTGAATTAGTTTTTGAATTTCCAGCAGGCCAGAATCTCACGTATCTCGACTGCGTCGATCTTGTACAAGAGTCTGGTGGCCCCTCCTCTCTGTTGCTGGAGTACAATATTCGGCTGCTCTGACACAATGTTAGACTGCACTGGTCCACGCTTGTGTATTTCACAACAGCATTTGGCACCTCTTCGGTGCCAAACAGAAACTCACAATTCTGAAATAAAAGTTTTGTGGCATGGGTCAGAACTCTACCTACTGAGCCACTTCTGCACACAACACTACACAACAACACCACACAGACTGGGTCAGATCTCTCTGACCACACAGCACATCTTACCCAGTTGTTTTCATATAGTACTAGTTCCCCAAGACTGCATTGCATCTGAGATATGTTCAATAGTTTCCTTTTGTTCAATAAGATAGGTGATATGTTCCCACCGATCTCAACAATAGATCCGCCTTCCATAGTCTTAGTTAGGCGTCCATATATTTTGTTTGTCTCTAGACCCTGAACTTGGGCTGGGAACCTAGAGCGAACACTTACTTGTCGTAATCATTTTATATGATATGGCAGTATCAATCACTCGAAATATTAAAATATACAAAAGAATTGCTTTCATTCTTACCAGAATTCAGAATTGAGAACACAGTTAATTTCTAGCAAAACTCAGCTGAGCTGCTGGCTATCTGATGGCGTCCCACTAAATGTATAGAATAACTTCTGGAAACAACACCACAGGCAATAAACCACTGTGTCTCTGGACAGTCTTGTAACGAATGGCAAAATGTGTGCCTCTACCCCGCTACTATGATTTCATTCATCCAATTACAGACTCCAACCCTAACTTTCAAATCTACAACCAAAAGTCAAATTTAAGTCAGCTCTCAGTCAAGTATGTATTACGGTCTGTTGGTCCGTCTGTCTCTACTTGTTTTTTCATAAAAAACACGCTTGGTTCTTGGACCAACGCCATGCAATACCCTACACACTTCTGCCTTTGAAGTTTTTTTTAGCCACAATTCTCCACCTTACTGTAGCGGGAGGTTATTTAAAATTATTTATTATGTAAGACTATGCCAGTAAAGAGTTCTGACCTTACAAGTAATACCCCAGTCTTAGAAATAAGCACTGATGTATTGTTATCATAAAAATAGTCAGACTGTGAAAACCCTGGCCCAGTTGGTAAGAAGTAGTACCAGGATTTAAGGTGTCTCCTCCCTGTGACTATCTTATGATTACTTATATTCTAGGGGATAACTAAAATGTACAATCACTGAACCCACAAAATGGAAGAAGTGAATAAATCCTCAGGTACAGTTAAAATAGTTTAATAATTACACTAATATTCTATTTCTACTAGTTGGAAAAGAGCATACACATATACATATATAAAAGTATTCACACAATTACTATTATTGTCTGTTTAGACTTCAAGATCTTGAATATTAAAGTTACTGCAATCTGCAATCACTGTTTTTAGTCTCTTGACTTTCCAATTAATTGTCATCAGTTGACTGAACTATGGATTTTCACTATTAGCTGTTTTATATATATTGGTGGTCAGTGTCCTAAGTGACACTTATCTGTTCAACTTGATACTGCTGTCACTGAACTGTCCTTTGCTGATATCAGACTTGGTAGGCCCAACAGTAGGGATGCCAATGACCAGTTGACGTTCACTCTTTGGGGTCCTGCACTTTTGTGGGATTGCCTCTGATGAACGACACAGGCTTCTGATACTGGACAGTCTGGTTTGAGTTATTTCATGGAACCTGCAACATATCAGCCTTGGCTAGTATCTGGCTAGACTTGTAGCTGACTAGCACAGATGTCAGACCAGTCAGTCATCAGATGTCACCGTTATACAATCATAGTAAGTAAGGACATCATGTCAGTGATATAGCATTAATATTAACATTTCAATTAAGTGTAACTGACTAGCACATAAGTCAGACTAGTCAGTCCTCAGGTGTCAAAGTTATACAGTCATAGCAAGTAACATCATTTCAATGATACAGAATTAATATTAACATATCCGTAATAAACATCATCTGGTTCACTCTGCTCCTATACATCCTTTTCTGATCTATAACTTGATCCTTCTAAATCATATCAAGTACAAATTCAAATACTGATGCTATTCTTAGCATCTACCCAAAATTAATACATAAATAAAGAGAGTGACTAAGCGATCAAGTTGCTTTCTTCGGTAGTACAATTACATAGTTTTGGAATTGAAACCTGGCTGTGGAACACTCCATTTTACCAGCTGTAAATGGGCACTCAGTTGTGCGCTCAACCTAGGGAAGGCAAAGGCAGCGAGGAAGGGGACTAGTCACCTTAACCTCGTAAACGCGGTATACCACTCATTTCCCTATGGCAATCTCTGGTCATGGGACTGCCTTTATCTTCGTAAACGATAAAGCATTTAATATCGACGAGATACAGCATTTAATATAATAAATATTTTCTATTTGGCGGTGGGGCTAGTTGTGATTAATTTTTGTACCAGCAACAATCATCCATAAAGCACATGTTTAAATCATATTCAAAATAACAATACATTATATTAATGAATATTATACAGGCATATATTGAGAAGTTTATATGAACCTGAAATATATAAAAAAAAATATTATACACGGTAGTTATCATAATTTCGCTTACCCTCAGACTTCAGATACTGGACTGAACAATGTTTCTGGGGATCCGCTCACAATTCATGGGTAGTGGCGAAACTCTGCCTCCAGTCTGTCTCAAACCTCCTTCGATGTGTATCCCTCCAGTTTTACCGATACGTTTATATACGCATAGCGCGGACGTATCGGAGGGTACTGACGTCACAGCTTAAACCTAGGCCTAAAAAATCTTTCCCGAACAGCAATTTCAGCCGATCTGCGCGTCGACTGAAATTTTGCCTTTCTCATTCTCAGCATATATAATATCCATATTGTTCCATCTTATCTAGTTTTATCCAGCCGATAAATCTCTATCTTCCTATCCCTGTAATTTCCCATACTGTTATTTGTTGATTTTAATATTTAGAACAGAAGTGGGTTTACCAGCTGTTAGCGTAACTGTGGGCAGCCGAAATACGCATATATCTCCGTAAATGAGAACTTCCTACCGTTCCTTCTTATATGCAGTTATACACAATCCTTCCCTGTACTGAAATGTAAAATCCTTTTCATACTGATTCCCTTCTGCTTTTATTTATCCTTGGCGATTTCCTCTGTCTGATACACATTTCGCTGATACGCCGCCATTTTGAAAGCGGTCAATCGATCGTTGACGGGTTTATAAATCTAACTGAACACGTTTGCAATGACTTGAAACCAATTTTGCGACATAGCTCCCCCATATTTTAAGCTGGATGATATCTAGCTTAACTATTGGGTACAAGACAATTGCAAATCGACCATTCCGAGTTTAGTTTTCCTTCCTTCTATCCTCCTCAAGCTCTGTGGGATGACGACTAAGAAAATCTGCGCCCACATTCTGTTTTCCAAGAATATATTCATCCTTTACTATCTCTCTCCTTCCTGTTCGGCTTTTCATCCAGGCTCTTACTGCTGGTGAAACGGGGTCGGTAGGTTTCCCATGAAGTTTACCGCCCTCTTTTCGTTGATAGTTGGATGTGGTTTTCCCTCGCAAATCCGTAGGTGTTTGATTTTCGCTACGTGATTTGTTCCTTTTTTTCAGCGCATGGGGTTCAGACTGCAATTGAACCTGTGTGGGATGTTTCCTTTCCCCTCCCGTGCAAATCTCGGGAGTACCCCTGATTGCTGGTTTGCTTGTAGATTTTTGATGAAGACTCTTCCGTCGACTTTCTGAATCTACATAGGTGCACTCTGGACAGGAATTTACATACTGATTTATGTCTTCTGTAATACCTGGCCAGTAGAACTGGGTGGCTATTCTTTGTTTTGTGGCACCATTACCCAGGTGTTCACTCAAAGTTGATATGTGTTCCCAGCCTATAACCTTATTCCTATAGGTGGATGGTACAACAATTTGACCATGACTTTTCGTCCCTCTGCCAGCTTTCCTGTACAAGAGTCCATGTTCCATATAGAAATGTCCTTTCCTTGGAGCTTTATGTGTTTTTGATAATTTGCCAAAACAAGGCTTCAACGTGCTGTCTGCTTCTTGAGCCCGTTTCATTTCAGTCGAATGAAATGTTAATTTGGTGTCCCTCTCTATGTTCCTGGAGTCAGACCTGGTCTGGATTTCTGCCATAACCATAGGTTTTACATGGTCTCCCAAGAAAACATATTTACGCCCCAACATTAGGGGGTAAAAGGGATCATCTAACACTGCTGCATTTATCTCCCCTTCCACATAGCGACAACTGACATGAATCTTTGTTATGGGTAAAGTAAGGGGCGATGTTCCTTTTAGTGGCCCTTGAATGTCTACTGTTTCTGTGGTGATTTGTTCAGGGCACATCAGAGATGCACACACGACTGCGTCATAGGACAAACCTGTGTCATACATTCCTGTGACTTGTTTGACATTCACAGTCACTATCTCCTGGGTAGGTGGGTGATGGAGGCTATTCTGACTCACAGTCAGTTCCTTCCTAACAGAAGTCCTCACCTGTAGACATGCAGCATGATGAAGGGGTTTTTTCCTCCCACATTCATCAGTGTTGTGGTTGCTCATCTTACAAAATTTGCACCACTTATCTCCCTGTTTATAGGGTTTATTTTCCTGAGTCTGAGGGTTTTTGTCCTTATTATCAAATCTTTGCTTGTTTCTGTATGGTTGATCCATCTGGTCAAACTGGGTATTCTGCGGTGGTGGCTTATATCCTTCTACCTGCTTTCTTTTTGTTCCTACCAATTCAGCTTGAGCTGCTTGGTATCTCTCTGCACATCTCACAGTGTCTTCCAGCCTCTCTGCTCCTTGTTCCATCAGGAATTTCCTCATTTCTGGAGACATGGAATCTTTCACTTGCTCTAACATAACCATTTCTTTCAGATCCTCGTAGGTTTTCTGATACTTACCTAAACTACTCCATTTCAACAAATACGTTTCTAGCCTAGCTGAGAACTGGTTATATGTTTCTCCAGGTAGAGGTTTAGAAGTTCTAAATTTCTTCCTATATGCCTCAGAGTTCTTTTCATACCGGATCAGTAAGGCTTGCTTTAGTATTTCATAATTTTCCTGATCTTCTTTGGGGAGTTTCAGAAACACATCATATGCAATACCTCTCAATCCCTGGGATAACTTTAGACTCCATTTTTCCTTTTCCAGTCCATATGTAGAGGCTAACCTTTCATACCTATCCAGGTACGACTCAATTGCGTCCTCCTTTTCAACAAATGGATCTAGGTGGAAGTTCATGGCCCCATTTGCTATGTTCTGAAAAGAGCTGTTCGCAGAATGAGGTGAGCTATTACCATGGGTGATAGTCCCAGCCTGAAGTTCAAGATCAAGCTGTCTCATTTTCAGCTCATGGTCTCTCTCTGCTTGTAACCTCCTTTCTTCTCTCTCAGCTTCTAATTTCTTGGCTTCTCTCTCCGCTTCTAATTCTAATTTCTTGGCTTCTCTCTCTGCTTCTAATTTCTTGGCTTCTCTCTCTGCTTCTAATTGCTTTGCTTCTCTCTCGGTGTACTTTTCACATTCCGTCGTGACATACCGGATCAGAGCGTCACCATCCATGCCAAGCTCTTTTCTCACCTGCAGTGTAGCAGACCTAACTTTGACCAAGTCAGCCATGATGTATCTATAGTCTAGTAGGGCAAGTGATCTTACTCAAACTAATTTACTACAATATAATTAACTTAGTTAAAATTAAAGTTAATTATACTGACTTCACCATATATGAAACAGCTTTCTTTATCTGTACTTAATGGTACTCCTAAAAATATAATTATTTCCTACTATGTTACTCTTTCCAAAAAATTTTACAAAACAAAGTTTTCTACACAGCAGAAATAGAAAGTTGGCTCAGGAATATCAAAGATATATCCCGCAGACGAGCCCCCACTGTAGCGGGAGGTTATTTAAAATTATTTATTATGTAAGAGTATGCCAGTAAAGAGTTCTGACCTTACAAGTAATACCCCAGTCTTAGAAATAAGCACTGGTGTATTGTTATCATAAAAATAGTCAGACAGTGAAAACCCTGGCCCAGTTGGTAAGAAGTAGTACCAGGATTTAAGGTGTCTCCTCCCTGTGACTATCTTATGATTACTTATATTCTAGGGGATAAGTAAAATGTACATTCACTGAACCCACAAAATGGAAGAAGTGAATAAATCCTCAGGTACAGTTAAAATAGTTTAATAATTACACTAATATTCTATTTCTACTAGTTGGAAAAGAGCATACACATATACATATATAAAAGTATTCACACAATTACTATTATTGTCTGTTTAGACTTCAAGATCTCGAATATTAAAGTTACTGCAATCTGCAATCACTGTTTTTAGTCTCTTGACTTTCCAATTAATTGTCATCAGTTGACTGAACTATGGATTTTCACTATTAGCTGTTTTATATATATTGGTGGTCAGTGTCCTAAGTGACACTTATCTGTTCAACTTGATACTGCTGACACTGAACTGTCCTTTGCTGATATCAGACTTGGTAGGCCCAACAGTAGGGATGCCAATGACCAGTTGACGTTCACTCTTTGGGGTCCTGCACTTTTGTGGGATTGCCTCTGATGAACGACACAGGCTTCTGATACTGGACAGTCTGGTTTGAGTTATTTCATGGAACCTGCAACATATCAGCCTTGGCTAGTATCTGGCTAGACTTGTAGCTGACTAGCTCAGATGTCAGACCAGTCAGTCATCAGATGTCACCGTTATACAATCATAGTAAGTAAGGACATCATGTCAGTGATATAGCATTAATATTAACATTTCAATTAAGTGTAACTGACTAGCCCATAAGTCAGACTAGTCAGTCCTCAGGTGTCAAAGTTATACAGTCATAGCAAGTAACATCATTTCAATGATACAGAATTAATATTAACATATCCGTAATAAACATCATCTGGTTCACTCTGCTCCTATACATAAGTAAATAATTAAGGGGCTGCAGTAAAACTGGTAAGGAATATAAGTTTATAAACTAGTAAAACGGTATTTAATCAGTTTTACTAATAACAGTTCACATGAGACAAGGGACGTTTCGGGTTTTACCCTTCGTCAGCCACAAACAGGTGACAAAGACAAAAATTACATATAGGTACTACAAAACTATACGATGATGAGAAACAAACAACAAATGGGCGATCGTAAAATCTAAAAGAAAAGAAATACTGAAACAAGAAAGTAAATAATCCAACGAAACGAAAAAAAGAAGAATAAACAAAACTGTGGAACTAGTTAAAGTTAGCTTAGCTCGATGCAAATAATCCGTGGAAGAAAACGGTAGTCTCTTGTCACAGGATACGCAAGGAAGTGACGTGCGATAGCGACAAAACAAGAGATATAAAAAGATGCGAAACGAACCAAAGCAAAAACACAAAAAGATAGATCATAAAGACAACGAATAAAGAATGAAAAAGAGAAAAGCTACCAGAATTTATGCAAAATGATGTTGTATATTTAAACCGCCGGGAGCTAGAACGCCCATTTTAAAAATAAGGCGGTTCTCCAACGAAAAGCGAGTCTTGTCATTACCGGCACATGAACGCAGGGCAGTGACATGTATATCGGAATTACCTGAATGGTCCGGTCTATTGAAATGAAGGGCCACCGGTAAATGTTTGTCCTGATAGATGTCATTCTTGCTATTTGCTCCTATACATCCTTTTCTGATCTATAACTTGATCCTTCTAAATCATATCAAGTACAAATTCAAATACTGATGCTATTCTTAGCATCTACCCAAAATTAATACATAAATAAAGAGAGTGACTAAGCGATCAAGTTGCTTTCTTCGATAGTACAATTACATAGTTTTGGAATTGAAACCTGGCTGTGGAACACTCCATTTTACCAGCTGTAAATGGGCACTCAGTTGTGCGCTCAACCTAGGGAAGGCAAAGGCAGCGAGGAAGGGGACTAGTCACCTTAACCTCGTAAACGCGGTATACCACTCATTTCCCTATGGCAATCTCTGGTCATGGGACTGCCTTTATCTTCGTAAACGATAAAGCATTTAATATCGACGAGATACAGCATTTAATATAATAAATAATTTCTATTTGGCGGTGGGGCTAGTTGTGATTAATTTTTGTACCAGCAACAATCATCCATAAAGCACATGTTTAAATCATATTCAAAATAACAATACATTATATTAATGAATATTATACAGGCATATTTGGTGGAGGAGTGTGGAGGCTGAGATGCAAAGAATGAACCAGAGTTGGGGCACTGTACGAAGGATGGCCACCGACCGTGCAAAGTGGAATCAATTTGTTGTTGCCCTACAAGACGCCACTAGGCGTGATGGCCACTGACTGCTTTGACGGTCGGTGGTTAAGGATCGAAGAAGAAGAAGAAGATACAGGCATATATTGAGAAGTTTATATGAACCTGAAATATATATAAAAAAATATTATACACGGTAGTTATCATAATTTCGCTTACCCTCAGACTTCAGATACTGGACTGAACAATGTTTCTGGCGATCCGCTCACAATTCATGGGTAGTGGCGAAACTCTGCCTCCAGTCTGTCTCAAACCTCCTTCGATGTGTATCCCTCCAGTTTTACCGATACGTTTATATACGCATAGCGCGGACGTATCGGAGGGTACTGACGTCACAGCTTAAACCTAGGCCTAAAAAATCTTTCCCGAACAGCAATTTCAGCCGATCTGCGCGTCGACTGAAATTTTGCCTTTCTCATTCTCAGCATATATAATATCCATATTGTTCCATCTTATCTAGTTTTATCCAGCCGATAAATCTCTATCTTCCTATCCCTGTAATTTCCCATACTGTTATTTGTTGATTTTAATATTTAGAACAGAAGTGGGTTTACCAGCTGTTAGCGTAACTGTGGGCAGCCGAAATACGCATATATCTCCGTAAATGAGAACTTCCTACCGTTCCTTCTTATATGCAGTTATACACAATCCTTCCCTGTACTGAAATGTAAAATCCTTTTCATACTGATTCCCTTCTGCTTTTATTTATCCTTGGCGATTTCCTCTGTCTGATACACATTTCGCTGATACGCCGCCATTTTGAAAGCGGTCAATCGATCGTTGACGGGTTTATAAATCTAACTGAACACGTTTGCAATGACTTGAAACCAATTTTGCGACACTTACCCCTCTCTTTCATTACAGCTCGATTGTTGCATTTGCGTGTCTCAAGGACGAGAATTTGAAACTTTAGTGAAATTTTTAACAGTGCAGTCGCTCGTCTGATATGAACAACACAGTCTTTTGTCAATATCTTCCTTATTATCTATCCGTCTGTAAAGTATATTATTTCTCTGCTCAAGACGGGCTATCAAACTAGCTAGGTTTTATATTCATAACATTATTATTAAGAAAAAGTTACTTTTTCAAGGTTAGTTTTTTTTTGAAATATGTTCGAGAACCTTCTCCACGGCGTTTGCCGCTGAATTCAAATAACAACCAAGTATCGTAAAAGTCCAAGAAATGACTGTTTCTGACAAGAGCTAAAGTCGTTTTTTGTCCATTTCCTTACATTGTGTCAACTAGTGACGTGAATTTTTTTTCTTTTACTACCAATTGCGTCTTTTAGCCTTTCGATATTCAAACACGTGTTCAGTCATATTTTTCCTTTTATGTTTTCCGTTTCCCTCCCGTCTACAAAAGGGTAAACCGTTTCGTCTGCACGTTCTAACTCGTTAGTTTTAAATGGCGGGGGGAAAAGGCGGGCATGGGCGAGCATGTCTCCTAGAATCTTACGCATTATTTTTATCCCTACATTTTATCGTTAAATTTGGAGATATTTTAACGTTGTATCATGGTAAATTCATCACACACATTTACAATCATCGGTTTGTTGAATGTTTTGGGGGCTTAGCCAACAACTCTTGCTATTTGCCTCTGTGTCTTCACTCCATAGTTCAGGGGAAGGTGACAGCCAGTAGCAGAGGGTGGACCCCTACGAAGCACTCTCCCAGCCCTGCGCGACTCAACGGAGTTAGCGACATTCTGCTTACGTTTTTGTGAATCATCATCAAGGGAAGTACGTTGCACTGTTTCATTAGGCCTGTGGCCCAGTGCGTCCAATTTCAACATGCATTTATGTCGGGTTGCGTCCCTTAACCTTTAACTGTCACCAGTCTTCCTGCAAGGCAGCAGTTTAGTGTCTCCATTTGACTGGTTTTGACAAAACACGTAGGAATTTTTTAGCGTCAATATTTATGTCGCCATCTTAGCAAGGGGAGATCACTCAGGCTCGATGTGGAGCAGATTAATGTAATGTAACTGTTATTCATAATGTAGACCCGTCAAAATGTGTCACGTTAATAACTACAGCTGGGCACTCAATAAGTTGTTTTTTAAAGGAATAATAATATTGGCAAGGTGAAATATAAAACGTATATTTGAGAAATGAAATCAATCATACAAATAGTTTGTATTTTAAACTGCTAAACAATCCAGCTTCAAATTTTCTATAAAAAGTTTAATTTAAAAAAAATTCTTTTTATACATTTAGCGCCCCCTTCCCAAGACGGCGCCCGGTGCGGCCTCGCCTGATTGTAGTCCTGTTACCCGAGCAAGAAAATGTATGGTGATGATGATGACATTATTCATTTATTCATTCATAACCCTCCATTCCCAAAGGAGCATAGGCCTTCAACAGACATATGCCAAGTCCTCCTGTCACGTGCCATAATCTCAAGTTCTTTCCACGTTCTCCTCATCATTTTCACCTCTGTTTCCAGCTCTCTTCTCCGTGTGCTTCTTGATCTACCTCTGCCTCTCTTGCCCTGGGGGTTCCAGAACAAGGACTGCCTTGTAATGCTGTCAACAGGTTTCCTCAGTGTGTGTCCTATCCATCGCCAGCGTCTTCTTCTCATCTCTTGTTCCACTGGCACTTGTCTAGTTCTTGTCCTCAGTTCCACGTTGGTAACATTTGTCATACATTTTAATCCCTCTATTCTACGCAAGCACTCATTTATGAAAGTCTGTAGCTTTTTGGTTGTTGTTTTCCGTGTCTCAGAGCCATACAATAGGACTGACTTCACATTTGAGTTGAAGATTCTTATTTTCGTGTTGGATCCGATTTCTCTTGATCTCCATATATTCCCCAATGCAATGAAAGCTCCTGTTGCTTTTTGTATTCGTAGTTTGTTATCACTGTCTGTCCTTCCAACATTGTCTATATTGCTGCTAAGATGTATACGATTCTACATCTTGTATTGGTGTTTCTTCAAGTTCAACCCTGTTATCATTACCTGCATTTATTCTCATTATTTTTGTCTTTTCCCTGTGTATTCTCAGACCCATTTGCTGTGACCTCTCTTCGAGTGTTTTCAATTTGTCCTGCATCTGATTACGGTTATGGGACAGAAGAGCCAAGTCATCAGCAAAATCCAGATCATCCAACTGCTTAGAGTCCACTGCATTCCATTTCTGTTGTGTGTTGTCAATGATCTCATAACCCAGTCTATTGCTAGTAAGAAAAGAAATGGAGACAAGAGGTATCCCTGTCGCACTCCTGTTCTTATCCCAAACGGTTCTGTAAGCTGTCTGTCCTTCGTGAAGAACTCTGCATGTCATGTCTTCATATGTTTTCTTTATTAAATTAATGATCTTCAGGGGAACTCCATAATGCCTCATCTATTTCCAAAGTGATTCTCTGTCTACGCTGTCAAATGCCTTTTCGTAGTCCACAAATCCGATGTATAGTGGTGAATTCCATTCCAGACTTTGTTCAACTATTATTCTAAAAGTGGCTATCTGGTCTGTACATGATCTGTTTTGTCGAAAATCTGCTTGTTCGTCTCTCACAGTTTCTTGTCAATGGACTCTTTTAATCTCTCAAGGATATTTCTGCTTAATACTTTTCCTGGCACTGATAGTAACATTATTCCTCTATAATTTGTGCACTCTTGTAAATTTCCCTTCTTATGCAACTTAACCAGATATCCTTCCTTCCATTCTGCTGGTATCTCTTCCTTTTCCCAGACTTTACCAAGTAATTTATATAACATCTCTGTAGCCGTGTCGATATCTGCTTTGATGGCCTCTGCTGGAATGCCATCAGGTCCAGACGCTTTTCCATCTCTTAGAAGCTTTATGGCTTTCTTTATTTCTTCCTTCGTTGGTCTTTCACCGTTAATTTGTAGCTCTTCTTCTGCTGGCTGGATGTCCGGGGGGTTTTGTGGAGCTGGTCTATTTAGAAGGTCCTCAAAATATTCTGTCCACTTCTTCATTTGCTCTTGTATATTGCTGAGCAGTGTTCCGTGCTTGTCTTTTATGAGGCAACTTGTTTGCTTGTATTTCCCTGTTAGCTTCTTTGTGCTGCTATACAGTTCTCTCATATTTCCTTTGGCTGCAGCATCTTCTGCCTCTCTTGCCAACTCCTCAATATACTTCCTCTTGTCTCTTTTGATACTTCTTTTTACTTCTTTGTTTGCTTCTGTGTACACTTCTTGAGCATTGGCTTTGGAACTTCTGGTTTTGCTTGTGTTTAATTCTGCTTTCTTGTTTTTTCTCTCTTTTATCTTATTGATGGTTTCTGTTGTTATCCATGCTTTTTGTTGTCGTTCCCTTTTCCCCAGTATTTCTTCACGTCTCATTCCATACAGTTTTGATTTGCTGCCAATAGTCTTCTGTATTCTCTACATCATCCAGCAGTTGGAGCACTTGGAATTTGTTGGATATTTATGACTGCAAATTTGTCTCTTGTTTCTTGATTTCTTAGATGTCCTACATTAAATTATTGTCTATAATTTTGCATTATTGCATATCTCTTGAGTTTCATTTTTACTTTGGCTATCAGAAGGTGGTGATCTGATGCCACATCTGCTCCTCTATATGCCTTTACATCCTGCAATTATGATCTAAACTTCTTGTTTATGCATATATGATCAATCTGATTTTCTGTTCTATGTTCTGGTGATATCCCTGTTGCCTTGTGTATTCTCTTATGTGGAAACATGCTTCCTCCTATAGCCAGTTGATTTGAAGCACAGAAGTTTGAGAATAGTTCCCCATTTTCATTCATTATTCCTAGCCCATGTTTTCCCATGACTTCTTCAAATCCAGTGTTGACTGTACCTATCTTTGCATTCATGTCACCCATCAAAATTGTGATGTCTCTTCTTTTTACTTTTTCCATATTTTCCTGTAGTCTAGTATAAAATGCTTCTTTCACCGACTCTTCTTTGTCATTATTTGGTGCATAACATTGGATGACATTTACATTAATTTTCTATTTAGCTGTTTTAAAAGTAGCTGTTATTATTCTGGGTCCAACAGCTTCCCATTCAATGAGTGCTTTCTGTGCTTCTTTAGATAACATAAGAGCTACCCCTTCACTGTGGTGTGAACTTTCGTCTTCATGTCCTGAGGACAGTACTAATTCACCTGTGATGAGTTTCTTCTTGTCTACCCCCTTCCACTTTGTTTCACACATTCCCAGAACCTCGATTTTATATTCCCACATTTCTGCTGCTACGTGTGCGACTTTCCCTTGTTCATTTAATGTCCTAACATTCCAGGTGCCAAATCTGGAAGTTCTCCTAGAAGAAAGAAGGTTAGTCAGTAACACAGATTCCTGTCGGTTTTCTCTGTGTTGCATCATACGCCTCCCTGCTAGAGGACCTTCCCCTGTCTTGGATGGCTGTGTTTATTTTCCTTAATTGACTTGTCCCTGTTTGTTGAAGTTTTTTGTGGTTTAAATTTTTTACAGGATGGGGTAACCAGATCCATGCCCAACCCTCATTAGTCGCTTTCTACGACATGCATGGAAGGGAACGGTGTTACTATTCTTTGCTCCCCTTTCGGGCCCCGGTAACACACGGGTGACATTATTCATGAATGATAATTAATCGGGAAACATTAATGGCAAATTTAAAGAACTACTAATATTTTCTATGGTAATAAAAATTAAAGGAGATCCAAAAACACACGGAGAAAGGAATTATGGACAGATTAACAGAGGATAAAGCAGACATAGAAAGACCTTGATGGCACCGGATAGGGATGCTTAGCATGTGTTTGTTGAAGACCTACACGCCACAGGGGAGCTGTGGGGAATGAACGAACACAGCTGTGCAAGTTAAAACCAAACCTGAAAGCCATAATTGTGTTTAAAGAGAAGATATTAAAGTTTATCGTACAAGATTTAGATAATGGCCATGTTAATTAATATTTAATGCAACAAAAGGTGCATGCAAGACAAAACCAGATCGCGCGCGCATAAAATACGCATAATCTCCTTCTATTACCTGTGCCATCACGTGACAGATTAGGACAGACAAATGCTGTTGCTTAGTGGGCTTTGTCATTGTTGAATTGACGGTTGCCTGTAATTATGTTTATTTCTCTGTCTTCGTTTTATTCCTTCTTCCTTCACGGTTAAACGAGTTTGAGATTTGAAGGATATGTTTGCTACAACGAAAACCCTCCCCGGGGATAATGGGATAGATTAACCAGGGTTCTTCTTTTACCTGATCGTAATCTTCTTTTATCTCGTTCTTCCTTCTCTCACCTATTTCAAAATAATAGACTCCGTTGTTTTCCTGAGACCCCCCTCCCCTGTAACTAAGTCCGGGTCTGTCAACGCAGACATATATTTGAACTGTTTATAGTTCCGGCTTCTGGTGTTTAATTATTTAGAAATGTTGTTCCCTTTCATTTTCAGGTCGCTGGGACTAGAATTGTAGAGACTAAGGGAGAGTTAATGATCAATCTCAAACCGATGGAAATAGAATTCTCCCGTGGGAGACAACTCTGGATTACGAACCACTCTCCGTACTGTCACAGTTAAAATATTGAAGTCGATCCGGGATTTAAACAAAAAAAATAAAATTATAATAATAAAAATAATAATTAATGCTGGCGTATTTGGAATATTTTGTACTATTATAAAATTTTCGTGGAGCCTTAAAGTTCAGCTCGACTTAGAGATAAGGAACAGGCCTAAGTATCTCCTGTGTATTATGCAACATAAAACTTTGTCACGTAAAAATGAATGAAGGAATACAAACTTCGCTTGATTTCTGTCCCAATGTTGTATCTTATTGATATTCATGTTATGTCCTTTACAACTATGTATAACATTGCAATACTTTAAAAATAAATTAGTAAGGGACTACCCTTAACACTGTACTAAAACTCAAAACCACAGAAAATTATGTGCATCAAACATTGAAAATTTACCACGTACTTCAAAAGTTAAACCATTCTGTTAGTTGTGAACATTGTGTGGAAATAGCCTCAAAACAACACAGACCTACCTGTTTGGGTGCATTATTAAAATTATTCTTTTTAATTTGTTAAATTTCGGTTTCATTATGTTGAAGGTCATTGGAGGTTGGTGAAAAACAACACATTAGTCAACACAAGAAAGAGAAGAAAAAAATTCAACACATAAAGGATAATTATGTCACTCCTGCCCTTCAAGGTTGTTCACTTTCACGGGAGGCTCGAAAGCAGACAGGATCAGTTCGGGGATGTGTCTCATTTACGAAATAACATACTTATTAGATTTGTTTGTAATATTTCTGTAGTAATGTGACATTGCTGTCTTAATTAAGCAGGCGTAGCAACTGCTTGTCATGACTAAGTTCCAGATTCACAAGAAGGCGTAAAACAAGGCTGTTAGCTGGCAACGGCACAGGGCCATAGACTGTTTACTGGCAACGGCACAAGGCGATAGACTGTTTGCTGACAACAGTGTAGGGCTACAGACTGTTAGCTGACAAAAGTATAGGGTCACTGGCTGTTAGCTGACAACATAATGAGTGACAGCCTGTTAGCTGACAACATAAAGATTCACAGACTGTTTGTTACCTGACAACATGGAGGGCCAAAGGCTGTTACTTTACAGCATAAAGGGTCACAGACTGTTAGCAAACAGCATAAAGGGCCACAGACTGTTAGCTGACAGCATAAACGGCCACAGACTGTTAGCTGACAGCATAAAGGGCCACATACTGTTATCTGACAACATAAAAAGCCACAGACTATTACCTGACAGCATAAAAGGTCACAGGTTGTTACCTGACAGCATAAAGGGCCACAGGCTGTTAGCTGACCACATAAAGGGTCACTGGCAGTTAGCTGACAACATAAAAAGCGACAGACTGTTAGCTGACAACATAAAGAGTGACAGACTGTTAACTGACAACGTAAAGGGTCACAGGCTGTTACCTGACAACAGGAAGGGCCACAGCCTGTTTCCTGACAACATAAAAGGCCACAGACTGTTATCTGACAACATACAGGGCCACATACTGTTAGCTGACAACATAAAGGGCTACAGAGTGTTACCTGAAAACAACATAGAGCCATAGACTATTAGCTGACAACATAAAGGGCCACAGACTGTTATCTGACAACATACAGGGCCACATACTGTTAGCTGACAACATAAAGGGCTACAGAGTGTTACCTGAAAACAACATAGAGCCACAGACTGTTAGCTGACAACAGTATAGAGCCACAGACTGTTAGCTGACTACAGTATAGAACCACAGACTGTTAGCTGACGATAGTATAGAGCTACAGACTGTTAGCTGGCAACAATATAGAGCCACAGACTGTTAGCTGACAATGGTATAGAGCCACAGACTGTTAGCTGACAACAGTATATGTTAGTTGACAACAACATAGAGCCAGAGACTGTTAGCTGACAATTGTATAGAGCCACAGACTGTTAGCTGACAATAGTTTAGAGCCAGACTGTTAGTTGATAATATAAGAGGCCACAGACTGTTAACTGGCTTCAGTATAGAGCCACAAATTGTTAGCTGACAACAGTATAGAGCCACATACTGTTAACTAGCAACAGTAGAGAGCCACATACTGTTAGTTGACAACATAAGAGGCCACAGATTATTAACTGACAACAGGATAGAGCCACAGACTGTTAGCTGACAATAGTATAGAGCCACAGACTGTTAGCTGACAACAACAAAGAACCACAGACTGTTAGCTGACAACAGTATAGAGCCACATACTGTTAGCTGATAACAGTATAGAGCCACATACTGTTAGTTGACAACATAAAAGGCCACAGACTGTTAACTGACAACAGTATAGAGCCACAGACTGTTAACTGACAATAGTATAGAGCCACAGACTGTTAGCTGACAACAGTATAGAGCCACATACTGTTAGCTGACAACAGTATAGAGCCACAGACTGTTAGTTGACAACATAAAAGGCCACAGACTGTTAGCTGACAACAACATAGAGCCACAACATAGTGGGTCACAGACTGTTAGCTAAACGACAATATAGAACCACAGAATTAGCCAGTTTGATAAAGCTACAATGCAGCAAGTAAAGATGGCTTACTGGCTTGTACCAAACAGCCGACTTGAGTTGTCATTTTATTGCAGACTTTTACCCAACTACAGACATACCTCATTTTCTTCATGTGGCTACCAAACTAAGCTGTTGTCTTTCTGTCACAGACCTTGACAATGTAAAGTCTGTATAGTTCTCGATCAGCAGAACTTACCAACAAAGAAGATGGAGGTGGAGGAATCTTCTTGAGCTTTAGCAATCGTTCACACACAAAAAAACACTGTCAGTCGCAACAGGAAAATTCTCAAGTAACTTCAGAGCAGAGGCAGAGACCTTAAAAACTGCATGACAGATGAAAGCTCTGAGAGACAAGTATCTCTCTTCACAGATGCTCTGTTAGTAAATGTTGTGCTGAAGTCAGAATAATGCCGACCTTGGATGACCTGAGAGTAACGTTCCACAAACTATGTTAACAGTTCAAAAGAGTTGTGATACAGTGGATCCCATCTCACTGCAACATCCCTGGAAATGAAAAGGCTGACACATTGGCAAAGGAAGTTAGAAAGCTACCTCAGCATGACACAAGCATAACCGTATGAAGAGACCAAGAGTTTTATCAAGGGCAGATATAGGAGCAAGTGGGAAGCAGATCATCCAGTCCACCAAAATAATTCATATTACCAACTCAGCAGACGTGAACAAGCGGTAATCTTCAGACTTCGCATAGGCCACAACAGATTGGGATACCATATATTCAACAAGCTAAAGATAGGAACTACTGATGAGTGTAACTGTGGCACCGAACAAATGACTGCTGAACATCTGCTTCAAAGATGTTCAACATATGAGGAACAGAGAAAGCACATATGACCATCACCAGTACCATTCTTGGAGAAAAAAACTACGGAGATACCAAAAGCCTCAAGCTGATCACTGTTTTCTTTAACATATTCAAGTTGACGTATGACAGTGAACGAACGAACGAACGAACTAACTAACTTTATTTTCGAAGGGTTGAGAATTGGGCGCACAGGCCCGTCTACGAAGAAGAAATACCAACAAACCAGCCTAAACTTGTTGTATCTCTGCTACAGATTTTGCGTAATATCTGTTGTTCTCCGCAACTCTTAAAACTTCATAGATTTAGTGTCTTAGTTTACTTCAGTGTTGTATGCTGTTCATTGATGCTGTGGTTAATGTTATTACAGATTTGCTGTTTTGTTAGAGGAGGAGGATCCCGTTACACGCCCATTGAGGCATTTTGGGAATATGGTGTTAGGCCCATATTTTCTTGACCATCGACACACTAGGGGTGATGTGGTCAGCATCACGCCGGCCGTCTTAACCTTCCCAGAGTTGCTCTGGTACCCAGTTGTTTTGTTAGAGTTTTACGGAAAAAAAGAATAGAACGGCTAGATGAGTTTTGCTACATTAGACAATATATGGAGATCTAAAGAAATCAAGTCCAACACAAACATCACAATCTTCACCTGAGATATCCAGTCAGTCCTATTGTATGGCTCTGAAACATGGAGAACAAAAACAAATAAAAATTAACAACAACAACCAAACAGCTAAAACCTTTATAAATGGGTGCTTGCTTAGAATTGGCGGATTAAAGTGTCATGGCAAGATCACTAATATGAAATTGATTACAAGAACCAAACACGTGCCAGTGGAACAAGAGATGACAAGAATCAGAGACGTGCCACTGGAACAAGAGATGACAAGAACCAGTCTCGTGCCAGTGGAACAAGAGATGACAAGAACCAGAGACGTGCCAGTGGAACAAGAGATGACAAGAACCAGACACGTGCCAGTGGAACAAGAGATGACAAGAACCAGAGACATGCCAGTGGAACAAGAGATGACAAGAACCAGACACGTGCCAGTGGAACAAGAGATGACAAGAACCAGAGACGTGCCAGTGGAACAAGAGATGACAAGAACCAGAGACGTGCCACTGGAACAAGAGATGACAAGAACCAGACACGTGCCAGTGGAACAAGAGATGACAAGAACCAGACACGTGCCAGTGGAACAAGAGATGACAAGAACCAGAGACGTGCCAGTGGAACAAGAGATGACAAGAACCAGACACGTGCCAGTGGAACAAGAGATGAGAAGAAGACACTGGCCATGGATAGGACACACACTGACGAAACTTGTTGATAGCATTACATGGCAGTCATTGTTCTGGAATCCGCAGGGTAAGCGAGGTAAAAGGATATCAAAGAACACATGCAGGAAAGAACTGAAGACAGACATAAAGAGACTGAAGAAGTCATGGAAAGATCTGGAGCTGATAGCACGGGACAGGGATCTTAACATACGTTTGTTGAAGACTTATGCATCTTACAGAGCTGGAGAGTGAAGGTGATGATAATGATGATGTGTATTACAGGTGGTTCTTAAGCTGGCGATCTCTTTGAGATCACTAACTCTTTCGTAGCATTTTTTAAGTAAGGATAATTTTAGATCTAATTTGACGGAACACATCTGTCGTAAATTTGATAGGTACGAGTATTTAAGTTAGATTAAGTCCGTCTGAATAGAACAGGCAAAGTGGTGAAAAACTAAGTTTTGTTAAGTTTATTATCATATAAACTGCTCACAACATCAAAACATATATCAATAAAATCATGGGTTACAGAATTTGGAAAATAAACCCATAAGTGCAATCCCCTCTGTTGAGACAAGATCCCGCAAGAAGTTAATAACCCCCAAAAGGTCAAAGATTAGCGCTAGGGTATAGAAATAGACGATGACGTAAAGAACAGAGTTCTTAATTAATCTATCCTGTAAAATAACAGTATTAGAGAACAAAAATAGAAGTGGGTACAATGATTATACAAATATAAATATTCACTACTCTTACTCACACTCTGTCAAGCTGTGGTCACATTCAATCTCGCTTGCCTACTAGTTGTTTAACAACATCTTGAACATAATCATCGGGGTACATGTAACAAAATCCAGTGTTGTGCTTCGCCGAAGTGAGCCTAAGTTCCTCCACTAATAATTAATCCTCCTAATGGGGAACGCTTACTTTGGTGGTGATTATTGGATATGATAATGTCACTTCAGATAGTTCAGGTAGCAAAATAATTACCAAGATCTACTGTTCACAGTGGACAGTAGTTAGTACTTCCAATAGTTAAATGAAATGTCTGGTAGGTATATCTTTCTGGATAAATCCACTTGACAACACACTGGTTAGTAGTCGGGAACAATGTTATGTATTGATATTTTGCCACAACGGGCTGATATAATTGAATGGGGAAAAATCTGGATATTTGGTGTCTCCCGTTTATAATTTATTCTTATTGTCTATACGTTTGGACTCTCTCTCTCTCTCTCTCTCTCTCTCTCTCTCTGGATGAAGCAAGAGGACCGCACATGTCAACAACGAAGACCCGATAAAGATTAAGAATTGTTACTGGTTGTATTTAGACTTAGACCACTGGCAGGCTGGTTTGTGATCAGTACTAAATTTAGGAGAAAACAAAACATTTAATCACAATATCTTCTTCTTCTTTCGTTCGCTTGAACTATATTGTCTATATCTGCAATGTTGTTTCTTGTATAAACTTCACTGTCGTTTGTAGTTCATACAGAGGTCCATATAGTTTTGCTTCCAGTGTTGTTTCTCTGGGCCAGTTGGTTTGCCTCAATATATCATATTCGGGGCAATCTTGAAGTACGTGCTCCGCAGTCTGGGGTGCCTGTCCACATGTACACATGGCTGAATTGCCAATCTTGAATTTTGTATACATGTGGCTGCGGAGGCGGTTGTGTCCTGTTCTGAGGCGCAGAATGACTATTTGTTCTGATCTGTTCATAGCTTGGTAGTCATCCTGCGTTGGTGTTGGTGGCTTTCTGATAGATTTGATCATCTTTTTCTTCTGATTGTATGTAACTGGTACATCCGGTTGCTCGTCTGCAGCACCTTCTTTAGCCAGTCCATCTGCTCTCTCGTTTCCTGGTATTCCACAATGAAACGGTATCCACTGCATGGTGACCCTGCGCTGGTTGCACAGTTCAGAAAGTAGGGCTTGTATGCCTGGCAATTTTCTGGAATGAAGTGCTTGGAGTGCTGATCTTGCATCTGTCAGGAATACTACAGGCTGTGGACCGAGATTGGTGTTCAATAGTTTCTCAGTTGCCACCTTGATTGCCTGGACTTCTGCATCATAGTTGTTACAGAATTTCCCCGTTGGTACTCTGACAGTATCCCTAGTGTTGTTTGGGTATTCTATGTACACTCCTGCTCCTCCATTCTTTACTGCATTCTGTGCTGACCCATCCGTGTATACTCGGACCCAGAGGTCCTGTGGGTATTCATCATCCAGGAAACTTAGAGTGACTGTCCTACGTTGCACGCTGTTCTGTTCATCCCTGTCGAATATTCCTTTCACTTTTGTGTGGATGTGTACTGGTAGCCCATGCTCCTCTCTCCAAGGGGTTTGTTCTGGCACAGACTTTAGGGGGCTGTTAACTTCAGGCAGGTCTGAGGTTTGTCTACGTAATCGTTTGGCCTGGTGGATAGAGCTGCTTCTTTTCAGTCGCCCCATTGCTAGGTTTTGGAATCTGTCCTTCATTGGATGGCTCGGCATACAGAGGAACTTTTCTGCCTGTGTTAGCACTTTCGTGTCTCTGCGTTCTCTCAGTGCTTGTATCCATCCCATTTTCTCCATCTTCACTATAGGCGTTGATTTCATTGCCCCCGTGATGACCCTAAGCGCCTGGTTTTGCACCTTATCTAGCTCTTGTAATGTGGTATTTGATGCTGGGCACCACGCAGCTGACCCATATTCCAGGTGTGGTCGTATGCCCTGCTGGTAAACTTTACTAAGTATTTTCCCGCTGGCTCCCCATGTGGTTCCACTTAGTTTTCTCAGGATGGCTAACTTCCTCCTGGCCTTTGTTGCTGCTTTGTTGATGTGCTGCTTCCATGTCAGCCTATCATCGAATGTAACTCCGAGATAGGTGGGTTGTTTATCTTCTCTCATGAGCTCTTCGTTTATCTTGATGACACCAGCTTTTTGTTTGGGAGAGAGGGTGAAGAGCGTAGTGCTGCACTTGTCTGTATTGATGCTGACACACCATCTATTTGCCCATGAGGTTAAGGCATCTATAGCTCTTTGTAGCAGTTTGGTGGCCACTGTTGCATGCTCATCTGTGCACCATATTACCAGGTCATCAGCGTACATTGCCACTTTCATTCCATGTGGTAGTTCAGCAACCAGGTCGTTGATGTAGACTAGGAAAAGTGTGGGGGACAGAACCCTTCCCTGAGGGACGCCATGACGCAGTAGAATTTTCTTACTCTTGAGGCCATCTAGTTGTACTCGGGCTCTTCTGTTATGCAGGTATGCTTTCACCCATTTGTACATCTTACCATTCACTCTACAATTTCTCAGTTTCTTCAGAAGCCCTTCTTTCCAAACCTTGTCAAATGCTTTCCTTAGATCTATCCATGCTACTAGTACCAGTTTCTTATCTTGGAACGCATCCTCAATCTCTTGGGAAAGGTAAGTTGCCTGATCTTCGGTGGAATAACACTGCCTAAAGCCCGCCTGCTGTGGTACAAGAAGGTTTTCACTTTCAAGGTACCACTGAAGCCTGAGGTTGATGATACGTTCCATTGTTTTGCAGAGGCAGCTTGTAAGGCTGATTGGTCTGTAGCTGGCAAGCAGTGGAACTGTCTTTTCCTGGTTTTAGGAGTGGTATCATGATTGCTTCCCTCCAGGTCTGTGGAACTCTGCCTGAGTTCCAACAGATATTGAAGATCTGCAGCAGCTTTGTTTTTGCTGCGGTTCCCAAGTTCTTAATCATTTCATTGGACACTCCATCAACTCCTGGCGACTTTCTCATTTTCAATTTGGATATTGCAAGCTCCAATTCTCTGAATGTGATTGGTGCCTCCATAACTTCAGGTATGGTTCCATCTCGTCCTGCGTATTGTCGTTTCTCACGAGTCTCCTGTTGCTTCTCTGGGCTAACTTCGATGTTGTTGTCTTTAGCAAAGGAGTCTGCAAAGTGATCAGCTGCCTGTTTTCCCATGAGGATGTTTCCATCTTTGTACAGAGCAATCCTTGAGTTTCTCTCTGTACCTTCATCGTTAAGTTGTTTTACCAGCTTCCACAG
This sequence comes from Oreohelix idahoensis, assembly GCA_024509875.1. Lineage (NCBI taxonomy): Eukaryota > Metazoa > Mollusca > Gastropoda > Stylommatophora > Oreohelicidae > Oreohelix > Oreohelix idahoensis. The sequence goes on along the minus strand of JAMPIV010007921.1, from coordinate 87,916 downwards.
TTTCCTCGTATCTCTTTCGAAGTTCAAGGACTCTGTTTTCTCCTTCCAGCTTCTTCGCCTGGCCTGAAACTTGGCCCTTTGAAATTTGGCTTTAGCTTGCTGGTAGTTATTGTGGTGTTCTTGGCATGGACTGGTCTCTGCCTGCTTTCGAGATGTTTCCACGTCGTTGTGCAGCTGCTCTAGTTCACTATTCCAATATGGTTTGTAGTGCTTACGAGCCCCTCTAGGTATTGTTTCACGAGCAGCCTGTAATATGCATCTGCTGAATTCATCGACTAGCTTATTGATGTCTTTGTCTACAGTCAGATCTCTAGCCAGTATACTAGTACGGTGCTGGTACATTGTCCAGTCTGCCTTCTTGTAGTTCCACCTAGAGAGAGTGCTGCTCTCCTTGACAAGTTCATTTTCCACAATTAGGAAGACTGGCCGGTGGTCGCTGCCTCCAAGTTGTTTCCCTACAACGCGTGTGGTGTTCCACTCCAGGCTGGGTGAGTGGAATGCCAGGTCTGGTGTAGGGGTGGTGTGCCATGATCTCGAGTAGAAGGTTGGTGGGTCGATTGGCTGGTTAATCAGGATAAGCCCATTGTCATCCTGCCAGTTTTCAAGCTCCTTACCTCTCCTGTCCATGTGATCATAGCCCCAGCTCTGTGAGTGGCTGTTGAAGTCTCCACATACAATCAGTCTTTCTTTTGCTGGGATTGTATCTAGTGCCAGTGGGCGGTCGCTCGGACAGTAGTAGTTGAGCAGGTGGAATTCTGAACTTTCTGTCCTGAGATGAAGCATCTGGTATTCCGCCCCCTCCGTATGTTTCAAGCTGACATGCACTGATGTTATTCCTCACGAGTGTCAGTATTCCACCCTTTCGCCTGTCTATTCGGTCAGATCGGTAGCACTGGTAGCCTCTGATTTTGAAGGCTATGTCCTTGTTGAGGTGGGTTTCTTGCAAGCAACATACATTTACTTGCTCTTCATTCAAGATATTTTCGAGCTCTAATTTTTTGCTGTAGCCGTCTTTTTTACTATTGACGCCTTCAGCATTCCAGTGCATTATTTTAAATAGTCTTTTCTTTGCTTGGCCAGTAGCTCTATTCTCATGCCTCCTGGCTCCACGGGGCAATTGAGAAGGACCCCCAGTAGTAGGAGTTGGGCCCTTTCGAGGCAGAGGGCCCGGCACTGCGCCTGCCTGGGTGTCCGTCACAGGGCGAGTGCCATAACGTTTTGCAGATATAGGCATACTTCCATAGCGCATGTGCGTGGCATCCTGATTGCTGTGGTGCGCCTCTTGGCTAGTTGCCTCCGTCTTCAGCACCTTGACTTGCTAGGGCAGACTGTGGTCTTGCTCGAGTGTAGGAGGGCCTGGCCAGTCTTGGTTTTTCAGTTTCTGATGGCTGTACTTGAGCCCCATCTCCACGTCAAGGAGCTGGCCTCGATGGGGAATCACAATATCAATATTCTATCCTATCACGCGCAAGGTAAGATCTCATATCCACTCCGTCATTTAATTAAATTAAAAGCATACGTGTCTTAGCCTATCTTATCCCGCTTCGCTCACCTGGGACGGATTTGGGTTTAAGGTATGCGCCTTTCCCCTCCTCCCCCGGTAAACTCTCAGCGCACAATATCAGTGTTAATTTAATTATTGACTGCTTTACAAATATCGCTTGTCATTACTAGATATTTGTTTCGCCACATGATATTACACTAGTCACTTACACAATTGGGACCCAAAGATGCAGCAATAGAGAATGCAGTCAGCGACCCATAGCTTGACTGCTTGCATCAGGATTAGCGAACCAGAGCTGGTCAAGACCCTACTCCACCTCCACGTGGTGGTCCTGGAAACAGATTGCATCACTGCAGTCTGGCTGAGCGAGTAGGGATCGCAGTGGGAAGGCAAACCCGGTCCCAAAAAATGCCGTGCAGAAGTCGGATGTGTCGACCGAAAGGTGCAGATATCACAGCTTAGGCGTAAACAGACACAACGCAACCACCGTCCTTTTCAGGACGAACGAGGAAGAAGAAGAACTTACACAATTACACGTAAGGAATTAGAAGTAAAATTTATATTTCGTCAATAGTCAGTCGCCTAATATATTTATTAGTCGATTAAAACATCTCTTTCTGGGTAATAGCGAGTGATTAACTTTACATTACAGCTGGAAAAAAATTAGCTATATATTATTTAATACGTTAGGCAATTAACACACAGAAAATCCCAGTGAATTATAATGAGGAACTTAACACATTAAATCACTTAAATGCTTATATATATTACCGCAAATCAGAAAAATGAAACAATCTCCACGGAATCTAATAATCCACTTGTTACAATGGCTCTAGAATGGCGAGATAGATATTTCAAAAAATTCCGAAGCGACGGACTGTCTATAGTTACCGGGAGTTCTGAAAGAATCGTGTACTTTCCCGGGATGTCTGAGGAGATTGTATAGTTCCCGGGGTGGTCTGAAGAAATCATGTAGTTTCACGGGATGTCTGAAGAGATTATATAGTTCCCGGGATGTCTGAAGAGATTATATAGTTACCGGGATGTCTGAAGAGATCTTGTACTTTCCCAGGACGTCTGAATAGATTATAAAGTTCCCGGTGTAGTCTGAGGAAATTATGTAGTTTCCCGGGATGTCTGAAGAGATTATATAGTTCTCGGGATGTCTGAAGAGATTATATAGTTCCCGGGATGTCTGAAGAGATCTTGTAGTTTTCCGGGGTGTCTGAATAGATTATATAGTTCCCGGGGTTGTCTGAAGAAATCATGTAGTTTCCCGGTATGTCTGAAGAGATTATATAGTTCCCGGGATGTCTGAAGAGATTATATAGTTCCAGGGGTTGTCTGAAGAGATTATATAGTTCCCCAGGGTTGTCTGAAGAGATTAGATAGTTCCTGTGATTATCCGAAGAAATCATGTAGTTCCCTGGGTTGTCTGAAGAGATCATGTAGTTCCTGGGGTTGTCTGAAAAGATTATATAATTCCTGGGTTGTCTGAAGAGATCAGTAGTTCAAGGGGTAGTCTGAACAGATCATGTAGTTCCTGTGGTTGTCTGTAGAGATATATAGTTCCAGGGGATGTCTGAAGAGATCATGTAGTTCCTGGGGTTGTCTGAAGAGATCACGTAGTTCCTGTGGTTGTCTAAAGAACTCACGTAGTTCCTGGCGTTGTCTGAAGAGATTATGTAGTTCCCGGAGATGTCTGAACAGTTCAAGTAGTTCCTGGGGTGATCTGAAGAGATCACGTAGTTCCTATGGTATTCTAAAGAGATTGCGTAGTTCCTGGGGTAGTCTAAAGGGATCACGTAGTTTATGGGGTTGTCTAAAGAGATCACGTAGATCCCGGGGTTGTCTGAAGAGATTATATAGTTCGCGGGGTTGTCTGAAGAGATTATATAGTTACCGGGGATGTCTGAAGAGATCACGTAGTTCCCGGAGTTGTCTAAAGAGATTACGTAGTTCTTGGGGATATCTGAAGAGATCACGCAGTTCCTGGGGTAGTCTAAAGAGATTGCGTAGTTCCTGGGGTAGTCTAAAGGGATCACGTAGTTTATGGGGTTGTCTAAAGAGATCACGTAGTTCCCGGGGTTGTCTGAAGAGATTATATAGTTCGCGGGGTTGTCTGAAGAGATTATATAGTTACCGGGGATGTCTGAAGAGATCACGTAGTTCCCGGGATGTCTGAAGAAATCATGTAGTTTCCGGGATGTCTGGAGAGATTATATAGTTCCCGGGATGTCTGAAGGGATTATATAGTTCCCGGTATGTCTGTAGAGATCTTGTAGTTTCCCGGGATATCTGAAGAGATTATATAGTTCCCGGGGTTGTCTGAAGAAATCACGTAGTTTCCCAGGATGTCTGAAGAGATTATATAGTTCTCGGGGATGTCTGAAGAGATTATATAGTTTCCGAGGTTGTCTGAAGAGATTATATAGTTCCCGCGGTTGTCTGAAGAGATTACTGTATATAGTTCCCAAGGTTGTCTGAAGAGATTATATAGTTCTCGAGGTTGACTGAATATATTATATAGTTCCCGATGTTGTCTGAATAGATTATTTAGTTCCCGGGGTTGTCTGAAGAGATTATATAGTTCCCGCGGTTGTCTGAAGACATAAGGAAAGAATAGGACAACTGCTTCCTCCGGCACGTCGTAAGAGGTTGGGTCTATTATGAGGTTGTGTATGGGACTTACAACCTCATCATGTAAGAAGTGCTACAGAAACCATTACTGCAGGAGAACATAAACGCTTTGATACAGGTTTACCTACAAGGGAACCAGGCGATAATGATGGCTCGATGCTCCATAAAGAGCAAAGGGGAAATGAATATCATTATTTCATTAATGGCTGCTTTATTATACAAACACAGGGCTACACATTAAAGCTAAACTCTGGCTTAGTAATTAGCCACTAAAACCAGTACTAGAATAATGATACTTTTGAATACACAAATTTTGTTTTAAAATAATAAAATTAAAAAGTGTTATTTTCAATTAAGCTTAATTTTTAATGTACCACTACTTTAATATATTCAAGTTCACGTGTCAGGGTGAACGAAGAAGAAAAAGAAGACGTTTTACTTGCGGCCCTCAAGAGGTTTGAGGAAAGAGCTATGTGACCCTTAACAAAATTAAATAATGTACGCCTATGACCTGCATACCATTTCCCGAACTTGCAGCCAACTCTCAGGTATTAGCATTCATTAACTTGCGTTACCGTTCCTGTACAGGGGATCTCAACTTATTAGGTAGCATGGGCATCTTTGAGACAACTCATTAATTCCGGAGAGTCCCTTATCCGGAATTAATAACACCAGCTAGATAAGCAATAATTAGCATGCAGATGCAGAGCAGTCGTTCGTTAGTGACATACTCTCATACCGTTTCCTTATTAGATATCCACATACTCCGATATGGCTTCTCTATAATATAGTTACATTTTTAGATATAGCATCCTTGTTATATAGCCACCTATTCTGATATGGCTTCTCAATAATATAGCTAAATTTTTGGATATAGCGCCTTGTTAGATAGCCACAAACTCTGATATGGCTTCTCTCTAATATAGTTACAGTTTTAGATATAGCACCCTTATTAGATAGCCACATACTCTGATATGGCTTCTCCATAATATGGTTCAATTTTTAGATTGTTGTTGTTGTTGTTTAACTAGGGCTGCTGAGCTTCTCTCTCATTAGCAGCCAATACCAAGTTGAAGACTACTTGGTATTATCTACACTGTAGATCTAAGCTTTTCCTGTGGCTTTTATGCCATTCCGAAACATGCTGAGTTGAAATCATGAGCTCCAGTTTTTCCAGCTTGGCTTGCATTTAAAGGATCGTCATATCTGGTCCTAAGCTAGGAGTAAGAAGTGCATGGTATACTGTGCATTCCCCGCCATCCAAGGGGGCTCTCCAACTATGAATAGCTAAAATACTGTACTCTAGTTCTGGGCTCTCCCAAGGAATTGTCACGTCCTGCACAGAGCCAATTCTCTGCTTCCCCTGCCTATCATTGGTTCCATAGTGAGATCCTTCTGCATGCCGTGAACAAAGTCGAAGCCAAAGAATTACGCCTCGGGCTCAAGAGACTTCTCTAAGCATAGTGTGCAATGCTAGGTTCTCAACAAGATTCACCACAGGAGGAATCCCTGGAAGTGTGTGGATGATTTCAAGAGTCAATGAGGATGTAATTAGCCTCACAGAAATAGGCTCACTTCCACGTACATATATTGTCGCATTGCGCATAGCTGGTGGTCATATAAGGATGACTCCATATATGCCTCCATGCATATATTTTTAGATATAGCTCCCTTGTTAGATAGCCACATACTCTGATATGGCTTCTCTATAGTATAGTTACATTTTTAGATATAGCAGCCTCGTTTGATAGCCACATACTGATAAAAGGTAAAGTTAATCCTATAGTAGAAACTGCCATAGGTGAATGAAGTGTTAGAGAAATCACCATTTTTTTTTAAAAGGTGGGGAGGCTTAGTTTCCTTTCTCGCTGCCTGTGCCTTCCCTTACTAAAGTGCAGAGATAGTTTCTCATTTACTTAGGGTAGACTGGAACGTCACGATACCAGGTTTCGATCCAAGAACACGGTTACTTTTGCCGCTATAGGAAAGCACTCTAACCGCTTAGCCAATCTCACGCTTTATATACTGATGTGCACTCATATTAGATAGACACATACTCTGATATGGATCCCATATTGGATAGCCACACACTCTAATATAGCGCCCTTATTATATAGCTACATACTCTGATATGGCTTCCTTATTATATAGCCATTTACTCTGATATGGCTACCTTAATAGAGAACCACATTCTTTGGATATAGCGCCCTTATTATATAGCCACATACTCTGAAATGACACCCTCATTAGACAGCCAATAAATTATTATACGACACCTTTATTAGACAGCCAATAAACACTGATAGGGCATCATTATTTGATAGCCGCATACTCTGATATCAACCCTTATCACGTTCATAGATTTAGCAGTTGCATTAGACAATATGTTATCCGATGAAAATTATTGAGTGCTCTATTCAGGACCCCTATACACAGCTTCAGAACCGTCTGGGGCACATTGATAATCAGTTAAGAAGCACTGCTATAGAAGATTAGGACATAAATGTACATAGTCAGTTAAATCCAGGGAACAGCAGCAGCGTTGATAAATGGATTGAAAAAAAAAACACACACAAAAACATGTATGCATGCAATTAACACGACCTTCTGGCGATTTTCATGATCTGAGAACGGAATTTCTTAGATGAAACAGACTATAAACAACACAATGAATATTTTATGTGTTTTCGTTTGTTCAGAGCTGAGTATTCACAAAACAAACGAATTATTAGCAAGTCGGGTTATGCTGCTATCAGAGTATGTAAAAATTCCTATGTTGTCGTGAGAAATTCTAATCCACATATATAAATTATCAGGTAAATGTAAAGCCTAACACATAAATTCAATAAAAGGAAAGAGGAATGGTAAAGAACAGTGCTGTCACAATGACTGTACTCGAAATCCCCCTTGTTTTCTACTTCGTCTGCAAATTGTAACGTTTCACGTTGATAGTAAAAGCCTACTGCAGCATACACGCGTTTCCACAACACAATAAAACGTGTACTGCATTTCTAAGAAAAACCTTGAGATACGCAGGCTGATTAATGACCTAAATTAATACTAGCCTTAGTGGGGGCAAGCGTTTCGTTTCGTTGCCCTCTTGTGGCGGCAAGCGTTTCGTTTCGTTGCCCTCTCGTGGGGGCAAGCGTTTCGTTTCGTTGCCCTCGGTGGGGGCGAGCGTTTCGTTTCGTTGCCCTCTTCTTCCCGGCGATCTTTGTCCTCTCGAGACTGTGTGTGGTCCCGGCTGCCGGGTCCTCCCAGTATAGTAGAGGCAGTGCTATGTGTCTGTGCCCGTCTAGATAACGAAAGTGGTAGAAGCTCGGTCGCTACTACGCCATGAAACAAAGTCATGTCCCATCGAGACTGCGAGTAGTCACGGTTGCCGGGACTTCTCGCTTCAGGTGTGCAAGAGCTGTCTGTCTTCTTGGTAATACAACTCGAGAGTGGTAGAGGCTTGGCGCCGGCTGCGCCTATGCCTCGATACGTCTTGTCTCGGAGATATAACCCCCTTGCAGGGTAGAGAACCTATTGTCTCGTAGCATTGCACCCTCGCTACCTGACAAGAGGTTCCCTGGGGTTGCAACAAAGCCCAAGACCGTTCCTTGTCTCGAAGATATAACCCCCTTTTGCAGGGTAGAGAGCCATCAAACCTCGGAACATGGCACACACTCCATAGTGGGAATGGTGCATTATGCTTCTGAGTCTAGGATGCTCCCTGGGGTTGCAAGAAAGCCCATTTTTTGACAGACATGTGGGGGCGGTGGCTTCGCCACCGCGCCACTTGTCTGTCTGGTGCTCGTGCCATGGCCGGTGACTGGTTGCTCGTGCCAGTCTCGTCTCGGAGATATAACCCCCCTGCACCGGGTAGAGAGCGTCAAACCTCTTGGTATCACACGCACGCCAAAATAGGCCTGGTGTACCATACCGCTGAGTCTAGGATGCTCCCTTGGGGTTGAAACAAAGCCCACACCTAACCTCCCATAACTGGCTCAAGGGTATGAACGAGTAAATAACTCGTCCCCTAAAGGGCATAAGAGTGAATAACTCGCGCCCAGGGAATCAAACTCAAACTCAAAATACTAGCCTTAATTACACTACTTTACCATAAACGAACGGACAGATGGACTTAGGATAGAAAGAAAGGGAGGGCTGAAAGCCGGAACGCATGCAACACTAACACGCGTCTCGCTATACAATTACTGCCATCACGCGTGTAAGGCCACAAGTACTAATTTTTTTCAAATCGACAGTGATAAAAAACACTACCCATACGAGAGTTAGGTTTAAAAACCTGAAAAATGCTTATTAGGAAATATGACATTATACTGGTTTACGTTTGAAAGCATGACAGTACACCAGACACCATAAAGTTTGGAAGTGAGGAGGTGGCAACAGCACGACTATCCTAGAAGAAAATGCATATTTTGAACACAGCCCCTTAGCTCCCTTAAATTTATATAGTTGGGTTCCTTAGGACTTGCTGACAAGTAATATGTTAAGTGTTACGCAAATAGTCTAGGAATTAACAAATTCTAGCCAAAGGAAATAGTAAGTGTGTCAGACGGCACCAAAATCAGAGTCGCTCAGTGGCAGATTTTGAAACCACCATTGTACGGGAAATAGGTCCCCATGTTAAATCCTATTTGATTGGATAGAAGTAAATGTAAGGCTAAACACGATTAGTCGGGCTACAAATAGTAATTCTTTGTTGTTAGGGGAAACAGTAGTAGAGGTACTTTTTTGAAAAGTGTGGCGAGAGGTTTTCTTTGGCTCTTGGATCAGTATAGTACTGACAATTACAGAAATAGAATTTCTGCAGAAAATGGTGAAGTCCCAGAGTCTGAGAGGACTACTGGTATCACAAATTAGTTACGGCTGTGAATGTTCTGATCTCGAAAACAATAGTAGAGAGGAGACCGACATAAAGCGCCACCTCCGCTGTGTAACTAACTGTGATATTAAACAAAAACAAGGAAACAGATTTTACTTAACAAAGATAAAATTGACAAGTCTTCAAATACAATTTCCTTATTATTTATTTAGTATATACACTATCTACTCTTGTGCTGAAGGGTGAATGTTGAAAAAAATGGAATGTAATGAATTTGTAAGTTTACATAAGATTTACAAATATTTATATTTATATAGTTAGGTAAATAAATATTACAACAAGTTTTCCCATTATAGGAACAAAAAAAATTATATCAGCTGTGCTGTTATTTTCGTATAATTTATCCACTATGATCTTATTATTGTCTCTTGCTACGCTAATTCACGTTTTCTTCATTGACAGTTCTATGCTCACACTGCCGACAGAAATGGTACTAATGTGTACTCATCTCTCATAAGTCTGTTCTTCTTTGTTTGGTTCACACCACCGGCAGAGTATCGTTCCTTTAGCCCACCCAAGACTGAGGGGGACCAAAGATGTAGAGTCTGGTCAACCTCTATGCTCCTGCGGAGTTCCAGGCAGCGGGATTGACTCGAACATACGACCTCAGGTTTTTAGGACACAATTAAACCTGTAACAAAGCAAAAATAGGGGCTAATTTCTGTCCTCAAGCCCACCTATTTCTAGTGTGAGTGAAATGAGCGTGTCTCCGATGTATGCATGTGGGATGAATGACAACATGGCTCAGTATGATTTAGCAATAGCGAGACAAGACAGGTGTCTACTTGCAAAACATTCTTTCTGATAAACTAATACATGGATACATTCAATAATATAGATTCAATACATGAATACATTTAATACATGAATACATCCCATAATATAAATCAATACATGAATAAATCCAATAATATGTACACCTAGGTGTGATACAACAATGTCCTTCCCCCTATACTATACCACGCCCTCTCTGACAAGTGCTATACTAGCTGGTAACATATATCCTAACAATATTGTTATGTTCTTATGATAGGAGTATATGCGACGAGGACTGTTTGGTGATATATCAGGTTGGAGTTATAGGAGACAATAGATTGGAGTTAGATGCGCCAATAGATTGAGTCCTGACAAGGACTGTTTTGGTTATATTGGAGTTGGTCTTATCTGAGACAATAGATTGAGTTATAGAAGACAATAGATTGAGTTAGATGCGACAATAGATTGAGTCCTGACAAGGACTGTTTTGGTTATATTTGCAGTTGGTTTTATCTGAGACAATAGACTGAAGTTATAGACTGACAATAGATTGAGAGACAATAGGTTGAAGTATGAGTCCTATTAGTCTTCGTCTATTCAATCATAATAGGAAATGCAATCATTATACTTAATTTCCCAAGATACAATCAGTAACCTGATAGGTAGTATAAATGACACACAACAAATACCAACGGTTATCGTGAATATATTTACCCTCCTAAGATTTTAAACTGGCCAGGTTTTGACGCGACTTAGTGAAGTAGGTTGCAGGTCGATGCCCTCAGGTAAGTTGTAAATCAAAGTGACAGCTTCTTCCTCTTCAGCTCTGGCGTCAAGTTCGGGATTGCGTGGTTAGCATAAAATCCGCTTGATTATATAGTCAGGTAACTACTTGAGGAAAGCTTTCGGTTGGTTCCTGGCGGAGCAAAATGATTGGTTTCCTCCGGTTTTGTCTTCTTCTTCTTCTTCCATTCTTAGCCAAAGACCGACCAAGCAGTCAGAGGCCATCACGCCTTGTGGCGTCTTAAGGGCAACAGCAGATTGATTTTCTCTGTTGTAGTTTCCCATCACGCCTAGCGGCGTCTTTAGGGCAACAACAAATAGATCCATCTGCCGTTGTTTCCGTAATCGGTGTGACAAGCCAACGGGTGATCAGCCCATTGGGCCCGGTTTTGTACCTGGTCTCATACAGCCTAATTTTATTCAGTTTTCATCGGCCATCTTACGTGAACAAGATGGCCGTTAATTTATTCTGTCTCAGAGACTGGTGAACGTTGATCGTTGATTGGTTGAAGCAAATCTGTATCTCGACATAGTGATTAACAAAGTAGTGGGTTACACTTCGTTTCACGACATAGCCCCCTCCTTTCCTAGCTGTGACTTGTCATAGCTGACGTGTAAACCCCTGCTGTGGTTAATCCTTTTGCGTCTGTCCTTCCAGAGTACTAGGGTGTCGACTTAAAAAATCAGCTCCTACATTGTCTCTTCCCGGAATGTAATTCACGGTAAAGGAATAAGGCGCCAGAAGCAGACTCCACCTTAACAATCTCGAATTTAGCTTTTTAGATGCAGCCAAGAATGTTAAAGGTTGGTGATCGCTTTGGACAATGAAGTGTGTCCCATACAGATAAGGTGAAAATTTGTTGATGGACCAAATTAGAGCTAAACATTCCTTCTCTATGGTCGAGTAGTTCAACTCAGCTGCATTCAGTTTCCTACTGGCGTAGGCGACTGGTAAAAGTTCCTCCGGCTGGGCTTTTGATTTCTGCAAGAGAGTTGCACCAATACCTATACTGCTAGCGTCCGTCCTTAATACAAATTCCTGTGTGATATCGGGTAGTGTAAGGATGGGTTTGCTGGTGAGTTTTTCTTTTAGCTCTGTGTAAGCTTTTTCACAATCAGCATTCCATTGGATTTTGTCAGGCTGTCCTTTCTTCGTTAAGTTGGTTAATGGTGCACACAGAGAGTTAAAGTGGGGTATGTACTTCTGATAGAACCCACATAAAGACACGAATGATCTCACATCTTTCTTCGTTTGAGGTCTGGGTGCCTTCTTTAGCTTCTCTATATTCTTTGGGTCAGGAGACATATGACCTGTAGAAATAGTGTGACCTAGGAATTCCAACTCCTTACAACCGATATAGCACTTGGTTGGACGTGCAGTCAATCCAGTTTCTCTCAGTCTGTCGAACAACATGGAGAGCGCTACTATATGCTCTTCAAATGTGTTTGTAGCAACAAGAATGTCATCCATAAAGTTAGTGATATGGGGATTTTGTAGAGGTTCCAACAATTTCCTCATCATTCTTGAAAAGATACTTGGAGCATTTTTCAGCCCAAAGGGTAGTACATTAAACTCGTAGTGTCCGTCTGATGTACTAAATGCCAGCATTTTCCTAACTTCTGGTTTCACTGGTATTTGGTAGTATCCCTTGCTTAGATCTACCTTCGATAAATACCTAGCCTTACTCAGTGTAGAGAACAGCTGGTTGGTGTCAGGTAATGGGTCCACCTGAGATTCTGTGATCGCATTAAGCTTCCGGTAGTCAATACATAACCTGTGTTCACCACTCGGTTTTCTCAATAGCACCACACTTGAGCTATAGGGAGAGTCTGACTTCGAGATAATTTTCTCCTTCAACAGATAATCAACTTCCTCCCTTAGTGCTTGGGCTTTCGCATAGGGTATAGGGTATGTTCTCATGCATACTGGGGTAGGGTCGGTAACCTTCATGTCGTACTCTAACAGATTCGTCCGACCTGGCTTATCTGTGAGCACATCAGCATGGGTTTCCAACACTTGCTGAACCATCTTTTTCTGCTCTGGACTTAAATGTTCACTAATATTTACTTGAACATAATCCTCTGTAGTTGTGAGTGGATACTCCATAGAGTGAAGTGGTTCGCCGTGCATTTCTGTTGCTATGGCTAGGGTCATGATATGTGCAACTTCTGATGATTCCTTGTCATAGTATTTTTTAAGAAGATTGACATGATATACCTTCTCCTTTCCTTTCTTGTCAATCTTATAATTGGTCCTGGAAAGTTTCTCCAGTATGACATAGGGTCCCTGCCATCCAATCTGCAATTTATTATTGCTGCTTGGCAACAGTAATAACACCTTTTCACCCACCTCCAGTTCCCTATCCTTTGCTTTTTTGTTGTAGTACGCAGCATGCTTCCTCCTGGCCTGTCTTAAGTTATCATTGGCCAGTTTCCAACCTGCTTTCAACCGAGATGTCAACTCGTTGACGTACTGGTATGCGGAAGTCACTGTTTCCTCTGCCTTTTCATCAGTCCATGTCCGCAGCAATGCTTCCAGTGGACCTTTTATTGGTCTTCCAAACAACAATGTAGCTGGAGCCAATCCAGTTGAGTTGTGGGGTACTTCCCTATATGCAAATAGTGCAGCGGGTAAGTATGTATCCCAAGTATCAGGTTTTTCACTCGCCAGCGTTCTAAGAATTGAAATTAGCGTACCATTGAACCGCTCTACTTGACCGTTCCCTTGGGCATGGTAGGGACTACAATGATAGTGCCTGGCTTGAAATATCCTGAATACTTCTTGTGTTAGCTTTCCCTTAAACTGAGACCCATTGTCAGTCAATATCTGATGCGGGAAACCTAATCGGGTAAATATTGTCAACAGGGCTTCTGCCACGTGCTTTGAATCTATAGCTGAAATGGCCACTGCTTCTCCCCACATAGAGCAAGTATCAACCAAGGTTAAGATGTAAGCATTTCTCTTCTTGGTCCTAGTGAGGGGTCCAACAATATCTACTGCAACACGTTCAAAAGGGGTTCCCATAATAGGCATTTCTCCCAGTGTTGCTGGTGCAGTCCTATGCTTAGGAGCTACTCTTTGGCATTCTGGACAGGATCTTACATATCTTTTTATGTCCTCTGTAATTCCTGGCCAGAAGTAGTGACAGGCTATCCTTTGTCCAGTGGCCCCTATTCCCATATGTCCACTGAAGGGTATAGCATGTCCTAGCGTCATAACCTTCTCCCTGTAAGATTTTGGCACTACAAGCTGTCCATGCCCTTTAGGTCCTGTTCCAGCTTTTCTGTATAGTAGGCCATTCTTCATACAAGTCTCCTTTCTCTGGAGGGTTATGTGCTTTAGGCAATTTGCCAAAACAAGGCTTCAACGTGCTGTCTGCTGCTTGAGCCTTTTTCATCTCTTCTGGATGAGTATTGATAGGATTCTCCTCCATTTTCCTGGAGCGTTCCCTGGTCTGGACTGTTGCCATAACTACGGGTTTTATAGGTTCTCCGAGGAAAACATACCTACACCCCAAAATCAAAGGGTAAATAGGGTCGTCCATCACTGCTGCTTTGATTTCTCCTTCCACATAGCGAGATCTTATGTTGATTCGAGCTATTGGTAGTGTCATGGTTCTTGCTCCCTTGATCGGTCCTCTGATTTCCACTGTTATCTGGTCAGGACTCACTAGAGAAGAGCACACAACTGAATCAAAGTCCAATCCTGTGTCATTTAAACACAGTACTTGAGTGCCATTCACGGTCACTTCCTCACAGACAGGGGGATTGTCACGTGACCGATAATCTATTTTACCATCTTGTCCATAATTTGATTACTTTTTAAATGTCCTGGGTTTCCTCGTCATTTTGTATTCTTCTTTCTTTCATTTTTCACCTTCGCAAACCCTCCCCGAGGTTTTGTTTACGTTTGGCCTTAGTACTAAATTCCTCAACGGCCAGCGTTGAGGTAACGTAATGTTATCTAGCAGCACCTGGTCTGACCAAAGGAATATCTCTTACGTTTAAAGCCTTTGATCACGAGTGAAAGGGTCCCTGTGTTTGGCTTCCAGAACGCTGCTTCGGATCATAATATTATGCATCCTGGAAACAGGGGGAGACAAATCGCGGTCAATCTTTGTTGTTTGCCCTTAGACAAGATAGAGCATAACGTTATGCATTTCTCTACCTGGGGAACTTTCGCACGATTTCTTTTGTCTTACTCTAGATTACGTCTTTCGCCGAACTTCTGTAGGGATACGCACGCCAGGTGTCCGGGGGGAGCGTCCCTTGTGATCTATAAGAGTAGACTGGTTTTAATAGACAAAGACATTCGTAAATTTTCCTGGCCCGAGATAGAACATTATGGAAATAAGGCAAACATTAACACAGAACTAAATGTTTTTCGCCTATTTCTTGGCATTTTCTCGGGGTGAGTTGACATATCTTATAATTATTATATTAGATTCATGTTAGCTTTATATATCTGTTAGGAAAGTGAATTCATTTCTGAGGACTTCTCCTAGTAATTTATTCAGTGATAAGGTAGCGCTGTCTACGGCCTATTAAGTGGTGCTTAAACTGTTACGGTTTATCATGGGTTAAATGTTAAACTTACAATAACAGATATTAGGAGTAGAATCAGTCCACGAATGCTTACCATTGGGTTAAGAGTCAGCAAAATTAACTGTCATTTCTGTAAGATAATGTCAGGTGTGGATTGTTCACTTTAAAACTGAATAGTGAGATGCAGGTAATAACTCTGGATTATAGGAGATAGTCGCTTATTCCCTTTTGATAGATATTTCTAGTGGCAAGGGAGGATCATTTTATGCTTACTTGTGTGGCTAGGCACTAGTCTATAACTTTCACTGAAAGCAGTCACCAGGCATAGATATAATTATATCGTATGATCTAGCCACAACTGTATTATTATAGCAAGAACATTGCATTTTCTTTGTACTCATTTTGTGGAAATGCTAATATATTTCCCAAAGGGGACATACGATTTATTTGTGTAATGTCAAATGCTGTAATCTGTTTATGTAAATTCATTTAATGTTGTAAGATGAATAAGCATATTCATTTAACTGTAGCTACAGGTTAGGTTTCCTGTATGTTGAGATTGGGAGAAGAGGAGTAGATTGTTGCTGTCAGAACAGTTACTGACAGGTACCTGGGTGTGCAAAAGATATTAAGCCTATGCGGGCGCGTGTTGATAATTGATATTTTTAAGGAACAGGAGACATGGTTAAAGACAGCCCTAAACTATCATAGCAATAACTACAATAAATCTAATCCCATAGTGGAGCGAAACTTTCTGTATAAAGTTAGTGTGATTTTAGCGTTGCTTGAAGTTAAAAGGTGTCTCTTTTGGGTCTCAGTTTCAGGAAGACCGAATCGCTAGAGCAGACTTCAGTCAGACGAAGAAAGTCATATACTCTTCGATCTAGAGGGTTTCTGTATACATCTAGCAACGAATCGTCAACCCCGTTCCTGAATCAAAACCCCTTTTTGTCAACGCCAAGTTAAGCTCACGCAGTGCAACGGAGCCAACGCTAAATCTGGAATCGCCAAACGCAGTAGTAGTTCTCTACTCGCCTATTGGATTACCAGCCAGAGCATTGCGGCTTCCAGAATATCAAACCCGCTCAGCATGCCTATAGCAGAATTCCATATCACCCGCCTTTTTTGTGCCTAAACGGGGCACTCAGCAAACCACAGCCAAACCAGTTTAAACAGGATTTACAGCCAAGCGGAGCCTTGCGCCGGATAAGCGCGCCTGGGTCTCTTTGTCCTCAAGTGACTTCTTCTGGTGTATTTCCTGGATACTTAAAACCTCGCACGTCAGCAGGAGATAAACAGCGTCCCCCAGCCCAACTCGCGCCAGTGGGGGGGGGGGGGGTCACCAACGATAGCGCCTATACAGTGATGTTATTCAGGTTAATTCCATCACCGATGGAGGATATATACGAAAACACCACTTACTGGAGTTACTTCAGCTGGTCCCCGAAAACCGAAGGACTGTCACTCGATTATTTATCTCTTTGTGTTCTACAGGTTTTATGAATGGTGATCTGTGTGTGTGGTTGTTGGTGTATATGATTATTTGATGAATATTTGATTATTGATGTAATTTTATGTTGTTGTGATGATATGCATTATTTTCATGCTTTTCTTCTTTAATAAATTTTACACATTTATCAATGCGCTGTTCACGACCTTTCCATCCATATTTGTATTTTTAGCTCTTTACTATAATCTCTATGTATGATAAGAGAAAAGAGAGAGAGCAGGAGATGCTTAGACAGACATAAGTGAGTTGAGGCTTGGAGAGAGAGATCATTTGAATCAATCTTCTTCCAGGTTGTCTCAAGTCCATCTCCTATTTACACCTATCTAAAGTGTAATCTATAACTCTGTCAGTCCACTATCCCTTGTCGATTTCACTACTGTTGTCCAACTCGACAAATACTCTACACTCTAACTCAACCACGACAAATGGTTTGGCTCGTCCGAGATTCTAGAACCCATCTATACGACAAATGGGGTCTCGCCGCGGAATTTGAACTACATCTGCAGCAATCGCAACAGATGAGGTTGCAGTCTGGTAGTAATCTCTCAAAAGATTCTATTCTGATTCTTAGAGTTTAGTGTTCGGCAGATTATAGGAATTTCTTTCCCCTAGACATATCGAACTATTTCTTTTGGGTGGAAGTCGGAACAGCGTTTTTTTCTCCACAGCAATCATAAATATTAAGTTACATTTATTGTTCATGCTACACATGAGACAGCTGGTAAAGGTTGATGGTATCACTGCTGAGTTTTTGGTTGACAAATCTGACGACTATTGTTGTAAAAGTCAGAAAATTTTTTTTTTTAAGGGTTAATATTTTTTCAGGAGTAGCTCTTTAATCTGAGATAAGAAGCTACAGATAGTCAGTTACTAGCTTGCATTTGTACCAAGGGAGGGTGTTCATTCGGACGATAGTAACCAATCCTCTCAATAGCTTAGTACTGACAGAACTGGGTGAAGTGATAGTAAGTTTTACATCACTTACATTTTTTTGGAGTTTTTTGGGGGGTTTGCTTGTCGATCAGAGTAGCTACAAACTTTCTTGTTTTTTTAAAGTTCCCAGGCTAGCCTAGATTTTATTGATTATTAAGTTAATCAGCACCTAGTGGACTAGGTAACTAAGATCTCTAGGTTCTATTCTTCTATAGTGTTTGCTCACCCTGATATAATGGCCGATCTAGATAAAGTGCATAGGATTGCCCTCGAGGTAGCTAAGTACATGGAGTACAAGGATAGCGAAATCCAGCCCTTTCTAGAATTTGCAGTAAGCCTGCAGGATCAATACGAGGTAGACAATTGGTTTGACAGCCGTTTAATCTTGGCATGGTCCTGTAAACAAACTGGGGAGAGTGAAGCATTCACCCGACAGTATGTAGAAGAAGTGATAGAAGATGAGAAGCAAAGGGAAAAGCAAAGACAAGAACGGGACAAGCAATTGGAAATGGAGCAACAAGAACGGGACAAGCAATGGGAAATAGAGCGCCAAGAAAGGGACAGAGAAAGCCAAGAAAGGAGCAGGCTACACCAAATCAGAATGAATGAACTGGATAGCCAAATTCGGAGGATGAAAACAGATACTAAATGTAGTCACTCTAATTCCCCTTCTACTGTGCCCTTAACGGTCAACGCCCCTGCAAACCCGATCGGAGAATGGAGGCGCCGCTCCTCTTATCACCCTGAGCGTAAAAGGTGCAAGAATAAGTCGCCTGCTAAAAGGGTTAAACTTTCCAAACCGTTCCAAGGAACTTTGGAAAAACACACCGAGAGTTTTCTCTCGGGCACTTCGCGATCAAACGGGATCTCAAACCGTCCAGTCCTTTGCATGCAGACTGCGGAGCCTGTCAACCAGGAAGTGGATCTCGCATTGCAGGACAAAGTTCAACTGACGCCAGTAACTTCCTCAGGGGAGGGCAAAGTTGACGTTTATGATGGACACAGGGTTCCAGGCGAAGGGATCCCTGGTATTCCATTTGAGTCTCTCACACTTCTCAGGGCAGAAGACAGTGAGAAAAGCTGCCTTACTACTGTACAAGGAGCCATCGTTGAGAGCCTTGGCTCACGTCATGCTAGTAATGGGAAAGCGACTCAACAAACTCTGCAACTCGCAGATATTACCTATCTGTCTTCACGGATAGAAGCTACGGAGATCTGTTATGATTTAGTAGAACCCCAGAATGCGATCGATTACTCTTTGCTTCAGGCAGCAGAGTTTTCTCATTCAAATCGCATTATTCCAGTGGTCTCAACCCCACTGATGGACAGCAAAGTAGTCGCCTCCGCCAGGCCATTACAGAACAACTTGATCATTTCCGTTGACCAAGCCAGAGTTGTGACTGGCAAGGCAAGGAAAGCTCCAGACCCGCCTTTAGACGGCACAGGTCTGAAGATTGATCAATGCTCCCGCCGAAACAGCGGAGTAGGTGTGGAGAGGCAGAAGAAAAATGCTAGCATTTCTTCGGCCAACGACCGGCTGTATTTGCCAACTAGGGTTACACGCGCGCGGAAAACCCCGACAGACTGCAGCTATCGAGGGTTATTCAAGTCCGCGACAGGTAAATCCATAACGGAAATTAAACAGCCCGAGTCCAGCAACGATTACACTGCACATAACAGGCGGATTACCTATGCAGTGGCCAGTGAGTTCAGGCGGGGCCGAAACTCACAACAGGTGCGGATAATTTTCCGGACCATGGACAGACAAAGCAAATTGGGGAAGGAAGGTCATGTTCACACGGAAACAGATTATGTCAGTGTTCAGTGGCCTCGCAAAATCCCATTCGCTGAACGTCTATTAGACAGAGGGAAGAAAAGAAATGAACTCGGAGCTAGTCATACAGACAGACAGAAATTGGAAACGTATTTGGTTTTATGAGTATAGGATGTTCCAATGACAGGTAACTAAAGACGATGGAAAAGATAGATTACTGTCATTTTTGTACGTATTCCTCGAACTTTAAAAGGGGGGGCACTTGTCACGTGACCGATAATCTATTTTACCATCTTGTCCATAATTTGATTACTTTTTAAATGTCCTGGGTTTCCTCGTCATTTTGTATTCTTCTTTCTTTCATTTTTCACCTTCGCAAACCCTCCCCGAGGTTTTGTTTACGTTTGGCCTTAGTACTAAATTCCTCAACGGCCAGCGTAGAGGTAACGTAATGTTATCTAGCAGCACCTGGTCTGACCAAAGGAATATCTCTTACGTTTAAAGCCTTTGATCACGAGTGAAAGGGTCCCTGTGTTTGGCTTCCAGAACGCTGCTTCGGATCATAATATTATGCATCCTGGAAACAGGGGGAGACAAATCGCGGTCAATCTTTGTTGTTTGCCCTTAGACAAGATAGAGCATAACGTTATGCATTTCTCTACCTGGGGAACTTTCGCACGATTTCTTTTGTCTTACTCTAGATTACGTCTTTCGCCGAACTTCTGTAGGGATACGCACGCCAGGTGTCCGGGGGGAGCGTCCCTTGTGATCTATAAGAGTAGACTGGTTTTAATAGACAAAGACATTCGTAAATTTTCCTGGCCCGAGATAGAACATTATGGAAATAAGGCAAACATTAACACAGAACTAAATGTTTTTCGCCTATTTCTTGGCATTTTCTCGGGGTGAGTTGACATATCTTATAATTATTATATTAGATTCATGTTAGCTTTATATATCTGTTAGGAAAGTGAATTCATTTCTGAGGACTTCTCCTAATAATTTATTCAGTGATAAGGTAGCGCTGTCTACGGCCTATTAAGTGGTGCTTAAACTGTTACGGTTTATCATGGGTTAAATGTTAAACTTACAATAACAGATATTAGGAGTAGAATCAGTCCACGAATGCTTACCATTGGGTTAAGAGTCAGCAAAATTAACTGTCATTTCTGTAAGATAATGTCAGGTGTGGATTGTTCACTTTAAAACTGAATAGTGAGATGCAGGTAATAACTCTGGATTATAGGAGATAGTCGCTTATTCCCTTTTGATAGATATTTCTAGTGGCAAGGGAGGATCATTTTATGCTTACTTGTGTGGCTAGGCACTAGTCTATAACTTTCACTGAAAGCAGTCACCAGGCATAGATATAATTATATCGTATGATCTAGCCACAACTGTATTATTATAGCAAGAACATTGCATTTTCTTTGTACTCATTTTGTGGAAATGCTAATATATTTCCCAAAGGGACATACGATTTATTTGTGTAATGTCAAATGCTGTAATCTGTTTATGTAAATTCATTTAATGTTGTAAGATGAATAAGCATATTCATTTAACTGTAGCTACAGGTTAGGTTTCCTGTATGTTGAGATTGGGAGAAGAGGAGTAGATTGTTGCTGTCAGAACAGTTACTGACAGGTACCTGGGTGTGCAAAAGATATTAAGCCTATGCGGGCGCGTGTTGATAATTGATATTTTTAAGGAACAGGAGACATGGTTAAAGACAGCCCTAAACTATCATAGCAATAACTACAATAAATCTAATCCCATAGTGGAGCGAAACTTTCTGTATAAAGTTAGTGTGATTTTAGCGTTGCTTGAAGTTAAAAGGTGTCTCTTTTGGGTCTCAGTTTCAGGAAGACCGAATCGCTAGAGCAGACTTCAGTCAGACGAAGAAAGTCATATACTCTTCGATCTAGAGGGTTTCTGTATACATCTAGCAACGAATCGTCAACCCCGTTCCTGAATCAAAACCCCTTTTTGTCAACGCCAAGTTAAGCTCACGCAGTGCAACGGAGCCAACGCTAAATCTGGAATCGCCAAACGCAGTAGTAGTTCTCTACTCGCCTATTGGATTACCAGCCAGAGCATTGCGGCTTCCAGAATATCAAACCCGCTCAGCATGCCTATAGCAGAATTCCATATCACCCGCCTTTTTTGTGCCTAAACGGGGCACTCAGCAAACCACAGCCAAACCAGTTTAAACAGGATTTACAGCCAAGCGGAGCCTTGCGCCGGATAAGCGCGCCTGGGTCTCTTTGTCCTCAAGTGACTTCTTCTGGTGTATTTCCTGGATACTTAAAACCTCGCACGTCAGCAGGAGATAAACAGCGTCCCCCAGCCCAACTCGCGCCAGTAGGGGGGGGGGGGGGGGGTCACCAACGATAGCGCCTATACAGTGATGTTATTCAGGTTAATTCCATCACCGATGGAGGATATATACGAAAACACCACTTACTGGAGTTACTTCAGCTGGTCCCCGAAAACCGAAGGACTGTCACTCGATTATTTATCTCTTTGTGTTCTACAGGTTTTATGAATGGTGATCTGTGTGTGTGGTTGTTGGTGTATATGATTATTTGATGAATATTTGATTATTGATGTAATTTTATGTTGTTGTGATGATATGCATTATTTTCATGCTTTTCTTCTTTAATAAATTTTACACATTTATTAATGCGCTGTTCACGACCTTTCCATCCATATTTGTATTTTTAGCTCTTTACTATAATCTCTATGTATGATAAGAGAAAAGAGAGAGAGCAGGAGATGCTTAGACAGACATAAGTGAGTTGAGGCTTGGAGAGAGAGATCATTTGAATCAATCTTCTTCCAGGTTGTCTCAAGTCCATCTCCTATTTACACCTATCTAAAGTGTAATCTATAACTCTGTCAGTCCACTATCCCTTGTCGATTTCACTACTGTTGTCCGGGAGCCGCGCTAGCGTAGTGGTTACAACACCGCTCTGGCGACCGGGTGATACAGGATCAAACCCGGGCGACGGCATTTGAGGATTTTTCGTCGACCGGGATTTGGACTGGATTAACTCGAGACCTGGCGAGGACATTTGAAGGAGTGTCGTCAACCAGGGACTGGCGGCTCCTGAGCCGACCCAGCTGCAATGGGTACCTCCGAAATCGGCGAGTATTTGCCTGAATGGCGAGGGACACCTGTCTCTGTACAAGAAATAAAGGGATACTCACGTAAAATCAATGTCAGGTTAGACATAAATAATAACCTGAGATTTCGCCTCGAGTATTAGCGGGCGTACGCAAAAAAAAAAAAAAAAAAACTACTGTTGTCCAACTCGACAAATACTCTACACTCTAACTCAACCACGACAGGGATGATGGAAGTCTTTCTGACTTACTGCCATTTCCTTCCTTCCCTGATTCCCTGTTGTAAGACATGCAGCATGATGCGGAGGATTCTTCCTTCTGCAGTCCGCAGTATTGTGGTTACTCATTAGACAAGTTTTACACCACTTTCCTTCCTTCCGGTAAGGTGTCTTATCCGATCTTAGAGGGTTTTTGGTCTTTTGGTCAAATCTTTGTTTGTTCCTTGTGGTATGGTCCTTTTGTTCATATTTGGTATAGTTTTGTGATGATTTGAAGTTTTCACCCTGCTTCTTCTTATTTTCTAATAATTCTGCCTGAGCTGCTTGATATCTCTCAGCAACAGTTACAATATCTTCCAATCTCTCTGCTCCTTGTTCCATGATAAACTTCCTCATTTCTTGAGGCATGGACTCTTTCACTTGCTCCATCATTATCATTTCTTTCAGATCCTGACACTTTCCTAAACTACTCCATTTTTCCAAATAGGTTTCCAGTCTAGCAGAGAATTGGTGATAGTTTTCTCCTGGAAGAAGTTTAGCTGTTCGGAATTTCTTTCTATATGATTCTGAGTTCTTTTCATATCTCACAAGCAGTGCCTGCTTCAGGATTTCATAATCTTCCTGGTCATCTCTTGAGAGCTTCAAATACACATCGTAGGCCACACCTCTCAATCCCTGAGATAATTTAAGACTCCATTTTTCTTTCACTAAGCCATAGGTAGTGGCTAATCTTTCGTATCTATCCAGGTACGACTCAATGGCGTCTTCTTTCTCAACAAATGGGTCCAGATGAAAATTCATGGCCCCACTTGAGGTGCTCTGGCTAGAGCTACTCTCAGAGTGAGGTGAGCTACCACCATTATTGCCAGTATTTGCCTGAATTTCAAGCTCTTTTAATCTCAACTGATGGTCTCTCTCTGCTTGTAATTTCCTTTCCTCAGCTTCTAACCTTTTAGTTTCTCTTTCAGCTTCCAGTCTTTTGTCTTCTCTCTCAGCTTCCAGTCTTTTGTCTTCTCTCTCAGCTTCCAGTCTTTTGACTTCTCTCTCAGCTTCCAGTCTTTTGACTTCTCTTTCAGCTTCCAGTCTTTTGACTTCTCTTTCAGCTTCCAGTCTTTTGTCTTCTCTCTCAGCTTCCAGTCTTTTGACTTCTCTCTCAGCTTCCGCTTGCAACCGCCTTTCTTCAGCCTCTAATTTCTTTGCTTCTCTATCCGCCTCTAATTTCCTTGCTTCAGTCTCTAATTGCAACTTTCTTTCTTCCCTATCCATATGTTTGTCCACTTCTGTTGTGACATACTGAGTGAGAGCATCACCTGTCATATTTAATTCCTTACCCATCTGCATGATCGCAGTCCTGAACTTCACTAGATCAGCCATGGCGTTACTTAGATAGGGTATGTATATCTACTATAACCAAATTATTGTAATAAAACTTAATTACTTTAAATGAACAAAAAATTTCCGTGCAACGAGCCCCCAGTGTGGCGAGAGGTTTTCTTTGGCTCTTGGATCAGTATAGTACTGACAATTACAGAAATAGAATTTCTGCAGAAAATGGTGAAGTCCCAGTGTCTGAGAGGACTACTGGTATCACAAATTAGTTACGGCTGTGAATGTTCTGATCTCGAAAACAATAGTAGAGAGGAGACCGACATAAAGCGCCACCTCCGCTGTGTAACTAACTGTGATATTAAACAAAAACAAGGAAACAGATTTTACTTAACAAAGATAAAATTGACAAGTCTTCAAATACAATTTCCTTATTATTTATTTAGTATATACACTATCTACTCTTGTGCTGAAGGGTGAATGTTGAAAAAAAATGGAATGTAATGAATTTGTAAGTTTACATAAGATTTACAAATATTTATATTTATATAGTTAGGTAAATAAATATTACAAGTTTTCCCATTATAGGAACAAAAAAAATTATATCAGCTGTGCTGTTATTTTCGTATAATTTATCCACTATGATCTTATTATTGTCTCTTGCTACGCTAATTCACGTTTTCTTCATTGACAGTTCTATGCTCACACTGCCGACAGAAATGGTACTAATGTGTACTCATCTCTCATAAGTCTGTTCTTCTTTGTTTGGTTCACACCACCGGCAGAGTATCGTTCCTTTAGCCCACCCAAGACTGAGGGGGACCAAAGATGTAGAGTCTGGTCAACCTCTATGCTCCTGCGGAGTTCCAGGCAGCGGGATTGACTCGAACATACGACCTCCGGTTTTTAGGACACAATTAAACCTGTAACAAAGCAAAAATAGGGGCTAATTTCTGTCCTCAAGCCCACCTATTTCAAGTGTGAGTGAAATGAGCGTGTCTCCGATGTATGCATGTGGGATGAATGACAACATGGCTCAGTATGATTTAGCAATAGCGAGACAAGACAGGTGTCTACTTGCAAAACATTCTTTCTGATAAACTAATACATGGATACATTCAATAATATAGATTCAATACATGAATACATTTAATACATGAATACATCCCATAATATAAATCAATACATGAATAAATCCAATAATATGTACACCTAGGTGTGATACAACAATGTCCTTCCCCCCTATACTATACCACGCCCTCTCTGACAAGTGCTATACTAGCTGGTAACATATATCCTAACAATATTGTTATGTTCTTATGATAGGAGTATATGCGACGAGGACTGTTTGGTGATATATCAGGTTGGAGTTATAGGAGACAATAGATTGGAGTTAGATGCGCCAATAGATTGAGTCCTGACAAGGACTGTTTTGGTTATATTGGAGTTGGTCTTATCTGAGACAATAGATTGAGTTATAGAAGACAATAGATTGAGTTAGATGCGACAATAGATTGAGTCCTGACAAGGACTGTTTTGGTTATATTTGCAGTTGGTTTTATCTGAGACAATAGACTGAAGTTATAGACTGACAATAGATTGAGAGACAATAGGTTGAAGTATGAGTCCTATTAGTCTTCGTCTATTCAATCATAATAGGAAATACAATCATTATACTTAATTTCCCCAAGATACAATCAGTAACCTGATAGGTAGTATAAATGACACACAACAAATACCAACGGTTATCGTGAATATATTTACCCTCCTAAGATTTTAAACTGGCCAGGTTTTGACGCGACTTAGTGAAGTAGGTTGCAGGTCGATGCCCTCAGGTAAGTTGTAAATCAAAGTGACAGCTTCTTCCTCTTCAGCTCTGGCGTCAAGTTCGGGATTGCGTGGTTAGCATAAAATCCGCTTGATTACATAGTCAGGTAACTACTTGAGGAAAGCTTTCGGTTGGTTCCTGGCGGAGCAAAATGATTGGTTTCCTCCGGTTTTGTACCTGGTCTCATACAGCCTAATTTTATTCAGTTTTCATCGGCCATCTTGCGTGAACAAGATGGCCGTTAATTTATTCTGTCTCAGAGACTGGTGAACGTTGATCGTTGATTGGTTGAAGCAAATCTGTATCTCGACATAGTGATTAACAAAGTAGTGGGTTACACTTCGTTTCACGACAAAAAGCTGTGTAAACATGTCACGATTGGTTAGACCCGCCAATATAGGCAATTAGAAGCGTCAGTTCAGCACCACATTTTCAAATAAACTTTCTAAAGCAACAGTGCGTTGAGATTCAGCTTATATTTTTCTAAATAAAAGCCTGAGACAGCGGCAAGTCGGATTTTGTGCCATATTCATTGCCAGTCAACGTAATTGTGTATTATTCCATGAATTGTGGTAAGCTTGAAATATTTGATATCTTTTTAATGAAAATTGAATGTAAATTGATAATTTATGTCTGTATATGTGTGTGGTTCAGTAGCGAACATGAGGCAAAGCCTATATATTGCTCCAACCTGAACAGAAGGTGTCGGAGAAAAGTAAAACTGCATGGAATTGCCAAACAGTACACTGACACCTATCTTATTGACTAGAAAGAACTAATGCTGGAATTGCAGAGGCGTAGTAACCATTAGGGAGGAGTATACTGGTGTAAATTGTTTCAGATGAAGCTGGCAGTTGGCCTACCGCTCTGAACTCAGTGTTTGTTATGTATTGTGTTCAGTCTGGAAATAGATTATAAATTAGTTATGAAATAGGAGGTACAACCTTCTTGTTTCAGGGACCGTGGTCCTAAAGTTATTGAGCAGCACCTGGTCTGAGCTTTGCTGAATCTAGAGGCTGACAGCATACTCCTGGGTCCAGATAGTGACCAGTGAGGTGTCTCCAGAACACAGGGAAGCTATCAAGCAGAGGAGTCTTTTCCTGCCGCCATCACGAAAGATAAGCTTCTGTGGCCAGAGGAGCTCAACATTATGTGCCCCCCTCTAAAATTGACATTATAATAAAACAGAGGGAAAATACATTGTGTAAATTGATAGGAACTGTGAACTTTTCCCCATACTATTTCCAAGATAAACAAACACTTGAAGTCATGATGACAAATAACAACATAGCTTGAAAAACAAAACCAGTATTACCTCATAGTACTACTACACAACTGACACACATAGGATAATATTAATAAAATATGTCACTACAAGGTTCATATTTATAAATTATGTACATATAAATTGTGATTACAATTGATTGTGATTCCTGGTTCACTTTGTAGTTGAATCAGGATATATATTAGTGAAAGTAATTAATACATATATATTTGAAACTTTACCATAGACTCATTTAAGATAGTCTTATAGAGTGTTAAATGTGTGTGAGTGTCACAGTGTTGTAAAGTGTTGTGGAATACATTAAATTGTTTATCTGTCTGTTGTTGTTGTGACTTACACTTCATCATATACATACCCTAGACATTCAACGTAGTCATCACAATATTCCAGAATAATTCTGACTGAGGTATAAATGTGGTAGCAAGTAAGGTTATCTGTAAAACACTACACCTATTAGATACAGATACCTTCACAGCTGATCTCAGTCAGTACACTAAGTCCCCTATAAATATTTATATCATCCCACTTTACCACATATATTGGGGTCTCGCTCCCGGGATATTGAACTTTCTCCTATTATATATATTGGGAATAATAAGAATTAAAAGGTATCCTTGGGTGGAAATAAATAACGTTGAGCTCTCAGTGCCTGTGGTGTCTTTGGATAAGTAATTACAGATTGTATTGTTTAGTTAGACATTACATACATTTACCTGTTAGAAAATGGCGGACCTGGCCAAATTTCGATCTGCTGCTGTGCAGACTGCGAAAGAGTTAGGAATGGAAGGGCAAATTATGATTGCTTATGTCACTGCTGAATGTGACAAATATATTGAACGGGAAGAAAGAAGATTAGAAAAAGAGGCCGAAAGAAAATTAGAGGCTGAGACTAAGAGGCTGCAGATTGAGGCTGAGGAGAAGAAATTAGCTGCAGAAAGAGAGGAAAGAAGATGGACTGCAGAGAGGGAAGCAGAAACGGAGGAGAAGAGATTACAAAGGGAACATGAGTTACGACTAAGGGAGTTTGAGTTTCAAGGCCATGCTCCTGAAAATGGTGCCAGTCCCTTTACCTCTGATGCCACTGCTAGTCAGGGAGCCTCAACCTCAGCTATGAATTTTCATTTAGATCATTTTGTTGAGAAAGACGATGATATTGAGAGCTATCTAAATAGCTATGAACTATTAGCTACCACGTATGGGTTAGAGGGAGAAAGGTGGAGCTTAAAGTTATCTCAAGGGCTTCGTGGGGCAGCTTATGAAGTTTTTGCCAAAATGAACAGAGGTGATCAAGAAAATTATGACATGCTAAAGCAGGCTCTTTTGTTAAGATATGAAAAGAACGCAGAATTTTATAGAAAAAAATTTAGGAATGCTAAACTACTGTCAGGTGAAACCTATCACCAGTTCTCTGCACGGTTAGAGACATACTTGGAGAAATGGACTTCTCAGGGGAAAACCCAAGATCTTAAGGAAATGGTCCTTATAGAACAATTAAGAGAGTCCATGGCTCCAGACCTGAGAAAGTTTCTCATGGAACAAGGTGCAGAGAGGCTGGGTGAGTTACTAAATGTTGCTGAAAGGTATCAAGCAGCTCAGGCAGAGGTATCAGGTAATAAAAAGAAACAGGTAGAAAATTTTAGGGCACCACAGAACTTTAATAAATTTGATCCTAGAGATCAAAACAAAGGTAAGCACCAGTTTGATAGGCCACGGTATGACAATAAAAATAAAACCCCACAATTCGATGAAAGGAAATATGATGAAAGAAAATCTTTCAACCAAGGAAGGAGGTGGTGTAAAAATTGTAAGATGAACAATCATGACACTGACCATTGTAGAAGGAACCCTATAGTTATGGCCACCCTTCAGGTCAGGTCGACCTCAAGAAAGGAGGAGGATATTCTGTTAGATACCACTCCAGAAGAGATGAGGAAGGCACAGGCTGGGGATAAGACCCTCAAGCCTTGTTTCAGGAAATTGTCGACTTGTCATACAACTCCAGCCAAGGGAGATTTTTACATGAAAAACAAGTTGATGTATAGGAAGACTGGGGCTAGATCCAAAGGTCAGGGACAACTGGTACTTCCTAAAAGATATAGGGCAGAATTAATAAGGAGCCTACATGTGAAACCAGATGGGGACCATGAGAAAATAGGTACCATCATCCAAAAGGTGGCTCACAATTATTATTGGCCCAAGGCAAGGTGGGACATTGAGAATTTTGTAGAAAGGTGTAGCATAGCACATGAGGGAACACCCACAAGTGGGAACATTGATCAGGACCTGGACATGCCACGGGGCAAAATTAGGCCTGACAATAAAAAGAAATATAAATTTGATAAAGTGGACCAAATGGAATGGGAAGCCCCTTTTCACGGACAAGCTTCAATTAACTGTTTTACAATGGCCACTATGCGGAGAGTGCAAAAAGATTTCTTACCCCAGGATAAGCCGAAAATCCCTCAATCGGACTTAAACAAACTGGAGGAAGAAGATGTAGAGAGGAAATCTCTCATCAAGAACTCTAAGTGGGGAGAAAGCCCCAAGAGAAGAATTGGTAGCGGTCGTTTTGTGCATGATAATTCTGGGAAGAAAAATCATCACTATAGCGCTTCGAGTGGAAGAGACCATACCGGTGCATGGACAAATAGGTCCACAAAATTAAAGGTCCATGTGTAACGCTGTTAAGAACGTGGACTGATGAAAAGGCAGAGGAAAACATTACCTCCTCATACCAATATGTGAATGAGCTGACCACTCGTTTAAAAACTGGCTGGAAACTTGCCAATGAAAATTTGAGACAAGCCAGGAAGAAACATGCTGCCTATTATAACAGGAAAGCTAAAGACAGAGATTTGGCTGTGGGAGAGAAGGTACTGCTTCTTCTCCCCGGTAGTCAGAATAAGTTACAAATTGGATGGCAAGGTCCATATACAGTTCTAGAGAAGGTGTCTAGAACCAATTATAAGATAGATAAGAAGGGGAAAGAAAAAATCTATCATGTGAATCTCCTGAAGAAATATTTGGAAAGAGAACATCAGGAAGAGACACACTTGTTGACCTTGTCCATTGCAATGGAGATGAAAAAGGAACCACTTTCATCATTTGAATATCCATTACACCCCTGTGAGACAGCGACACAGGTGAAAATCAGTACACATTTAACGAAAACTCAGAAAGAGAGAGTGCAACAGGTTCTAGATAATCATACAGAGGTGTTAACAGACCGACCGGGGCATACAAACTTATTGGAATATGATATGAAACTGATAGACCCCTCACCTGTCTGTATGAAACCCTATTCGATTCCTTTTGCTAAGGAGAAAGCTTTGAAGGAAGAGATAGACTATTTGTTGAAGGAAGGAATTATTTCACACAGTGAATCTTCGTATAGTTCCAGTGTTGTACTCTTAAGGAAACCCTCTGGAGAACATATACTCTGTATAGATTACAGGAGACTGAATGCTATTACAGAACGACAGGTGGATCCATTGCCGGATACAAATCAGTTGTTTGCCAGGCTAAATAAAGCTAAATATTTCTCAAAAGTGGATCTGAGTAAAGGATACTATCAGATTCCAGTAAAGCCTGAGGTTAGACCATACCTAGCGTTTAGTACCTCAGAAGGACACTATGAGTTTAACAGATTGTCATTTGGATTGAAGAATGCACCTAGTGTCTTCTCTAGAATGATGAGAAAATTATTGGACCCTCTGAATAATCCATGTATCACAAATTTCATGGATGATATCCTTATAGCAACAGAAACATTTGAGGAACACATTGACTCTTTGAACATGCTGTTTAATCGACTTAGAGAAGCGAATTTAACAGCCCGACCAACCAAATGTTGCGTTGGATGTAAAGAATTAGAATTTTTGGGACACACAATCCATCAGGAAAACATGACCCCTGACCCCAAGAATTTAGAGAAACTAAAGAAAGCCCCAAGACCACAAACCAAGAAAGACGTGAGATCCTTTGTCTCATTATGTGGTTTCTACCAAAAGTATATCAAAAACTTTAATTCCATATGTGCACCGTTAACTGATTTGACACGTAAAGGACATCCAGATCGAATTACATGGACTCCACAATGTGAATTCGCTTACCAGGAATTGAAGGAAAAGCTCACAAGTAAACCTATTTTGAAATTACCTGACTTAAGTCAAGAATTCATTGTAAGGACGGATGCCAGTAATATTGGGTTAGGTGCGACTCTGCTACAGAAATCAGATGCATTGGATGGGGAATTAAGCCCAGTGGCATATGCTAGCAGAAAGTTGAATAAAGCTGAAACCAATTATTCAACTAGCGAAAAAGAATGTCTTGCAGTAATATGGGCGATAAAGAAATTCAATATTTATCTGTATGGGAAGGCATTTAAGTTGCAAACGGATCACAAACCCTTGTCGTTTCTAGCGCAGGCTAGACATGAAAATTCTAGATTACTCCGTTGGTCATTACTGATGCAGCCATTTGAGTTTAGCATAGAGTATATAAGTGGGAAAACCTAAATTAATACTAGCCTTAATTACACTACGTTACCATAAACGAACGGACAGATGGACTTAGGATAGAAAGAAAGGGAGGGCTGAAAGCCGGAACGCATGCAACACTAACACGCGTCTCGCTATATAATTACTGCCATCACGCGTGTAAGGCCACAAGTACTAATTTTTTTCAAATCGACAGTGATAAAAAACACTACCCATACGAGAGTTAGGTTTAAAAACCTGAAAAATGCTTATTAGGAAATATGACATTATACTGGTTTACGTTTGAAAGCATGACAGTACACCAGACACCATAAAGTTTGGAAGTGAGGAGGTGGCAACAGCACGACTATCCTAGAAGAAAATGCATATTTTGAACGCAGCCCCTTAGCTCCCTTAAATTTATATAGTTGGGTTCCTTAGGACTTGCTGACAAGTAATATGTTAAGTGTTACGCAAATAGTCCAGGAATTAACAAATTCTAGCCAAAGGAAATAGTGAGGGTGTCAGACGGCACCAAAATCAGAGTCGCTCAGTGGCAGATTTTGAAACCACCATTGTACGGGAAATAGGTCCCCATGTTAAATCCTATTTGATTGGATAGAAGTAAATGTAAGGCTAAACACGATTAGTCGGGCTACAAATACTAATTCTTTGTTGTTAGGGGAAACAGTAGTAGAGGTACTTTTTTGAAAAGCTGTGTAAACATGGCACGATTGGTTAGACCCGCCAATATAGGCAATTAGAAGCGTCCGTTCAGCACCACATTTTCAAATAAACTTTCTAAAGCAACAGTGCGTTGAGATTCAGCTTATATTTTTCTAAATAAAAGCCTGAGACAGCGGCAGGTCGGATTTTGTGCCATATTCATTGCCAGTCAACGTAATTGTGTATTATTCCATGAATTGTGGTAAGCTTGAAATATTTGATATCTTTTTAATGAAAATTGAATGTAAATTGATAATTTATGTCTGTATATGTGTGTGGTTCAGTAGCGAACATGAGGCAAAGCCTATATATTGCTCCAACCTGAACAGAAGGTGTCGGAGAAAAGTAAAACTGCATGGAATTGCCAAACAGTACACTGACACCTATCTTATTGACTAGAAAGAACTAATGCTGGAATTGCAGAGGCGTAGTAACCATTAGGGAGGAGTATACTGGTGTAAATTGTTTCAGATGAAGCTGGCAGTTGGCCTACCGCTCTGAACTCAGTGTTTGTTATGTATTGTGTTCAGTCTGGAAATAGATTATAAATTAGTTATGAAATAGGAGGTACAACCTTCTTGTTTCAGGGACCGTGGTCCTAAGTTATTGAGCAGCACCTGGTCTGAGCTTTGCTGAATCTAGAGGCTGACAGCATACTCCTGGGTCCAGATAGTGACCAGTGAGGTGTCTCCAGAACACAGGGAAGCTATCAAGCAGAGGAGTCTTTTCCTGCCGCCATCACGAAAGATAAGCTTCTGTGGCCAGAGGAGCTCAACATTATGTGCCCCCCTCTAAAATTGACATTATAATAAAACAGAGGGAAAATACATTGTGTAAATTGATAGGAACTGTGAACTTTTCCCCATACTATTTCCAAGATAAACAAACACTTGAAGTCATGATGACAAATAACAACATAGCTTGAAAAACAAAACCAGTATTACCTCATAGTACTACTACACAACTGACACACATAGGATAATATTAATAAAATATGTCACTACAAGGTTCATATTTATAAATTATGTACATATAAATTGTGATTACAATTGATTGTGATTCCTGGTTCACTTTGTAGTTGAATCAGGATATATATTAGTGAAAGTAATTAATACATATATATTTGAAACTTTACCATAGACTCATTTAAGATAGTCTTATAGAGTGTTAAATGTGTGTGAGTGTCACAGTGTTGTAAAGTGTTGTGGAATACATTAAATTGTTTATCTGTCTGTTGTTGTTGTGACTTACACTTCATCATATACATACCCTAGACATTCAACGTAGTCATCACAATATTCCAGAATAATTCTGACTGAGGTATAAATGTGGTAGCAAGTAAGGTTATCTGTAAAACACTACACCTATTAGATACAGATACCTTCACAGCTGATCTCAGTCAGTACACTAAGTCCCCTATAAATATTTATATCATCCCACTTTACCACATATGTGATAGCCTACACATAGTTTCGTAAAACAAAAAAATAATAATTTAATACGGTCAGATTGTGGCAATACCGATTATGTAATACAGCCTCTTCCTGGTTCCGTCTGTTTTCCTACTCACTGTAATGAAATACAGCCTCTTCTTTGTTCCGTCTGTTTTCCTACTCACTGTAATTAAATACAGCCTCTTCTTTGTTCCGTATGTGTTTTCCTACTCACTGTAATGAAATACAGCCTCTTCTTTGTTCCGTCTGTGTTTTCCTACTCACTGTAATGAAATACAGTCTCTTCTTTGTTCCGTCTGTGTTTTCCTACTCACTGTAATGAAATACAGCCTCTTCTTTGTTCCGTATGTGTTTTCCTACTCACTGTAATGAAATACAGCCTCTTCTTTGTTCCGTCTGTGTTTTCCTACTCACTGTAATGAAATACTGCTCTTCTTTGTTCCGTATGTGTTTTCCTACTCACTGTAGTGAAATACAGCCTCATGCTTGTTCTGTATGTATTGTCCTACTTACTGTAATTAAAGACAGTCTCATTCTTGTTCTGTATGTGTTGTCCTACTTACTGTAATGAAATACAGCCTCTTCCTTGTTCCGTATGTGTTGTCCTACTTACTGTAATGAAATACAGTCTCATCCTTGTTCCGTATGTGTTGTCCTACTTACTGTAATGAAATACTGCCTCATCCTTGTTCCGTATGTTGTGACGGTTTGGCCTCTCCTGCTTTGCAGTAGTGGTCCAACAGTGGCCATAATTCAAGAGTATCTAATATGGGCTTCAAAGGTGTCTACCTTCGCACAAGATTACTCTTGGCAGATTTGTAAATAGAATGTTAGTGGCGCTTCTCTCTCAATGGAGTATTCACAAGATATTCAGATAAGCGAAAACAATGCTGCATTGGCTGAGCACGTTAATTCTAGAATCTGCCGATAACTTTTGTGAAGAATTAAGCAATAATTGATCTTAGCTCTTTCAAGCCCCCAACTCTGATTTACTTAGTGGAATTCTTATTATTCTGGTATGGCTCTGTTTAGAGTGTGTTTAGTAAATTGACTGAGACAAACATGCAGTACATTTAAAATGATTAAATCGAAGTTAAATTTGTAACATTACAAATAACAAAATTTAATAATCACTTAAGTTTTAACAGTTTGAAAATAATTGAATAGTTTAAAAGAAAGGGTTCATCATTGATTGATAGTAGGTCCTATGAAAAAAGTTCACTTTGGCAGCTTATATATTGCACTTAGCTGCCAGTGGTTGTTTCTGCTCCCGCTGGCTTGGTTCCTTTTACACTGCTCACGCTCGTCGCTGGTCAAGGTTGTAGGGTGCAGCTCGTTCCCAGGAGTATCAGGGAGAATCTAAAAAGTTGGTCCCTCGTCTTAAAGCTCAGGCCTCTATTCCCTTCTTGTTCCAGAGATAGTACCCTTCACCTGGTACCACCATCAACAACTATAGTAAAAGAATAGAAACGAAACGCTCTCCTGAGTATTGCGTTTCCCGACACATACTTATGTGTCCCCTGTCTCCTGTTCTACCATCCAATTTACTCAGAATTTACCCTCGATGAGACTTAACTTTAATCCCTCGGGAGAAAACTTTCTTTACATTTAAATTGAATAGCTTTTATAGTTACTTTACATTTAAATGAAAAGGTTAATAGTACAGATAGAATATGTTTACATTTACATTTCCACTGATTGAAAAGTGTTCACAATATAAATTGAATATGTACACTGATTTGAAAAGTTGGAAACTTCCATTAATTTTAAAGTGAATATGTTAACATCGACATTTACACTGGTTTGAAACTGTAAGTATTATAATTAAAATGTACATCATTTCTTTCATCTTTTACTCCCTGCTCTATGTGGAACGTGGTATTACTGATGCGTTTAGTTCTCCTTAAGAAACTAGCAATAAAGCAGTCGCCAGCCCGTGCAGTGACGGTTCATGAAATCATCATTCTATGCACTGAGGTTGCCAGCATCACATGACTGGGACATCCACTAGCGATTTTCACATTTTAATATTCACATGGTAATATATACATATTAGTTCACATGTTAGTAATGAAAATATAGAATGTAAAATGACAACTTACGCCAATCCTGGCTCACAGACTTTTTGCTCAGATGAATGAAGTTAAGGCACTAGCCGATGCCTTTTTTACACATGTACTTGGGGTAGTTAATTTTAACATTAATTCCCTCTCTGACTCCGTGTGTTCTGTTTCCTCAGATATTCCGGATGTGCTTATTTAAAATGATAGAGATTTCCTGGGCTGTTTTGTAAGTCCTGAGAAATAATCCAATAACAGGTCCGGTCTGATAAAATGGAATTCCGAATTCTAGGCTTCACTCTGGCAAGGTCTGGTTGTGTCATCTTGGCAAGCGATCTTCACATTGTCTTAACACTGAAACGTGTCAGGTTATTTTCACGGTCCTCCGCCGCATATGTTTGTTATGAAGCTAAGTAAATGCTCCAATCATTTCAAACATGTTGGTGGGGGTGGGCGATTTCAAAATATTCCTGAGATGGAAAAATTTTGAATGTAATGTAAAAATCACGTCTTCCGTATGTGGCAATCCAACCTCCCATTGCCTGGCAGGCCAACTCACCAACACACCTGTAAACTCATACGACAACGTATTTCAGATGTAACAAAATATTACTATCTAAAGTAATCTTGTCATATCAAGTCGGACAAGAAGTGATTAGGTCATCCTTGTCTGTCCAAAATGTGTCACCCACACATGTAATCTCTTATCTGTCGCGTACCCTGGCCTTATCAGTAATTTAGACAAATACGCTGGTGATTTCCGTGTTAATCGGTAGCGGCCAAGGTTTGGTACAAGGGATTTTTACCAACCTGCCTCGCGTTAATATCTCTGCCGCTCCTTCAAATGTTAGGGAAGGGACGGGTAATAAACAGTCGTGATGACTTATCAGTGAGAGGAGTGTAAGAAGGAAAATACACAATATCTGCTACAGTGGACAGAGAAAGAAAAGGGTGTGACTCGGGAAAACTCGCAATAAAATCAGTACAAAAATGTAAACTGATTGCTGCCGTAGTGAAAGAGAGATCGGAAAGAGGTCGCCCCAAAATTTCAATATATCTTGTGACATATGTGTTGTCGTATTCACTGTAATGTAATACAGCCTCTTCCTTGTTCCGTATATGTTGTCATACTGACTGTAATGAAATACAGCCTCTTCTTTGTTCCGTATGTGGTGTCCTACTCACTGTAAAGAAACACAGCCTCTACCTTGTTCCGTATGTGTTGTCCTTTTTTACTGTTGTAGCATGTTACGCAATTGCCTAGTTAAATGTATGAAGACCGGAAAGTGGAACACTAGTATACAAGCCCGAACAAATGAATACAGGGGTTTTTTCTTGTGTTTATCCAGGGCAGCCAATCAGAAACGGGGTTTCCCACGGACAGATAGGAAAGACTTCGACGATTGTATATGGAAGAATAAAATCGTCCGAAACATAGTTAGAATTAGAGATCGGGAAGGAGAACGAAATGACAGACAAGGATGAGAATGGTCTCCTTTTGACGGGGATATCTTCATTTATGTGTAGGTACAAGGAAATTTGGAGGGAGTAAGTAGTTGTGAAGAA
The DNA here is from genome assembly GCA_024509875.1 of Oreohelix idahoensis. Classification (NCBI taxonomy): domain Eukaryota; kingdom Metazoa; phylum Mollusca; class Gastropoda; order Stylommatophora; family Oreohelicidae; genus Oreohelix; species Oreohelix idahoensis. The sequence continues at coordinate 50,513 of JAMPIV010007921.1, read as the reverse complement.
TTTTGCAAGAATAAGTGTCCGTGCATTGAGAAATCCTGTGTTTTTCCTATTCAAAATTCAAGATAAAATCGTTAACACAACCGTCATAGGAAGACAACATATGGATATAAAGGTCAACTCACTGAGAATGGAAATGTATAACTCTAAAGGCTTGAAGTGGGAAAGGTACGATGCACGAGACCAAGGTGTGAAACCCATCTAGCACAAACACCTCGGAGTTATAAATATTTTGGGAAGTTTGCTGGAGTTGCGATCCTTGTTTCTCATACGTCCGGAAGCTCCATATATAAGGGCGGTCGAAAATGATTTCAAATTCACTTGTACAGAGAAGAAGACATAAGGACAACGGCTGGAGAGAGAGAGAGAGAGAGAGAGAGAGAGAGAGAGAGAGAGAGAGAGAGAGAGAGAGAGAGAGACGTGTAAAGGCCAATATCTTGTTATTTGCAGCCAAGCAGTTCTATTACTCCACAAAAGCCAGTCTTTACTGATCTTAATTAGATCCTGCGAGGGTATGTAAAGTTACCATGTAAATTAATACAGTAATTACAACTTTTATTTCAGGATTTGTTTAATCTATATGTTATGAAAGTATCATGCATATTAATTTGTTACTTGGTATGATTGTTGAAGATTGGAACCTGATATATAACCCCCGTGACTGAGTCCGTATCAGGGCTAGCACAGTCCTTTTCAGGACTAATAACACTTCTTTTCAGGACTACCAACAATCATTATCAGGGCTTATCCAATCTGTCGTCAAGTTACGGCACTTTACAGAGCTGACTTGTCGGGCAGGGGGATACTATAACCTCATACATATTATTTGTATTATTTGATTTTAAAATGTTCCACAGTAGATACCTGTCTTGTCACTGATCCATAATCATGCATTTCCACGCATACATCTGAAAACAAATTCATTTCACCTACAATAGGAATGTGGTAATTATTATCCAAAATAGCCCCATATCCTACAATTATCTGCAGGTTCATACTTGTCAACCCAAAGTTACAGGTCCAGGATCAAGAATTGCTCGATGATCAATGCTAATCGCCCCAGCAGTGTCTGGATTGGTAGAAGCACGACCTACTGAAGCTGTACATCTCATATGAACACTGATTATCATGGAAGTTGAGTGTTATTTGTGACAATCGTGCAACCAAGAGGTGATAACTGTCAAGCAGAGTTTTATGATGACAATTTGCATGATGAACTAGTGAAAGCTATAAAGTGAATAAGACAGTGAAGAAGTCTATTATCCAACAAATTGGAAGATTCTAAAGAAATGACATTTTAGTTTTAAACTTGTGAAAACTGTAATTGATTTCACCACTTTGGTTTTTATGTAAATATAAATTTTTTTTATCAACAGACACACACAATCACCACAATTAGATATATGTAAATAAAGAGGATATATAAATTGTATTCACCTGCTTTATTCATTCAATATAGTTGATATTGAGTTTGGTTGAATTGTTATTAATATCACAGGTGGTCACATAGCGGAGGTGGCGCAGTAAGGTCTGACTGTTCTCTGAATATTTTCAGTCCAGATACTTTCACAGCCGTGACTATCGAGTGATACCAGTGTACTTCTCTGTCACTGGGACCTCACACATTCTACTCTAGCACTATCATCTCACACATATAAAACCTTCCACTACAACTGTAATGAAATACAGCCTCATCCTTGTTCCGTATGTGTTGTCCTACTTACTGTAATGAAATACAGCCCCTTGCTTGTTGTCGTAGATTTTTTATAGGGGAATTAAGACATAGATTGGTCCCTTCTGAATAGACTAGAACATGTGGTGACTCAGTGAGAGATAAGGTAAAGAAATAGATTTTCACGTGTGAGATGGTGGAAAAATAGGTAGAGTCTGTCCCTGAACTCGAGAAGCGTCTCTCATTCAGCCTATCTCTACAACAGAACTTTGTTAGTCAGACAGTCTACCAAAATATACAATAATATATATTCAACCACTCACATCTGCACACCCACAGATACGTGACGACAATTAGACGCACAGACGTGAAAACTATATCTATGGAATAGGGAACTTTTGGGACAAGCTGACTGTTAAGCTGCTATATTGGCCATCAATTGTTAAAGTCAGTTTTGGAGCAAAGGGTTCTTCCTTGTACTGAGGATTCTTATTAATTATTATGTGCTTCATAATTATCATTGTTCTTGATTTGTTTGGCTATCGTGCTGTGGTTGTTATGTACGCGAATGGTGATGAATGACTTCAATATAACTGGATGAAGCTTACAACTTCGTTTTGGTATAGTCCACACTGAGTTCACATTTATTTACGAATACATCTTCAAGACATCATGGCATAAATATAATACATTCAATCTGTGTAGTCCATTACAGTCCAGTGCAGTCCTTTAGATTAATATCTGTATCGTCAACAAAACTAGGCTGTATATAAGCGATGCCGACGAACGGAACATCCGATAGTGATACCTAGAGGTGTGGCGAACGATTAATTAATAATAATAAACGGGAGCCGCGCTGGTGTAATGGCTACGGCGTTGGACTGGCGACCAGGTTTTCATGGTTCAAACCCGGGCGTCAGCGTTTGAAGAAATGTTTACGACCGGAAATTTGACTGAATAACCTGAACGGCTCCTGCATATAAATCCCGTGTGGATGGGAAGGAGCGAAGCTCCTGACCGGGTTGGAAGGAAAGTCCACTGACCCCCCAGCCTCGCAATGACATGTCATTGGGCCAAAAGAGCTGGAAAGCTCGAGTGCCGCTGGTTAGGAAAAAAAAAATAAAAAAAAAAATAATAATAATAAATTACTCCCTTATATTCCCAATCAAGGGAAAACTGTACATCAAATAAGTTGCTCCATCACTGCAATCATTAATAATATGGCCGACCCCATGGCCTATCTTCAAGAAGGACATCTGCACGACTATTAAATATCGGGAGCGCTGAAGATCACGTCTCACTAGGACGGAATTCAAAATATGAAGGTTGTAGAAAGATCGTTGTCATGCGGTAGCATAACAACGCCCCACGTCATGTCTAACCATAGACAACCATACAAATTCGCGTTAAATAAAAATATCTTTAAGCATAAAACATCCTTTGTTTATAGAACACCAATATGTTAATGCGTAACTTTAAAATGCTTACATATTGTAGTGGCCAACATAATTAAACATGTCGTAACATTCCCCCGACCGACCGGGTGTCGCATAGAGATTATGATCAATAAATTTTCTATATTTCCTTTCTTTTTCTACCCGTGTCCTCCACTTTATTATCGCTCTTTTATCCTTTTCCTGTGTTTTTCGCATTCGTACGTTTGCGACTATAAACGTTACTATTTTCCCATTCAAACTTTCGCCTGTTTCTTTTCTCATTTAGAAACGCGCACGCATGTTATTATATAACGTGTCAGTTGCTGCAGTCAGACGAGATTTTTTATTGTGTTTCATACTCAGACATAGGAGCAGACTTTTGGTCTAGCATTTTCACCTGATACGAACGTTTCTCCGGCGTGAGGTGTGATAACCGACATCTGCAAGGCGCAGAATGAGACATTTTGTGGTGAAGTGGGATGTTATAAATATTTATAAGGGACTTAGTGTACTGACTGAGATCAGCTGTGAAGGTATATATATATCTAATAAGAGTAGTATATTATATATATAACCTTACTTGCTACCACATATCTATATATCTCAGTCAGAATTATTCTGGAATAGTGTGATGCTACGTTATGTGTCTAGGGTATGAGTATGGTGAAGTGTAAGTCACAACAACAGACAGATAAACAATTTAATTTAATCCACTACTCTTGACAACACGGTGACACTCACATACATATAACACTCTACAAAGATATCTTAAAAGAGTCACTAATAAACTTTCAAATAACAATATGTATTCATTACTGGCATGAATGAATATGTGTCCTGATTCAACTACAAGGGAACCAGGAATCACAATCAATTTAAATTACAAGTTATGTACAGAATGTATTTAATATGAATATTGTAGTGACATATATTATTACAAATGTTCTATGTGTGTCAGTTGTGTAGTAGTAAAATGAGGTAATACTGGTTTTGTTTTGTTTAAGCTCTGTTGGTATTTGTCATCATGACTTCAATAGTTTGTCTTTAGGGACTATTATTGGAGATGTTCACAGTTCCTGATTTTAAGACAAGTAAATTCCCCTCTTAATGTTGATTTTATAAAGTTATTTCAAGATGAGGGGACATAATGTTGAGCTCAGCTGGCCAACTCTGCTTATCTTGAGTGATGGCGGCAGGAGAGGACTCCTCTGTTCGAATTCTCCTCTGGGCTCAGGAGACACCTCACTGATAGCTAAAAAGACCAAGGAGTATGCTGTCCGACTCTGGATTCAGCAAATCTCTGCCCAGGTACTGCTCAGTACATCAAGACCACTGTCCCTGAAATCAAGAAGGATGTACCTTCTACTTCATAACTAATTTATATTTTCTTTTTACACTGATCACAATACATCACAAACATTGCGTTCAGAGCGTTAGGCCAACAGTCAGCTTCATCTGAAATACTTTATTCCAGTATTACCCTTCCTAATGGTTACTACGCCTCTGCACTTCCAGCATTATTTCTTTCTAGACAATCATCCAGGTGTCAGTGTACTGTTTGGCCATTCCATGCCGTTTTACTTCTCTCCGACACCCTCTGTTCAGGCTGGAGCATTTTAGGCTTTACCTCACGTTTGCCACTGAACTACACATATATATACAGGCATAAATCAACAATTCACATTCAATTTTCATTAAAAGATATTAAATGGTTCAAGCTTACCACAATTCATACGAATAACACAGATACGTTGATTAGCAATGAATTCTGGCACAAACTGGCACAAACTTCCATCTGCCTATGTTCCAGGCTTTTATTGAGCCAAATATATGCTGGCTTCAACGCACTGATGCTTTATCAAGCTATTTTGAACAAGTGGTCTCGAACTAACGCTCCCAAGTGTGTATATCAGCGAGACTGGCCAATGAGCCACGTTTCGACAAGTGTTTGAAAAAATGTTATCTTTTCCCGTCTCCCCTAACAACCAAGATAGTATTTATAGCCCGACCAATCGTGGTTAGGCTTTCATTTGTTGCGCTCCAATCAATTTGGAGTTTACATGGTAGGCTATTTCTGTAACGTAAATTTTTTTCAAACACGTTAAAAAAAAATCTTATGAGCAGAAATGATTTTATGCTGTCAGGCACCCCCAATATTTTATTTTGGGTATAATTTATTAATTCCTGGACTATTTGCGTAACGTTTTACATATTATTTGTCAGCAAGCCCTAAGGAACCCAAAAATACTAATTTAAAGGAGCTACGTGGCTGCGTTCAAAATATGCAATTTCTTCTACCTCCTGTTTGGAAGATGTGCTGTCTGGGTACTGTTATGTGTTCAAACGTAAACCCATCTATTGTTATCTTTTCTAATAAGAGTCTGTTATGATTTATAAACCTAACTCTGGGAAAGGGTAGTGTATTTTATCACTGTCCGTCTGAAAAAAAATTAGTGCATGTAGACTTACACGCGTGATGGCAGCATTTGTATATCGCGCGTCGCGTGTTGCATGCGTTCCTGATTTTCAGCCCTCCCCTCTCGCTATCCTTTTGTCCATCTGTTCGTTCGTTTTGGTAACGTAATATAATTAATGTTAGGATTAATTTAGGTCATTACGCAGTACGTCTCAATGTTTTTCTTAGAAATGCAGCACACGTTTCATTGAAGAAGGCGGGTAATAATACAGTAAGCTTTTATATCAACGTGAAAGCGTTACAATTTGCAGACGAAGCAGAAAACAAGGGGGATTTCGAGTACATTCCTTGTGACAGCACTGTCATTTTACCATTGCTCTTCTCTTTATTAATTTTATTTGTTAGGCTTCATATTTACCTAATAATTTATATATGTGGATTAGAATATTTCATGACACCTCCCCTCTTAAAACAGACATTATATGTCAGTCCTTTATTCTATATACACATAGAGAAATTTATTATTATTTCTGGGGTTTACGGTGATTCTCATCACACGGATGGCGGCTTAAAAAATCCGCTCCCAGATTGGTTTTTCCAGATATATATTCAATGCTAAAATTATATGGAGCCAGAAGCAAAGACCATCGGAGTAACCTAGAGTTCTCATGCTTAGCCTGTGCTAAAAACGATAAAGGTTTGTGGTCAGTTTGCAACTTAAATGCCTTCCCATATAGATAAATATTGAATTTCTTTATTGCCCATATTACTGCAAGACATTCTTTTTCGCTAGTTGAGTAGTTGATTTCAGCTTTATTCAACTTTCTGCTAGCATATGCCACTGGGCTTAATTCCCCATCCAATGCATCTGATTTCTGTAGTAAAGTTGCACCTAACCCAATATTACTTGCATCCGTCCTTACTATGAATTCTTGACTTAAGTCAGGTAATTTCAAAATGGGTTTACTTGTGAGCTTTTCCTTCAATTCTTGGTAAGTCATTTCACATTGTGGTGTCCATGTAATGCGATCTGGAAGTCCTTTACGTGTCAATTCCGTTAAAGGTGCACATATGGAATTAAAGTTTTTGATATACTTCTGGTAGAAACCACATAATGAGACAAAGGATCTCACGTCCTTCTTGGTTTGTGGTCTCGGGGCTTTCTGTAGTTTCTCTAAATTCTTTGGGTCAGGGGTCATGTTTCCCTGATAAACTGTGTGTCCCAAAAATTCCAATTCTTTACATCCAACGCAACATTTGGTTGGTCGGGCTGTTAAATTTGCCTCCCTAAGTCGATAAAACAGCATGTTCAGAGAGTCAATGTGTTCCTCAAATGTTTCTGTTGCTATAAGGATATCATCCATAAAATTTGTTATACAGGGATTATTCAGAGGATCCAATAATTTTCTCATCATTCTAGAGAAGACACTAGGCGCATTCTTCAATCCAAATGGCAATCTATTAAACTCATAGTGTCCTTCTGAGGTACTAAAAGCTAGGTATGGTCTAACCTCAGGCTTTACTGGAATCTGATAGTATCCTTTACTCAGATCCACTTTTGAGAAATATTTAGCTTTATTTAGTCTGGCAAACAGCTGATTTGTATCCGGCAATGGATCCACCTGTCCTTCTGTAATAGCATTCAGTCTCCGGTAATCTATACAGAGTCTATGTTCTCCAGAGGGCTTCCTTAAGAGTACAACACCAGAACTATACGAAGACTCACTGTGCGAAATAATTCCTTCCTTCAACAGATAGTCTATCTCTTCCTTCAAAGCTTTTTCCTTAGCAAACGGAATCGAATATGGTTTCATACAGACAGGTGTGGAGTCTATGAGTTTCATATCATATTCCAATAGGTTTGTATGCCCTGGTCGGTCTGTTAACACCTCTGCATGATTATTCAGAACCTGTTGCACTCTCTCTTTCTGAGTTTTCGTTAAATGTGTACTGATTTTCACCTGTGCTGCTGTCTCACAGGGGTGTAATGGATATTCAAATGATGAAAGTGGTTCCTTTTTCATCTCCATGGCGATGGACAAGGTCAACAAGTGTGTCTCTTCCTGATGTTCTCTTTCCAAATATTTCTTCAGGAGATTCACATGATAGATTTTTTCTTTCCCCTTCTTATCTATCTTATAATTTGTTCTAGACACCTTCTCTAGAACTGTATATGGACCCTGCCATCCAATTTGTAACTTATTCTGACTCCCAGGCAAAAGAAGCAGTACTTTCTCTCCCACAGCCAAATTTCTGTCTTTCGCCTTCCTGTTATAATAGGCAGCATGTTTCTTCCTGGCTTGTTTCAAATTTTCATTGGCAAGTTTCCAGCCAGTTTTTAACCGAGTGGTCAGCTCATTCACATATTGGTATGAAGATGTAATGTTTTCCTCTGCCTTTTCATCAGTCCACGTTCTTAACAAAGCTACATATGGACCTTTAATTGTGTGGACCTATTTGTCCATGCACCGGTATGGTCTCTTCCACTTGAAGCTTTATAGTGATGATTTTTCCTCCCAGAATTATCATTCACAAAACGACCGCTACCAATTTTTCTTTTGGGGCTTTCTCCCCTCTTAAAATTCTTGATGAGAGATTTCCTCTCTACATATTCTTCCTCCAGTTTGTTTAAGTCCGATTGAGGGATTGTCGGCTTATCCTGGGGTAAGACATCTTTTTGCACTCTCCGCATAGTGGCCATTGTAAAACAGTTAAGTGAAGCTTGTCCGTGAAAAGGGGCTTCCCATTCCATTTGGTCCACCTTATCAAATTTATTTTTCCTTTTATTGTCAGGCCTGATTTTGCCCCATGGCGTGTCCAGGTCCTGATCCATGTTCCCACTTGTGGGTGTTCCCTCATGTGCTATACTACACCTTTCTACAAAGTTCTCAATGTCCCATCTTGCTTTGGGCCAATAATAATTGTGAGCCACCTTTTGAATGATGGTACCTATTTTCTCATGGTCCCCATCTGGTTTCACATGTAGACTCCTTATTAAGTCTGTCCTGTATCTTTTTGGAAGAACCAGCTGTCCGTGACCATTGGATCTAGCTCCAGTCTTCCTATACATCAACTTGTTTTTCATGTAAAAGTCTCCCTTGCCTGGAGTTGTATGACAAGTTGACAATTTTCTGAAACAAGGCTTGAGTGTTTTATCCCCAGCCTGTGCCTTCCTCATCTCTTCTGGAGTGGTATCTAACATAATATCCTCCTCCTGTCTTGAGGTCGACCTGACCTGAAGGGTTGCCATATACACAGGTTTCCTTCTGCAACGGTCAGTGTCATGATTGTCCATCTGACAATTTTTACACCACCTTTTTCCTTGGTTGAAAGATTTTCTTTCATCATATTTCCTTTCATCGAATTGTGGGAATTTATTTTTATTGTCATACCGTGGCCTATCAAATTGGTGCTTACCTTTATTTTGATCCCTAGGATCAAATTTATTAAAGTTCTGTGGTGCCCTAAAGTTATCCACCTGTTTCTTTTTATTACCTGTTACCTCTGCTTGAGCTGCTTGATACCTTTCAGCAACATTTAGCAACTCACCCAGCCTCTCTGCACCTTGTTCCATGAGAAACTTTCTCAGGTCTGGAGCCATGGACTCTCTTAGTTGCTCTATAAGGACCATTTCCTTAAGATCTTGGGTTTTCCCCAGAGAAGTCCATTTCTCCAAGTATGTCTCTATGCGTGCAGAGAACTGGTGATAGGTTTCACCTGACAGTAGTTTAGCATTCCTAAATTTTTTTCTATAGAATTCTGCATTCTTTTCATACCTTAACAAAAGAGCCTGCTTTAGCATGTCATAATTTTCCTGATCACCTCTGCTCATTTTTGCAAAAACTTCATAAGCTGCCCCACGAAGTCCCTGAGATAACTTTAAGCTCCACCTTTCTCTCTCTAACCCATACGTGGTAGCTAATAGTTCGTACCTATTTATATAGCTCTCAATATCATCGTCTTTCTCAACAAAATGATCTAAATGAAAATTCATAGCTGAGATTGAGGCTCCTTGAGTAACCGTAGCATCAGAGGCAAAGGGACTGGCACCATTTTCAGGAGCATGGCCTTGAAACTCAAACTCCCTTAGTCGTAACTCATGTTCCCTTTGTAATCTCTTCTCCTCCTTTTCTGCTTCCCTCTCTGCAGCCTGTCTTCTTTCTTCTGCCTCCAATTTCTTAGCCTCAGCCTCAATCTGCAACCTCTTAGTCTCAGCCTCAGCTTCAAATTGTAACTTCTTAATTTCCCTGTCAGCCTCTAACTTTCTTTCGGCTTCAAACCTTCTTTCTTCGCGTTCAATAAATTTGTCGCATTCCGTAGTAACATAGGCAACCATAACTTGCCCATCTAATCCTAACTCTTTTGCAGTCTGAACCGCAGCAGATCGAAATTTGGCCAGGTCCGCCATTGTCTATCAGGTAACTTAATACAATGTCTAACCAACTATTCAATCTCTAATGGACAACACAGGCACCGTGAGCTCAACTTTATTTAATTCCACCCAAGGATACCTTTTAATTCTTATATTCCCTGAAGTGAATTACCCCCAATATTTTTAATAGGGAAAGATTCAAAATCCAAGAGCGAGACCCCAATATATGTGGTGAAGTGGGATGTTATAAATATTTATAAGGGACTTAGTGTACTGACTGAGATCAGCTGTGAAGGTATATATATATCTAATAAGAGTAGTATATTATATATATAACCTTACTTGCTACCACATATCTATATATCTCAGTCAGAATTATTCTGGAATAGTGTGATGCTACGTTATGTGTCTAGGGTATGAGTATGGTGAAGTGTAAGTCACAACAACAGACAGATAAACAATTTAATTTAATCCACTACTCTTGACAACACGGTGACACTCACATACATATAACACTCTACAAAGATATCTTAAAAGAGTCACTAATAAACTTTCAAATAACAATATGTATTCATTACTGGCATGAATGAATATGTGTCCTGATTCAACTACAAGGGAACCAGGAATCACAATCAATTTAAATTACAAGTTATGTACAGAATGTATTTAATATGAATATTGTAGTGACATATATTATTACAAATGTTCTATGTGTGTCAGTTGTGTAGTAGTAAAATGAGGTAATACTGGTTTTGTTTTGTTCAAGCTCTGTTGGTATTTGTCATCATGACTTCAATAGTTTGTCTTTAGGGACTATTATTGGAGATGTTCACAGTTCCTGATTTTAAGACAAGTAAATTCCCCTCTTAATGTTGATTTTATAAAGTTATTTCAAGATGAGGGGACATAATGTTGAGCTCAGCTGGCCAACTCTGCTTATCTTGAGTGATGGCGGCAGGAGAGGACTCCTCTGTTCGAATTCTCCTCTGGGCTCAGGAGACACCTCACTGATAGCTAAAAAGACCAAGGAGTATGCTGTCCGACTCTGGATTCAGCAAATCTCTGCCCAGGTACTGCTCAGTACATCAAGACCACTGTCCCTGAAATCAAGAAGGATGTACCTTCTACTTCATAACTAATTTATATTTTCTTTTTACACTGATCACAATACATCACAAACATTGCGTTCAGAGCGTTAGGCCAACAGTCAGCTTCATCTGAAATACTTTATTCCAGTATTACCCTTCCTAATGGTTACTACGCCTCTGCACTTCCAGCATTATTTCTTTCTAGACAATCATCCAGGTGTCAGTGTACTGTTTGGCCATTCCATGCCGTTTTACTTCTCTCCGACACCCTCTGTTCAGGCTGGAGCATTTTAGGCTTTACCTCACGTTTGCCACTGAACTACACATATATATACAGGCATAAATCAACAATTCACATTCAATTTTCATTAAAAGATATTAAATGGTTCAAGCTTACCACAATTCATACGAATAACACAGATACGTTGATTAGCAATGAATTCTGGCACAAACTGGCACAAACTTCCATCTGCCTATGTTCCAGGCTTTTATTGAGCCAAATATATGCTGGCTTCAACGCACTGATGCTTTATCAAGCTATTTTGAACAAGTGGTCTCGAACTAACGCTCCCAAGTGTGTATATCAGCGAGACTGGCCAATGAGCCACGTTTTCGACAAGTGTTTGAAAAAATGTTATCTTTTCCCGTCTCCCCTAACAACCAAGATAGTATTTATAGCCCGACCAATCGTGGTTAGGCTTTCATTTGTTGCACTCCAATCAATTTGGAGTTTACATGGTAGGCTATTTCTGTAACGTAAATTTTTTTCAAACACGTTAAAAAAAAAAAATCTTATGAGCAGAAATGATTTTATGCTGTCAGGCACCCCCAATATTTTATTTTGGGTATAACTTATTAATTCCTGGACTATTTGCGTAACGTTTTACATATTATTTGTCAGCAAGCCCTAAGGAACCCAAAAATACTAATTTAAAGGAGCTACGTGGCTGCGTTCAAAATATGCAATTTCTTCTACCTCCTGTTTGGAAGATGTGCTGTCTGGGTACTGTTATGTGTTCAAACGTAAACCCATCTATTGTTATCTTTTCTAATAAGAGTCTGTTATGATTTATAAACCTAACTCTGGGAAAGGGTAGTGTATTTTATCACTGTCCGTCTGAAAAAAAAATTAGTGCATGTAGACTTACACGCGTGATGGCAGCATTTGTATATCGCGCGTCGCGTGTTGCATGCGTTCCTGATTTTCAGCCCTCCCCTCTCGCTATCCTTTTGTCCATCTGTTCGTTCGTTTTGGTAACGTAATATAATTAATGTTAGGATTAATTTAGGTCATTACGCAGTACGTCTCAATGTTTTTCTTAGAAATGCAGCACACGTTTCATTGAAGAAGGCGGGTAATAATACAGTAAGCTTTTATATCAACGTGAAAGCGTTACAATTTGCAGACGAAGCAGAAAACAAGGGGGATTTCGAGTACATTCCTTGTGACAGCACTGTCATTTTACCATTGCTCTTCTCTTTATTAATTTTATTTGTTAGGCTTCATATTTACCTAATAATTTATATATGTGGATTAGAATATTTCATGACACATTTGTCTGGTAATTTCCTCTGTCACGGCACTCTCGGCCAGCTTCGTTAGCAGTGAGGTGTCTAAGACGCGTTTGGCATGTTATGTCCAGCGTCTAACGTACGTAGGTGTTAGGAAAGGGGAGAGATCGGGTTTTTGGAAATAGTGGGATCTTTTGTCTGGTTTAAGATATTAACCAGAGTTTGAAACTAGATTTTCATTCGTACTCCTAAATCTGCAGTAGACAGATCGCCAGGCTAGAAGAATATCTTGTGTATTGAAAAGTCTTTAGTTTCTGGGCCACATTTTGCCGAGTTCTAGACTACTATTATATTGAATGATTCTAGTTCGTGGTATTAATCTGTAGTTCTGTGCGGAGGTAAATATTATATATTAGATATCTAGTATTTTGTGAAGTGTTTAAAGTGTTAAATCGCTCATTCCATATTTCACTAGTTCTTTTGTGCAGAGAGAATTAAAATATAGTCTGTATTATTTTCTAGTGACGTGTTTCAGTGGACAGCAGAATAAATTATATTTCTAGCTTAAAATCATGCAGCTATAAATGAATTTGAGTTTACTGCTAAATAATCAGACGAGAATATATTTTAAAATTAACTTAGAACTGCAATGCTACATGATGATTGATTTTATGTATATAACTTATTTCACGGGAAGTTTTAAATGATAAGTCAAGCTGCACGCTTGCAGTTAAAATGTAAGTTATAACGAGTACATAGTATGTATAATTATTTTATATGTGTTTTTTCCTCTATTTAGTGAAGAAAACTGGGGTTAACCCAAACTTTGCCAGCGTTAAGTACTAATGAGTAATATCTGAGAAGAACTAAAACATTTTCGTTAAAAGACTTGGTGTAAAATCTTTACAAGACCTTTAAAGGTGAAATGACATAACGGGCCTATTGCGCCAGATTTTATTCTTCCTGAGAAAACTTAAGTACAGTTCAGCCCTTGTGGCGAGAAAACTATTACAAACAGTAACGTTCCGCAAATTATGTCAACTTGTGGTGTGACCAAGAATTTTTACCTTTTGATCGAAGTTACAAACCTGACATTGTTCCTAAGTAGTGGAAACCTCGTGATTCTGATCCTGTGAGCCCGCTTGAAAACTAATTCTTACCTGAACTGAACTGATAAAGTGACACTAACTTAAAATCTGAACAAAATTATCGCCTGAAGAAGACGCTTCCCGTGCAAATTGGATGAAACCAAGATCTGCAGAGCTGGGTATCCGCTTCATCAAACGATAAAACAGATTGTGTCATAACGTGCGCCAGACGGCGAACAGCAGCACGATTGTAGGTAAGGTTGTGTGAGACAGGGCCCTGATGAATGAACCGAGAGAAAGCAGGAACGAGTGACTCTTTTATGGTATACCAAATTTCACCCACTTTGTTTTTTTTTGTTGCAACAAGATACTTTTCCTTAGGATAGATCATACCTTCAAAAGGGGAAAATCATTAGATTACCGCTAATGTATCCTTGATTCCTTGGGGCTATCACTTTCTTCTAACAGGACTGTGGGCATACCTTGAATGATAAGATCATACTGTGGGTCTATCATTCTTGTAGCATTTTTATTGACTTTTTTGACTATTTGTATATGCTTTGATGTAATTTTATGTGTTGTGATGGAATTTTCTGATAATTAAAAATTCCCTTGAACTTAATCAGTGTGTCGGGTCAGCTCGTTCCCAAATATCTATATAATCATTGTTATAGTTTTCCCATGTGTGTGTGTCTACATGTCGTCAATTGTGTGTGTGTACACGTGAGTGGTAATATATATATATATTAATATATATAGTTTATAGACTGTCTGACACCTCTGGATCTGTTGTAGAATATAGCCGGAGAGAGAGAAGATTCTCGCTTTCCGGGACAGCCTCTATAAATTTCTACCATCTCACTCGTGGAAATCTATTTCTACTATCATCTCTCACTGTGGCTATCACTCATTCTAATCTATTCAGAAGGGACCAACCCAAGTCTTAATTCCCCTATCAGAAATCTACGACACCGGGTTTTAAAAAAATCTGTTACATAGATTTTTTTACTAATATTATTAACGCAATTAATTCTATCAAAGTTAAAAAATTTACGACATACGGCCCGCGATGTTTTGAATAAAACAGTGTCGAAGGTCGTCGTCAATGTACTAAATATGTCATATAATAAATGTAACTAATAACTAAGTTAACGAAAGAAACGTCAACAGTCAAGAAAGGATAGTGAATTATTATCTAATTAACTAAATGTGTGTTACTACCTTAAGATGTAATTCTATTTAATTAAACTACTAAAGTGTTGTTTTCAGAGAAAACAAGACAAAGAAAACACAAAGAACATACGAGAAAATAGAAATGAAAGAAAAGAAATGAAAGGAAGTATTAAAGAATAAAAGTAATTTAAGAATTATGTATCAATAAACTTAATTGTGAAATATCTATCTAAGTGGGAATTAAACTAAATTAATTTACATACTAAGACAGAAAAACTTATACATAACATAAATATGAAGCATAAATATTAAGTTAAAGTGAATAATGAAGCTAATAATAATATGCAATTAGTATATATCTTAATTACAATATAATTATCGTAAATATGTTACTTATTGTTTACTAATGTTTATTTCAACGTATACCCTTCTATAATATTTTAGAGAACACCGATTGTCGATCATGATAGCTATCCTGGTATGTTCCATAAATATATCCAATGTATCTGATATGAAATTAGCATCAAATGTTTATTCTGAAGAAATAGAACATAAGTGTTCAAAGACGATATGGAATGTGTATCCCGTAAACATTCCCACAAAGTTCAAGCTTATAGTGCTGGTAGATCGTACTGGAAAAAGTGATAGATCGCTATGGACACCAACCAAAGTCCATCGTAGTAAATATGGAGAACCAATAAAGGGCCTCGAATTAACCGGTAGTTCTAGACGTATAATGTAACGATTGTTGAGCCTATAGTCAATTACGTACCAATGGATATAAGGTACGAAAGTGGACTTGATCACTTCAAATGTCAATGACGAAGTGTTGGATAATATTTGAAATCTTGGTATATATTCACTGAAGCAGGTATCCTGCACCTTTGGGTAATTGAATGATGATTGTGGTAACCTGTACCGATGAAGAGACGTATCTATGTCCTTGGATAGGGGAAGATATCAATATTGCAATACGTCTTTGTTAGTCAAGGTTCCAAAACACAATGTGGAAGAATGGCCTGTACATATTGAAAACCGAATCGACGATCGAAAGGATGCAGATGATTATTAATGTTCATCGATATAATCAATGAAACCTCATGTGAAGTCATAATTATCATGTATTGGTTGCTAGTAACGATTGTCCATATGTCCGTAATCTTGTAATCAAAACAATCGGCCATGGGTATTGAAGCAACTTGACGAATTATTTGACAGTTACATGCGAATCACTGAGAGATGAGTGAATTAATTGGCAAGTGTGTTCATCTCCTACCCGTTTATTTACATGAAACTGATTCGGGATCACTACTTTAATCTGACTTTGTCATATAAGTAAATGCATAGCATGATGAATGGCTTGACTTCTGCCGAAATTTGAACATACGATTCGATTTTTGAAAATGTCCAATGATTTCGTAAGCATAGTATGCGTAATAAATACGTATTGATGTCCATAAATGTCCAAACGTCTGTAGACAAGAGATTTGAGTTCATAGTTACGAGTCGAAGGTCCGTATAATATTGTATACGAATGGATATGTTAATCGAGATGAATTAGTATATCATCAATGTTAGTAGATCATCTTTAATTTTATTGAAGGTAAGTATCGTGATTTTATCATAAACCACTTCGAAATTGAACGTTGATAACGTATGAATTGTCCATACGACCATCGATTAGAGAAAAAGTACATAAACGTTCGTGGTTCAGTCGAATTGTATCATCAACTCACGTCGGATGATGATGAAGGGTGGCGAGACAATGAGTCCGCTACGACGTTTTCCGAACCTGGAATGGATTCAATGGTGAACTGGAAATGTTGTAGTAGTATCGAAAATCTGGCCAGTTTCGGGCTTTTGTGGTTGGCTCGTCTGAGTGCAGCTACCGATTTCTGATCTGTCTGCACTATGAAAGGGGCTCCGAGCAGAAATTTCTCGAGTTTTTGAATCGCCCAAACGACCGCTAACAATTCTTTGTCGATCACGGAATAGTTTCGTTCGGTCTCGGTGAGTTTTCTTGATATGAATAAAATTGGGTGGAGTACGCCCTCGTGATCTTGGAGAAGACTAGCGTCTAACCCGTAGTTGCTGGCATCTGTGCGAAGAAAATACATTTTAAAATTATCTGGCAACCTTAAAATCGGTGGCCTGGAAAAATGGTGAGTATTTTATTAAATGATTTGTCGCAGTCTTCAGTCCATTAAACCTTCACAGGGATGCCTTTCCTTGGGAGAGAAGACAAGACAGCTGTGATAGATGATAAATTAGAGATGAATCTACTGTAATATTGGACGAGACCTAGTAAACTTGTAACTTGTTTTTTTGTTTTGTTTGAGGGATAGATAAATTCAAAATTTTAGAGACATTCTGGGGAATGGTTTGAATACAACCAGCCCCTATGATATGACCCAGGAAAGTTATTTCATGGAATGCAATTTGGATCTTAGTAGGTTTAGCAGTCAAATTATTTGATCTTAAAATACCTAACAAGGAACTAAGTCCTGAAAAATGTTCCTCAAATGACGAACTGAACAAACAGATATGGTCTATGTGATAAAATTTTTCGCATCATGCGAATAAATGTTGCCGGTACGTTCATAAGCCCAAAATGCATGACGTTCCACTGGTATAGACCTTGTGGAGTCGAAAACGCAGTAAGATACTTGGATTGTTCTGTTAAGGGAATCTGCCAGTATCCCTTAGTCAGATCTATTTTGGTGAAAAATTTAGCTGTCAATAGACGAGTAAGTAAGTCGTCAAGAAGTGGATGTGGTTCACTGTCAGCGACTGTCTGAGCATTCAATTTTCTATAATCAATACATAAACGAATATTATTGTCTTTCTTTCTGACAATAACTAAAGGTGACGAAAATGGAGAATTACTATTCTCTATGATCCCTAAAGTTAACATCTGTTCAAGTTCCTGAGCTGTCTTACTCTGGTAATGAACCGGAACTGAATACGGACGTAATCGGATAGATGTATTATCTTTAAGTATGATGTCGTGACAGATAACTGATGTACGACCAGGCAAATCAGTCAACACATCAGAAAAAGATTCTAACAGTTTAGAAATTTAGCGATGTTGTTGAGGTGTAAGCGAAAGAGGAATGGACACATCTCGCCAAGATTCTGTAGCCTGTAAAGCAGGTACAGGTAGAGACATATGTATTTCAGGAAAAGAAGATTCTTCCTCCTGAATTACTGATAGACTAGAATATTGACAAGAACAACTGATTTGTCATCTAGATCATGACAAAGAGATTGTAGGTGTTCAGGACGAGTGTGAAACTCCTTAAGCATATTAATGTGGTATATTTTCTTATGACCTTTAATGTCTAAAATATAGTCAACGTCTGAAATTCGATCTAATACCTTCAATAGACCATTCCATGCGATTAATAGCTTATTATCTTTTCGTGGAAGTAACACGAAAGCCTCATCACCTGGAAATAGTTGGCGTAAGCGTCTATTTTTATTTTGGAATAAACGCGCTTAACAATTAGCAGCTTCTGACGAAGCTGTTGCCAACTGGCAAGCGTCCACAATTTTTTTACGCAGGTTGATGACGTACTCATACGATGACTGGGTGTCCTGAGTCATCTCAGAGTCGAGCAGAAGATCCTTTATCAGTCCCATTGGACTCCTTGGTGGAGCTCCAAACACCAATTCAAATGGAGAGAAGCCGGTTTGTTCATGCGGCACCTCTCGGTATGCAAACAGCACGGCTGGTAACACTCTGTCGCTGTCTTGAGGTTACTTAACAGTAACCTTGTGCAGTAGTTGTTTAATGGTGCGGTTGAGCCGTTCCACTGTACCATTGCTCATCAGGTGATATATACTACTGAGGCTTCTTCCGATGTCAAGGGTCTTCATCACTTCAGTCATGGTGTCAGAGACAAATTGAGAACCATGATCTGACAGTAATTTCCTAGGAAATCCTAATCTGGAAAAAATAAGCAAAAGTGCATCCGCTACATCTGATGTAGTGGTATTCTTTAGTGGGATGGCTTCTGGCCATCGTGTGCACAGGTCAATACATGTAAAGACAAATCTATGACCTCTGGCAGAAGGTAAAAGAGGACCAATAATATCTATGGCCATCTTATCACATGGACGTACCAAAATGTCACATGCCTGGATGGGAGCAGTATGAAACGCTCCTCGAGGCTTAACCTCCTGGCAGGTGACGCATGAACGTACATATAATGATACGTCACGTGAGATACCTGGCCAAAAAATGAAGACAACACTCGAGAACGTGTGCGAGTGTATCCCATATGACCCGCGCATTGGGAGTCATGTGCGTGTTGTAGGATATAAGGTCTTAATGATAAGAGCACCATAACCTGTTGTTTCACCTGAGATTGGTCCATATAAAAAATTTTTAACGAATTGTCATCTCTTTGCTTTGTTGCAAATGACACTCTATCTATTGTGGAATGAACATTAGTGTCATTTTGGAGAAATGTTTCAGGTTCTGAAGTATTATCTTTCTCCAATGTTTGAGCATGAGCTCGTGTTGTCACTGCATTGGCTATAAATAAGTTCTTTTTTTCCCATTCAGTAATTTCCTCTGGTGTACAATCCTTACTACCGTGGATGCTACCCACCGTAAGATCAGCAACTGGATTTTGCAACATACATACTCTGACTTTTCCTAAAAAAAATGGTGTATGTATATCTATTATGGCAGTAGGGTAGTACTCAATCGTACCACCAACTGTGATACATTTAACACATTCATTAGTGGAGTAACTAGGATGTACTAAAGACTGTCTAATGCCTATGGTGGTTGACCGGAATCTCTTAACACTGATACTATTGTACCGTTGACCAATCCTCTGTTGAAGATCAACGTGCCTGTACCGTCGTTCGCGGCGAGACTAACTGCTGGAAAAGAATGTACACACTTCAACACTGTAGGGATGTCTTTCTGAAAAATAGTTAGGCATTTTTGGCAACGATTTGCCACATCAACATCAAGCGTACAACGGGAAGACGAATGAACCAGATTATTATTATCTGGATTACACGAGGGTGTACTGCTAGTCAGTGCCGCCCCTGCGTTGTGTTCGAACCGTTGTGGTCCACGTGAATTAGACCGTTGTCGGTGACGATCACCGGAATTATTTAGTTGTCTACCATTATAACTATTGTTTCTGGATCTATAATTTTGATGATTATTATTATTCCATTTATTGTTACCATTATTATTCGAAGTGAAGTTATATGGTTTCTTCCAGTTTGAATTTTGTTGAAAGTTGTTGTTATTTCTGTATTGAGGTGACTGTTGTCTACCTCTATTGAAATTATCAGTCTTGTTGTAATTATTATGTTTATAATACGTATTGTCATTATATCTCTTATGGGTAAAATTTCTATCAAGACTTTGGGCTCTTGCTCTATTATTATCGTGCCATGTCGCAGCTGAAGCAACTGGTAACGCTTCTCTCAAGTGAGAATTAGCTATACAAGCACCTAAATTAGATATAGTAGGTGGTTTGCGTCCTGTAGAAACGACAAAAAAGGTGTGCTGACAGAGGATAGAACTTTATCCCTAAGCAATAAATCTACTAGTTTATCTTAAGATTTATCAACCCCCGCGAGTTCAACCCATCTAGTAAATGTAATGCGTATCATAGCAATAAACTCTGCGAAATCTTTGATTGAATCTGGGAGAATAGTTTTAAACTTCATTCTATACCCTTCTTCGTTCAGTTGAAATCGTCTTAATAGTAATGCTTTTGCTGCTTCATAGTCATTTTCAACTGCCTGATCCATAGTTTTTATAGCATTCAATGGTTCACCATCCAAAAATTCACTGAGTTTTAAAACCCACAAGGATTTATCAGTTTTGTTTGCCTTACATACCTCTTCAAACCGAATGGCTAATATGGTATTGTTACTCACCTAGTCAATCATATACCTATAATACGCTTTATAACTTATGTGTAAGACACAAAATTATTATGTTCCCAATATTTTATAATATTATGCCCCACTCAGGATAAACAACTAGTGGTTACATGACCTACTAGTGCAAAATACTGAAATTATTTCAGTCATCTTAATATTTTCACTTAAATAGTTATAAGTATTATTTTCTTGTTATCTTATTTACATATTATAATAATATTAATATTTGTGAAGAATTAACACATAAATAGTAAACAAAAGAATGACAAGTACGGTATCACGTCACAAATTCGTTTTACTAACATTAAAATGATATATAAGAACTAAATAAAAGTCCGGAAGTGACAAAGTGTACAGAAATTAAAAATAGGTCAGGTCACGGAAATCTAAAAAATTGGACTAAACATGGACTCTATAGTAGACGTTATAATTTTACATGTAGAACTGAAAAATAGATAGATCAGGGTGACAATATAGATGACAAACAAAGGACAAAACTAAGTAAAATGAAACTGAGGACGGTAAAAATACACCGTGCATATACACGACTTCACAACTAAACAGATAATGTTGACTAAATTCGAGTACGAACAAAGTATGCCACGAAATTTTTTTCAATGGATTTTTCGTAGGTCGAAAATAGTAAAACAGCCTTAACAGAACGACCTGGATCTCTGCGGTCAGCCGACAGCGACATAACAGAAATCCTAGGTTCCCAAACCAACCTCCCGCTTAATTAGACAATACATATTCATATACAAAATATATATAACATTCATAGTTATAAGTGGCTTGACGTGCCTGCAAAAATAAAAATGGACTAAAATTGCCTTAAAACCACAAACGGGTACTTATCTTTCGTAATCAATTCCAATTATTCGCACAGTGCTGGCATGCACCATGGTAATAGTTTGATGGCTTGAAGTATCATGGTTTGATAGATTTGTCTTCTTCGTTTTAGCCTGTTCAAGAATGTTGCCATTTCGAATTGATATTACTTGAATCAGAATTCCAACGGCCATGAAGATAATAAACTTCATTGACGTCATATTTCTACTGGTGCGCTTGCGCAGTGCTTCATCTTCTTGTTTAAGGTTTGTCAAGCACCGGGAAAATCCGAAGATTACTGACTATTTGAAACTTTGTTCTGAAATAATATTTGATGTATCTTGAAGGAAAAAAAAATCGCTCCCCGCACTGAGGCCACCAAATGTTAAGCTGCTATATTGGCCATCAATTGTTAAAGTCAGTTTTGGTGCAAAGAGTTCTTCCTTGTACTGAGGATTCTTATTAATTATTCTGTGCCTCATAATTATCATTGTTCTTGATTTGTTTGGCTATCGTGCTGTGGTTGTTATGTACGCGAATGGTGGTGAATGACTTCAATATAACTGGATGAAGCTTACAACTCCGTTTTGGTATAGTCCACACTGAGTTCACATTTATTTACGAATACATCTTCAAGACATCATGGCATAAATATAATTGTAAAGGTGGGTTTTTATTTATTGATACTCTTGAAGTTGTAGGGGACCTTTACACATTGAAGTAACCTCTGTTCTGATATGGCTGACTTATGTACGATCAGCTTCGGTAGGGCTTACAAAAATGGCCGACAAACTTCAAGAAACGCGTATGACATCATCGTGGGCCAATGTTAATTCATAAAGTTCAACTGTCAATGTATTAGCCTGAAGTCGGGATCTTCATTTGATACATCACATTTATTATTGACGTACAACAGACGAGCATGGACGTGATCAAAAACATCATCATAACAATTCATATCAGAATCTCAGGACATCAAGGTTAAATGCAGGAATGTTCATGTATGATCAGGCAACTCGATTCATGAATTGACTGATATATATTCAACTCATAACGGCTGACCCCTCAAGGGCAAGCATACAAATTATGACCAGAGGTCTATGATTCATTAACGAAAGTTCCATTATTCAATAGCCTCGTAAACAATCTGGTTGACGTATTTGAACATTATACTTGAGACATCATGGTAAAAAGTACATAATAAAATTCTTAGTCCATTTGACCGACCTCTTATTAATGTGCTGTAGTCCAAAGGACGGCGAAAATATCCATTATATCTGTATTCAGGTTTATAATAAAATTCTCCCAAACGGAACGTGCTTGAATAGAACTGGCTGGTTCCAATAATTTCCTTTTACTGTTAATCCAATTTCAGTCCATCTTAATGATGGGACAACAATTCCCCGAAGGATGTTCCGACTAGATTCAACATAGTAAGGGTCAATATAAATATATTCCGTACACTACACGAAACTTATTGTGAAATCCTTCCGGCGATAGCTTCCTCATGGAAGGCCGTCAAAAATAGAAAATACACAGAAGTCTACCCACTATATGGGGTTTAAATAACAAACAGACTGTCACAGCATAATTATTCACTAAATTTTATAATGGTTACACTGTAGTGTGACAACACTGGTACTCATCTTTGAATACCTGTCCAGCCGGTTTTGGCTAGAAGGGAAACCGGAAGAAACGGTTTGGCGGCAAAGGGAGTCTAGATATGTCCGCTCGACTGAGAAGTCGTTGATGGCCGTTGTCAGCAGCTTTTGCTGGGGAAAGTTATATGGATGCCACTATTGTTCATTACTTCTTGCCGTTATTTTCATGAGATCAGGAGTAGTGATTTGTTGCTAGTTTGATATTGTGCATGCTAGTGATTTCCTCCTGGATTGTATTTCTGATAAGCTGATTGCAATTATGTATTGCGTTTTGTCAGTAGTGTATTCCGCCTATGTGAGTGATAGTCATGGCGGTTGCTGAGTAGATTGTCTCTGCGACTATTATTTGGATATCTTGTTGAGCTATAGTGTGTGGCAAGTATGTGGCAGTTTTTTCAGTGCATTGTGCAATGCATGTTCATGTGTATCGTCAGCCGGGTGCGGATCCTCTGTGTGTAATATTCATTAAAAAGGGCCATTACCTGTAATAGGTGTTATCATGTTATTTATGTCAGCTATTGTGTGCTATGGTTGTACCTTTGAGACAGCGAGCTAAGAGTCTAGTGTGAGAGTGCCTTAAACCCATAGTACCAGTAGAGAGTTCGCTCTGACAGCACAAGTATTCTCTTGTGTCCAGTTCTGACATCTGGGGCGCTCTTGTCCGGTAAGTTAGAGGCCATGGGGCCAGTGATTTTCTATTAATTGGCAAATATTTGATAGCGGACAGTACCTGTATTTTGTAATATTGTATTCCCAGCTTGCTGACGTTTGTAAAGACCATAGTGTCTATATTTGATATATACAGGGAAGAATATTTATTGTACACACAGAGTGTTAGAAGGTTATTAATGCCACTGTGGGGCGCCTTCATAGTTTCAGGAATGCGTGTTTACCAGTCAGTCAGTGTAGGGTTCTGTGTACGGTTGGTTGACCTCGATTACGGTGTCCACTGATTTTTTCAGTGTTACGGCAGTGAGATTGTCAGTCTGTGTAGTGAACTGTTTACGGTCGTTTGACCTAGTTACAGCGCCTGAGGAGTTATGGCTGTTTTCAATTTGGAAAGTATATAACAGTCAGGAATTGAGTTGACCCTAGAAAGTTAATGGAGTATTTTGGGTTTTGGTTATTGATAGTAGGTAGTGTCTCAAGTGCAGTGAAAGATTGCAGCTGAGGTTTAGCGCGACAGTTTGATACATTGCAAGGTGTACGTTGTATCATAGTGCTAGAGAAGTATTAATCCAGGGGGAGCAGTGGAGCGACAGGTGTTTTTAGGTGGGTCATATATGATGTAAAGGTGGTTAGTTTGGCAAGCATTGCTGAAATATTGTGTCAAGTGTTTGGAATAGAGGTGCAGTGAAGTCAGGCTTTAAATAGAGAGATAGCAAAGTAGTATTCACGATTTCTTGGTAACATTCGAGGCTCCCTGCGGAGCAAAGTTACGCGTTCAAATGGGCTTGGAGACGACTTCGGTTGTTGCGCTATCCTGCTTGATTCACTGTAGCTTTGAGTGTTACCGTAGAAGGGGTAGGAGTTGTTGTGGAGTACCTTTGTGAACTTTTAAGTTCATATAGGCATACGAGTATGGTTAAGGGGGTTAGGCTATAGGCGAGTCATCGTGTTCCCGCCACATGTCGGAGCTGTTCAGCTGGACTCTTGCTGTGACCTGCCTTTACTGAGGTACCCACCCAGGGGTAAATAAGCTCTGACGTGACCTTCCTAAGACAACGCCAGGGACATTGCCTGTCAACGCAGACGTGCTTGACAATCAAGTACTACGCAACCACGGACGAATGTGTTGTGCTTTGGGCCGTGCCGACTTACCCGAGACGGTTGTATAGCTGTGAAACTGAACTGTGTTGAAGTAGACTGTGCTATATAGATGTGATAAACAGTGCTGTGTGAGCACCTTGGAGTACAGTGTGGTCATTGTGTGAAAAAGGATTATACATTCAGATTTGACATTGGTGCTATTCCTGGACTGACACTTGTTTGGATTATATATATTTCCCATTGTGGAGTCTGGTCTGTTCTGTGCTCATCATCATTGTCAGTGCTGAGGATTCCTCATAATCAAGCGCCGTTGGAGCTTCAGATAAATTATTGTTTGTTTGTTACTGTATTATATTGATATTTTCTTGTTCTCCTGAGAATTTAAGTCTGTTATTTGTCTTTCTTACTGCTTCTAGCTATCTTATACTTTTACCTGTTGAATAGTGTAGTGCTATTTCTGTATTTACTTCTTGGTTTGTTATTGTTTCTTTCCTATGTTTTGACTGTTCTTTAGTGTACTAGTATGACTTAGTATGTATGTATGTGATAGTTAGTTAATTCTGATCTTGCTCTGTGTTCTTTGTAGTTGGTATTATCTGGATTATATATGGTGATACATTATATATATAGTATAGTTCTACTGTGTCTTTGCTTAGTTTATTTTCACTGAGGTGAAGACAGTGCTTGGGGCAATAGTTTGCTTCTAGCACCTCATTGTTGAGTGTGGTTTTCGTAGTGTCTTTAGTGTTATAGTGTATTGGTGTGTGAGCGTAATCCAGTTTTGGCCTTTTATAGGAAAGATTGGATTAGACCAATTCTATTAGGTTGTGGCTGTGTTTGTTCTGTGGTGGAGTCTGGCAGACGAATTTCCTGCGACTGCTCTGCTTTACATTCCAGAGCCCTGTTGGTGTTAGCGGTAGTTGTGAAGTGTGTATTTATATTGTCTTGTACATTCAGTATTTCTTGTGTTCTGTTTAAGTGGTCTGTTATCTTGTCCTATCTTACTATCTTGTAAATACGTTTACAGGTATCCCTTGTTTTCGTTTGTGCTCAGTCACGCATTGTAGATATTAAGCTATCTCTTCTCTTTGTATTCTATCATCTATTTCCTCGTGACTGGAATTTTGTTTTCGTGGTGTGATGTGTATGTTGCTCTCATTTGTGTAGTTTACATTTGTGTTCATTTGCCATAGGTAGTGCTTGCTTAGCAGAGATTACAGAGTTGAGTAATAAGTGGAGGGTTATTGAATATAGCACCAGTGTGGGTGCCAGTAAAGACTGTGAAGTAAAGTCTAAGTGGTGACTAAGTTGATATAGTGGTGTCATAGCACCATAAAGCATCATAAAGTTGTTATTATACAACTATTGACTATTATAAGTTGTTATATCGGTGTCAAAGTGCAACTATAGACTACTGTAAGTTTGAGTAAGGATATAGTAGAGAATAAGGGGCCAGAAAGACCTGATTTTCACAAGTGGTGAGAACATAGCCAAGAGGCTAAGTGAGTCTTTAGTGAGACCATAACGTAAACGTGAATCATATTTACATAATAAACTACGAGGTGATATTTACTTTCATGCATATATATATGTGTGTAAATTGATGAAGTGATATCATTATTTACCATTATTATTACTGAATATTATTGTAAGCAGAAATGTATCTGCTGACTTAAGTGCAATATATACAGTTGAGTAATTATATTATAAAGATTTATACTAAAGTTAATAGTGAGAACTACTAGTGTACAACATGGATATGGACACTTTCATGCGGATTGGCACGCAAGCCGGGTACACAGGAAAAGAATTGGTGGAATTTGCCAAGGCAGAATTCAATTCAGTTGAAAATCAAAAAAACTTTGAAAGAGAAGGAAGAGAGGGACAGAATTGATAAACAAAATGCTCTAAGAGATGCTCGAGCTGAAGAGTTAGAGCTAAAAAGAAAAGAATTCGAGTTGCAAGAAAGGAAGATGAAAGAAGATAAGGAGTTGCAAGAAAGGAAGATGAAAGAAGATAAGGAGTTGCAAGAAAGAAAGATGAAAGAAGAAAGTGAGTGGAAACAGAGAGAATTTGAATTACAAGAAAAGAAGATGAAGGAAGATAGAGAGTTACAGTTGGAGAAGGAGAAAATGAGAATAGCTCTGGAAGAGAAAATGATGGAGAAGGAGATACAATTAAAGAAGTTAGAAGTGGGTGCGAGTGGTCAGAACTCAACTTCTGGTGGGGCCCATCGTCCTTTTAGGCTGCGGCTACCAAATTTTAATGAGAAAATAGACAGTTTAGATTTCTTCTTGGAAAGATTTGAGGCCGAATGTGTGGCCTATAAGGCTGATAGGGATCAGTGGCCATCTCTTTTATCAACACTGTTAGTGGGGCCCGCGATGGAGACTTTTTATAGCCTCCCCGTAGAGAAAAGGGCTGATTATGATAAAGTGAAGGAGAGATTGCTAAGGAGGTTCCGTCTGACTGCTGACGGATACCGGACGCGTTTTAAAAACGCGATGCCTAGTTCAGACCAGGACTTTGAGGATTTTATCTCAAAGATCAAACTTCTGCTGAATAGGTGGATAGAAATGGAGGGGATAACAAAGGACTTTAATGGCTTGTGTGACTTAATATTTCGAGACAAAGTGTTGTCTTCGTGCTCTAGTGAGCTGGTTGCGTTCTTCCAGGAACGTCAACCAAAGGACATTGAGTCCATGGCCCAACTGGGTCACCATTATGTCCTGGCCCATCCGGGCAAACCCATTCAGAAGTCGGGTCTGACAGAAGATGTAGTTGCCAGTGTTGGTAAAGTCCAACGCCATCCTTGGCGAAATCAGTCAGACAGGGGTCAAGAGCAGAGGTGTGAGAAGCCTTCCAGCCCCTCTCAACCACATGGAGGCAGTTATGGGAACTCTCGTTCTTATAGAAACAGTCGGCCGAGGGGACAACATAATAGTTATGGTGACAGAAGGGAGTACCAAACTCATAAACAGGTACATTTCGAGGACTCTCGAGACGACGACCGATTTTGGTACAAAACCAAACATCATAAGCAGAGGAGTGGTTCCTCAGAGAGTCGGTCTTCTGACTCTGATGCGGGGTCTTCGTCTTCGAAGAGGTCCAATAAAAGTACACGCGATGAGAAGAAAGAGCGCGTGTGTACCAATTGCGGTGGTAAGGGTCATAGTGCTGATAGCTGCACTACCCCGATGGAGCATGCTAATTCCGCGGTTGTGTTGGACACAATCAACAGCGAGGACTGTGCAGGGTGTCGCCCTCTATTTCATACGAACGAGAGGTTGGTGCTTCAATGTGGGCATGCGGCACCATGTCTGTCGGCAGTGCATGAGACTGGGAATGTGATTCTTTACGAAGGAAAGGTGGGGAATAGACCAGTCCGGGTGTTAAGGGACACCGGATGCACCACAATTGGGGCTCGTAGGTCGTGTATCGACGCCTCTTGCCTGACAGGAAAAACGGTAAAGTGCACCACGTTCGGGGGCAAAGTCGAGACTTACCCCCAGGCGTGCATTAATGTGGACACCCCGTTCATTAAAGGTAGAGTCTACGCGTTTGTCCTGGAGGATCCTATTGTCGATTTGATCATCGGCAATGTACGCGGGGTGCATAGTGTCATGGGTGTGGCTGGAGCAGAGGCTCAGCAGCACCAAACTTCAAAAAGGGACGACCAAAAGGTACATCGGAGACGCAGGTCGCGACGAGTGCCAAATGACATGAGTAGAAGCAGTAGGGACGTATACGAATGTCCGAAAGTTAGTGATCGCACAGTTTTGGTGCGTAACGTGCCACTGAGTGCTAGTTGGCGCACACTCAGACGAGTGTTTGATGAGGTCGCGCCGGTTAAGTTTGTAGAAGTATTGTCGTTACGCGACAATGCCAAAATGGCACGGGTAACTTTTACGAATAGTTGGGGTGCGCGTAAGGCAGTCAGGCAGAAGCATTTGTCTTTGCTCCAAAACCACCTGCTTATAGTACAGCATTAGCGAGGGTTAGATTTCCGGTTCGTGTTTAGTAAGATGTTTCGGTTGAAGCGAACCGAACCTGAGAGGCTCTGACCCGCGCCCCAAGTTCTATTTTGTTATAAATAAGAAGATTTTGTAAATTGGTAGAGATTGGGAGATTTCTTGCAATGCTTGGTTATACCATTACATTTTATGAAATTGTAGAAATTATGTAGTGCTTTGCAATGCCTAGTTAAATTCGTATGTCGTGGTTATATATTTTGGTATACAATGTATTGTTTATGCTGCTATACAGGCGATATTCACGAAGTTGTAGTCGATATGTATATAGATCATATTATCGTATATCTACAATCAGATTATGAGAGATGATTACACTGACAAACAACATTTTTCTTTCTTATATAAGAATAAGTGTTCTTAGGTCAGTTTCTTGCGCTGATTTCAAATTTGAAATCCGTTTATCTCTATCACGTCGGGTTCTTAAGATATTTGTGAATAAATATATTTTTGGGAAACCGTTATTTGCCCCGTTTCATTTTTACTATATAACTTTTTAAAAATTTATAAAATGCAAAATAATTCTACTTTTTATACTGCTAAAAGATGCATGACATATGTTACGTTATATTTCAAATAGTTACTGTATTTTGAAATAATTCTGAGTGAAATATGGCTTCTAGAAGTTGTAGAAATTCGGCTGATCTGTTCTGTTACGTGTGCGGATATTTTACCGATCGTGTTCACCAAAAAAAACTTTACACCATTGCTAAAGAAAGCATATGAACTTTATTTCGATTCGAAAGTTGATGATGCAAATAAATCTTGGAAGCCAAATGCAGTTTGTTCGACTTGTGCAAATACATTGGCAGGTTGGTTACGAAAATCGCCGAAGCATAAGTCGATGCCTTTTGGAGTGCCAGTAATATGGCGTGAACCGACAAATCACGCTACTGATTGTTACTTCTGCTTGACAAATATCTATGGTTTCACTTTTAAAACTAGAAAGTCTGTGGTTTATCCAAATATTGAATCGGTTTCGAAACCAGTGCCTCATGATCCAATCACGTGTCCGATCCCAGTTCCACCAGAACAATATCCGTTGGACGTGAATGAACCATCAGAAAGTGATAGTTTACCTGCTTTAGAAACTAATTCTGACTCTGATTATGTACCAGTGAATGATGGGGTTCACTTAATTAACTATTCAGAACTTTCAGATCTAATACGTGATCTCGCTCTCACCAAAGAACAAGCGGAATTACTCGGTTCGCGACTCAAAGAATGGAATCTTTTAGCGCCCAATACTCCGATATCTAAATTTCATCATAGACACAGAGAACTTGTTCAATTTTTTGAGATGGATGATGACATTTGCTATTGCAAAGATGTAAAAGGTCTAATGGTGCACCTCGGTCATGAGCACATAGTCAACGAATGGCGACTTTTCATCGACTCTTCCAAGACTAGTCTAAAAGCCGTGTTATTGCATAATGGAAATTTATTTTCATCAATTCCATTCACCTACTCTGTTCATATGAAAGAAACTTATGACAATATGGCTATACTTTTGGCAAAAATAAAGTACAATGACTACCAATGGCGGATTTGTGGTGACCTAAAGGTCATTGCAATTCTCACGGGCATGCAGACTGGGTATACTAAATTTTGTTGCTTCCTATGTGAATGGGACAGCCGCAACAGACAGGAACATTATGCAAGAAAGGTGTGGCCTATCAGGGATCGTATGCAGCTCGGGCATAAAAATGTAATACACGAGCCATTAGTTAACAAAGACAGCATCATTTTACCACCGCAACATATAAAGTTGGGGCTCATGAAGAATTTCGTAAAAGCGTTAGATAAAACGAGCAAAGCTTTCGCTTATCTTCGAGAAAAGTTTCCGCAAATTAGCGATGCAAAGATTAGCGATGCAAAGATAAAGGAAGGTATCTTTGTAGGACCTCAGATTAGGAAAGTTATTGCAGACAAACAATTCGAGAACTTGTTACATGGTAGTGAACTTCGCGCATGGATGGCATACAAATCGATCGTCGATAACTTTCTGGGAAATCACAAATCTGTCGACTATGTGCATATTGTTAAGCAGTGCATAGATGCATACAGAATTATGGGCTGTAACATGTCCCTCAAAATCCATTTGCTCGATTTGCATCTTGACTTTTTCCCTGAAAACCTTGGCGAAGTCAGCGATGAACATGGAGAACGATTCCATCAAGATATCGCCGTAATGGAGTCACGTTATCAAGGACGGTGGAGTGTGACCATGCTTGCCGATTATTGTTGGATGCTTCATCGCGATGTACCACATGCCATTCACCGACGAAAGTCGACTGCAAAGAAATTCAAGCCTACATAACTGTTATACTTCTTGTACAAATGATGTTGTAATACTGTATGCGTTGTTAAAAAACTTCAGTTGCGTATTTCTAGAGATCCCGACCTGATAGAGAAAAACGGTTTGCAGATTTAAAAACAGCGCATTAAAATTGACCAGAAAAACATAGAAATGTTAGAGAAAGAAAAAAAAAATTTTTTTTGTTAGTCAGTGTTATTTATACGATGACGTGTTGCTGTGTGGTGACAATTAAGTATACATATTTTGTGTACCTCCTTTAAGGCGATCTTTGTCCTCTCAAGGCTGTGTGTGGTCCCGGTTGCCGGGTCCTCCCAGCGCAGTAGAGGCAGTGAATAAGAACTGTGCCTATGCCAGATTGCCCTTTTTCGAGGACCTTCGGTCCCGAATGGATTTTGGCTGGACGGGCGTCTGGGAGGTATGGCGAAATGGTTTTATAGCGACGGGGGTAGAGTACACATGAGGGCAAGTTCGGGGCACAGCGGATTGATCTACCGCTTGCTTGTCACATTGATCAAAGAAACAACAATTAAAAGTCTGTTGTACCAATATACGCCTTTAGGTGTGACGGAACAACGGACGATTTCTTGTTGCCCTATGACGCCGCAAGGTGTTATGGCCGTAGACTGCTTAGTCGGTCGATGGTCAAAGGAATAATAATAATAATAATAATAATTTTGTGTACCAGGCATTATGTGTAAACAATTCCAGGATTAGTCAGTCGTGGGTATTTTTCACGACTGGCAGTACCTGGGGGGTATTTGTACATGTTTCCTTCTTTAAGTCTAGTGTGTGAGAAGGCATGTACGACAATAGTTTTGATCGACTCTGGCATGCTTCATCTGCATGAGGAGGTGCTACCTTAGCATTTTGGTCGCCCTTACCCAGAGGGGATTGGGCGTACTCCTCCGATGGAAGAAAACTGCGTTTTCTTTCTTAAGGAGGGGGGGGGGGGTGGTGGATGTCACAACATAATTATTCACTAAATTTTATAGTGGTTACACTGTAGTGTGACAACACTGGTATTCATCTTTGATTACCTGTCCAGCCGGTTTTGGCTAGAAGGGAAACCGGAAGAAACGGTTTGGCGGCAAAGGGAGTCTAGATATGTCCGCTCGACTGAGAAGTCGTTGATGGCCGTTGTCAGCAGCTTTTGCTGGGGAAAGTTATATGGATGCCACTATTGCTCATTACTTCTTGCCGTTATTTTCATGAGATCAGGAGTAGTGATTTGTTGCTAGTTTGATATTGTGCATGCTAGTGATTTCCTCCTGGATTGTATTTCTGATAAGCTGATTGCAATTATGTATTGCGTTTTGTCAGTAGTGTATTCCGCCTATGTGAGTGATAGTCATGGCGGTTGCTGAGTAGATTGTCTCTGCGACTATTATTTGGATATCTTGTTGAGCTATAGTGTGTGGCAAGTATGTGGCAGTTCTTTCAGTGCATTGTGCAATGCATGTTCATGTGTATCGTCAGCCGGGTGCGGCTCTTCTGTGTGTAATATTCATTAAAAAGGGCCATTACCTGTTATAGGTGTTATCATGTTATTTATGTCAGCTATTGTGTGCTATGGTTGTACCTTTGAGACAGCGAGCTAAGAATCTAGTGTGAGAGTGCCTTAAACCCATAGTACCAGTAGAGAGTTCGCTCTGACAGCACAAGTATTCTCTTGTGTCCAGTTCTGACACAGACCAAGGTCTGACTTTCATTCCAGCCATCTCTCTCTGAGGTCACTACGTCATCTACTGTTTAGCAACAAAACGTGAAAATACTTATGCACAAATATGTGCGCTTCCGTGCGCGATGAATTTAAATTACCAATATATTCTTACCATATATGTTGATGCGTACCCTCTTAACAGAAGTAGGGCCCATGACTACTTTATTACTGTTAAGAACCCAAAAAGTACGCAACAATAATACATTCAATCTGTGTAGTCCATTACAGTCCAGTGCAGTCCTTTAGATTAATATCTGTATCGTCAACAAAACTAGGCTGTATAGTGATACCTAGAGGTGTGGCGAACGATTAATTAATAATAATAAATTACTCCCTTATATTCCCAATCCAGGGAAAACTATACATCAAATAAGTTGCTCCATCACTGCAATCATTAATAATATGGCCGACCCCATGGCCTATCTTCAAGAAGGACATCTGCACGATTATTAAATATCGGGAGCGCTGAAGATCACGTCTGACTAGGACGGAATTCAAAATATGAAGGGTGTAGAAAGATCGTTGTCATGCCGTAGCATAACAACGCCCCACGTCATGTCTAACCATAGACAACCATACAAATTCGCGTTAAATAAAAATATCTTTAAGCATAAAACATCCTTTGTTTATAGCACACCAATATGTTAACGCGTAACTTTAAAATGCTAACATATTGTAGTGGCCAACATAATTAAACATGTCGTAACACTGACCACTGCCATCACCTTGTAGCGGTATGGCAGCTTGCGTACCCTGACAATCCCAAGAGCTATGCCAGTAAGAGTTTTACTCCTGGTAGGTTCAACCAAGCTGGACTGGTCTGTGTTGGTAGGGGTCAGACAAAAGCTGGTACCCTGGTCCTCCAGGTTGGGGGTTTTAGCATAGGGCTGACACCCCTGTCTGTGTAAAAAAAACAATGACGTTACGGAAACAACAATAAATGAACAAACTTTGCTGCGGGATGGACATTCGGAGTCTGTGGCTCGTATGACTGTCAGTGGTGAAAGCCGAAAGGAAGCCACTGACATGAAAACGGATGTCCTGACCGCAAAACAGGATACAAGAATAGGTTTTTGGAATGTTAGGACAATGTACGAGACAGGTAAACTAAGACAGGTCACGGCAGAAATGAGAAACTATAGGTTACACATTCTAGGGATAAGCGAGAGCAGATGGACAGGGGCAGGAAAAGTTAAAACAGCAACAGGAGAAACAGTACTTTACTCTGGAAGAGAGGATGGACAGCACAATGAAGGCGTAGCCATTATTCTACAGAAAGGAATAGAAAGGACATTACTGGAATGGAAGCCCATCAACAACACACTGATAAGATTAAGATTGAGAGGGAGGTTCACATTAACAACCTGGTCATTGGAGGAACATTCTTCCCACATAAAGAAATTCACAAATTAACATGGGAATCATCAAATGGTCGGGACAGAAACCAGATAGACCACATCATGGTTAACGGTAGATGGAGACATGCATTACAAGATGTGAAGGTAAGAAGAGGTGCAGATGTGGGAAGTGATCACCATTTAGAAGTAGCAAAACTGAAAGTGAAACTAAGAAGGGCTGCACCAACTGTAACTACACAGAAAAGGTTTGACATCAGCAAATTGAAGGACTCCCTTACCAGAAAAGCTTTTGCGGCCGACATAAAGAAACGATATCAATTTGCCAAAAGTCAGGAAAAGACATTGACTGATGATATAGACCAGAATTTCAACACCATTTCAACAATATACAAAGAAAGCATCAAATCATGCTTGGGATTCCAGGAAAGGAAGAAGCAAGACTGGATAACACCAGAAACATTAAACACCATAACGATGAGAAAGGAAATGAAAAGAAAGAAAACAGAAGCGAAGTCCCCCAGGTTAAAGCAACTATATAGCGAACAGTACAGTCAGCTGTACAAGGAAGTTAAACGCCAAACCCGAGCCAACAAAAGGAATTTCTTAGACGATCTTGCAAGACAGGCAGAGGAGGCAGCACTGAGAAATGAACAAAGCACAGTATACAAAATAACTAAATTCATCAGCGGAAAACGAGGTGCTAACAATATTACATTAGTAAGAGATAAGCAAGGTAATCTCATCACGACAGCAGAGGGACAGGAAACAAGATGGGCAGAGCACTTCAGAGAAACTCTGAACAAGGAACCACCAGAGACAAAATTGAATGTTCCTGAATCGGAAAACGATCTAGATGTGAATACAGACATTCCACGCAAAGAAGAAATCATCACAGCAATCAAAGGGTTAAAGAACGGCAAAGCTCCGGGCCATGATAACTTAAATGCAGAGCTATTTAAGACAGACCCTGAGCTAGCAGCAGAACTATTAGAACCACTATTTGCACATGGGCTTGAATATCAATTTAAAGAAGTCTGAGGTCATGACGCTCAATGTGAGCAACCCTGAGCCCATATCGGTAAGGAATCAGCAATTGGTACAGACAGATACCTTCACATACCTAGGAAGCATAGTAACACCAGACGGCGGGGCAGGCAGAGACATCACTGTCAGAATGAATAAGGCAAGAACAGCCTTCTTTAGCTTAAACAACATCTGGAAGTCCTCCAAATGCAGCACAAGCACAAAATTAAGATTATATCAGAGCTGTGTGCTTTCTGTGCTTCTCTATGGTGTGGAATGCTGGAGAGTTACAGAGAAGGAAATGTCGAAATTGTCCTCTTTTCACACAACATGCCTAAGAAAAATTTACCGAATCTTTTGGCCAAATACCATCACTAACCAAGATCTGCTTACTCGTAGCAAGCACGAGGACATGCACACCATCATAACTGGCAGACGCTGGAGCTGGGTTGGTCATGTCCTCAGAAGAGACCCCGATGCCATCACAAGAACAGCTATGCTTTGGACCCCTGAAGGAAAACGAAAGAGAGGC
The DNA here is from genome assembly GCA_024509875.1 of Oreohelix idahoensis. Taxonomy (NCBI): domain Eukaryota; kingdom Metazoa; phylum Mollusca; class Gastropoda; order Stylommatophora; family Oreohelicidae; genus Oreohelix; species Oreohelix idahoensis. The sequence goes on along the minus strand of JAMPIV010007921.1, from coordinate 14,594 downwards.
CGACCAAAAACAACCTGGCGGAGGACTGTGGAGGCTGAGATGCAAAGAATGAACCAGAGTTTGGGCACTGTACGAAGGATGGCCACCGACCGAGCAAAGTGGAATCAATTTGTTGTTGCCCTACAAGACGCCACTAGGCGTGATGGCCACTGACTGCTTTGACGGTCGGCGGCTAAGGATCAAAGAAGAATACTGACCAACTCACGTAAATAAAGTTTACTTGTATGTAAATTTTATTTATCATAAAGAACTTCACAACAGCAATATTTTTGAATATCAAATCAAATACAAATAAACATAAGTTAATGAATTAATTAAAGGGTTAGACTCATAGGTGTAATCCTCCCTCCCTCTGTTGAGACAAGATCCCGTTAGACGAAAGTTATTAACCCCAAAGAGTCAAAGATTTATACGCTATGGGCTAGTATTTTACTCTACAGTAAAGAACAGAGTTATACGTTAATCTATCCTGCAAGGGACAGCATTAGCAAAACTTGCACAAAAAATTATTCATCCTGCATTCTCTCGCTCTGACAAACTTGTGATCACAACAGTCTCTCTTACCTAATAGGTGCTTTCACAACATCTGGAACAATCGTTAAGGTACACACAGCCCATCCAAGGTTGGGTTTTTTTGGCGAATCAAGCCCCAGTTTCTCCAAAGACTAATTAATCCAAATGTGGGAAACGCTTGATTCGCGACTGTTAGTAGGATGCCGATTATGTCACTTCAATTTTTGTCCAGGTAGTAAAATAATTAAAAGATCTAATGTTCACAATGTAGAGTAGCTTGGAATCTTCAATCGTTAAATCGAGTGTCAGGTAAATAAATCTGTTCAGGGTAAATCTTCTTCACAACACAGTGGTCGTTATTCAGGTAATGTCAATCCTATTCTTACCCCGCGTAAAATATAATATAATTATCCACTTCTTTTATACAACTTTAAATTATAAACTACAAGCTGAGAGCTTGTCTTATCGTTTAAAAACTCCCGTGAAATAAATTCTAGTCATTTAAAAAAATCAGTCATCGTGAATTAGAAATAAATACATATTTCGTCAATACTCATGATGAATCCTTGCATTTACTTAGTTGGTTAAAATATTCTCTGACTGGTTACTAGCAGTTAATAAAATTTATATTATAGCTGGAAGAGTTTAGCTCGAAATTATTATTTGTTCTGCTATCCACTGTAACACAGTAAAACTAGAGAAATATAAATGTCGGACCTATCTAGTGAATCGCTCTGCACACATCTTAGAGAAATATTATTGACGATTTTACCACTTAAATCACTCCAACTATATTACCTTCACACAAACTTCTAAGACTATTCTCCAACGAAAACTAAGAACAACACTTAATACAAAAGATTCTAGAAATCGAGCTAGATGTCTTAACAGTCTGATGAGTACTGGATAAATTTTAGTTAGAAGGCTGGGGTATATATATATATATATATATATATATATATATATATATATATATATATATATATATATATATATATATATATATATATATATATATATATATATATATATATATATATATATATATATATATATATATATATATATCTGAAATCAAAGGGAATGGTTCACTATTACCGAAAACCAGACTCTCTGCCAGATCTTAGCACCTTCGGAGAATTCTTCGTTCAGCTTTCGGCTTTCGCGTAAATCAAAGCCATTCTCCACGCTAGAGCCGAAAACCAGAACTCACTCTTTCTTAGATCAGGGATAACGTAATTGACCAGACCGTGCGAGATTTCTTCGATTTAAAAAATCACACTAAGTACCGCCCGCAGACGTAGTCATCGAGCGAAGCCCGTCTTTGATCTTGCAATTCGCCGTGTTAATTACTTTTCTAGCGAACGGATTAAAAGGGAGGTAAATAGAAATTGTCTGCTCCTTTCTACTCAAATTTTATTTCCCCCTTGGTCGCTGCCTGATCTCTTACAGCGATTTTGAATCGCTGGCGTTAAATTACAGCTCAAGCGTTAGCTAATAGGTCTGCTGGTAACATACATCAAAGAAAATAGCGAACAGAAATAAATTCCGTGCTAAATTAGAAAAAGGGACAGATTTCAGAGTGTATAGGGGTTTTATGTTAACGAACAGGCGTAGGTGAAAGCAAAGGTAAAAGAAAAGCGTAGATAATGAAAAAGATATATGAAAGCTATTTTCATAATATGTCACACTTGTTCCGTGTCATAAAGTGACATCTGTATGGACAACAGTTCAAATAGCCCACCTTTTATAAATTCAAAACGATAGAGATAAAAGAATATAGAGATAAAATAAGGAAGTAGCGTGAAACGTTGTCTTCTACGCCTGCAAATAGTACTAGATTTTATACCTCGTCATTGAGACACTACCGTAACAGTTTTGAGAAAAAACAAGGCTTAGCATTCAGAACAAGAGTGTAAGAAGAAAACGGGGAAGGAATACGCAAAGGCATAAAAGTGTGAGAGTAAATGCATTTGGTTTTTTCTGGCCTCGCGAACCGAAAACGATAGTGCATGCCAATGTCGTAGCATGTTGAAAAAACGATGTCGCAAGTTTTGCAGACTCCCTTCGCTCGACCCTCAGTTCAATGTATATATCCACGCTGTTGGACGCGACACAGCCCCAAACACACACACACTCGTATTTCGGGCTAAAAAGTAGCGATATTGTAACATACGGCCAACGCGTGGTCGCAATTTTGTGACGTACTACAAAAGCGTTGTTTCGTTTTGAATGAGAACGACAGTTAAAGAAAAAAATTACGATTAACGTGGACAATTTTGAAAATACAGTACGGAACAGGGGAGAAACGGAGCATAGTTGGTAGTGTCTCTATTTTGTTGTTTTCATAATTTGAAATTGGCACCCAAGCGGGGCATAGAAGATTAGATAGAAGAAAGTTAGTTGCTTATCCTTTACAGGACGTGGCAATCAACCCCAGCTTTTATTGGCTGTTTGTGACTTTTCTAGGCAATTTTTTTCATTCAGTAGTTTGCCATTGCTTTCTGAACGGTACAGCGCTTATACCATTGTTAAAAATCCACACAAAGCGATCTGCTACCAGACCGCCCGCAGCAGGTTTCGAACCTGGTATATCTGGATTATGAAACTGCGTTCATATCCATTAGGCCACAGACGCCGACGATAGAAGAAAAACTTAGATAATTTTCTTATATGCTAAAATAAAGGACAGTTGACGAATACAATGACATTTATATGTTATTTGAAGAAATGAAGAATAAAAACGATAATATTGAATATAATAAATGAAAGAATAAAAATATAACCACTGTGTGACAGACAGCAACAGGATCACTTATTACTTGTCAGAATTATAAACTTTTAGGAAATAACTGAGATATTGACGAAGACAGATGGACGAACAGACTTGAATCTTTCTCAGTTTGCCCTGTAGTGGGGATAGAGGGGAAGTTAGTCCAAGGTTTGAAAATTGAGTTCAGTTTTGAAAAAGGACGCAATAAGCCACACAGCCCCTGATTGGCTGGCGTCTAATATACTACGAGAGTGATAAAAACCATTTGGAAACGGCGTTCGTCGCCATTTGAGAAAAAATTTTACTACAATAAAGTTGTTCTAAAAGCAAGATAATAGTACTATCTTGTCTGTGCTGATCTGCACCAGCAAGCGATCTGGATTTGACCATATTTATCGCAATTAAACTTATTAGTAGGAATTTTCATTAATGCGGGTTTCATCTATGACTCAAAGTGAGCCTAGGTAAACCTAAATCTGTATATACTTCTGCATCTAAAGAATTGAGGCAGTATCGACTGTGTGCCTCCTTGTTATATTTCAAGAGCAGAATCCTGACTTGGCAGTGGAAGCTGGTGATGTGAACATAATTCATCCTGTATACCAGAACATACTAAGTTAGGAAATCGTCTCCGGGCACTTGATATATCAAACTCAACTACTCTCATTTCCTAAATGTGTATTAGATCATTCAGATTATGATGAAGACAGACGTTCATTCAATCATTACCCATTCATAGGAGCAAGAGTAAATTGACACTGTTCCAGATTGACATATTTAATTAAAGTTGTGAAAATAATATACTTAGTTATAAATTGAATCAATTTTATGTAAATACTTTGAATTATCATTTTGAGGTTCAAGATTCCAGTATACACAAAATTGTGATACTGGAACAATAAATTGTAAAAAGATTTCACATTTTAAACTTCTCTGGGTGTGGTTAATTACTGTTCATAGAGTTCTTAGGTGTATTTGTTGTCATTGTATTACAGCACATTTTACATTACCCTAGTGTGGTAAGTTGGGATTATATAAATATTTATAGGGGACTTAGTGTACTGACTGAGATCAGCTGTGAAGGTATCTGTATCTAATAAGTGTAGTGTGTTACAGATGACCTTACTTTGCTACCACATTTAGACCTCAATCAGACTTATTCTGGAATATTGTAATGACTACGTTGAATGTCTAGGGTTATGATATTGATGAAGTGTAAGTTCACAACAACAACAACAGACAGATAAACACTTTATTTAAGATTCACAACACTTTACAACACTATAACAATCACATACATTTCACACTCTAGAAGACTAGTTTAAGTAAGTCAAGTGTTAAATTTTAAATTATGTATTAGTTTCTTTCAAGAATAGATATCCTGATCCAACTACAAAGTGAGTCAGGAATCACAAACAAATGTAAACACAATCTTTATGTACAAAATTTATACAACGGATCTTTGTCCTGACATAGAATATTATTACAATATGTGTGTAGTGTTATGCTCTGGTATTAAGAGGTAATACTTGCTTTTGAAGCTATGTTGTTGTTTGTCATCACGACTTCATGTGTTTGTTAATGGTGGAAATAATCTTGAAGGGTTCACAATTCTTTTTATTTGTAAAACAATAACTGTCCCTCTTGCTTTAGTATTACAGGCACTTTTTAAAGGTGGGTTATACAAGGGTGAGCTACTCTGGCTCACGAATTCTTAACTTATATGTCTGTGATAAACGAGCGCAAAGGCCTTATTGCTCCATCTTTTCCTACATTCTTCATACTGTATTTTCTCCGACATTTGCTCTCTCATCTCATATTTGCGATCCACATTTGCTATTTCATTGTTGTGATTACTCGCGACCGGTATCTAGAGAACCACATTTGTTCTTTCATCGGGGGAAATAAAGTCCTTTGATTGAGTCCACATGCCTGACATTATCATTTGAAGCCCACATTGTATCGTGATAAATCTGGTAAAAACACATATGGTCATCCTAATCAAACTGTAATTTCTGTGACACCACATTGGACGCCCAGCTTGGGCAGGGTGACTTCCAGAAATATATAATACCGCATAATCTACTAGAGTGAGGCAGTCCAGGTTTTTACCTTGTGAGGAAGAGATCAAACCCAAAAACGCATAGCCTAATGCACGTGTTTATTCAGAGTTGTAGTGGTGTTGATGGTATTGTATGATGGTGATATTACTAAATGTAATTGTATGAGGCCAGCTGTGAAGGCTCCTGAGATAAAATGTAGTTGAGAATTGTCAGAAGGCCTTTCTTGCTACCACTACGACCTCACACTTAATTTTTTTTAATGAATGTGGCTACGTAAAGTGTCTAGGGTTATGATATGTAGTGTGGTGTAATAGGTTATAGATATACCCACAGATAATTAACAAGACTAATAATATTAATAAATGTTAAAATACACTGAACTAACTCACGTGTGTAAAATTTTTTGATAAAATTATATTACATTTATTTTGTTCTGGATCAATTTTTTAGGTTGACCAGAACTTAAAAGGATTTAGAGATTATGAAAGAAATGCATGGAATATTATATCATAAATGCAATAGTGTACATATATATGTACTATACTAGTTAGTTTTATTAAAATGTTCTAGTAGTCATCTACTTGGGAGGATAGTTAATGTTTGTGCTGTTGGGGTGGCCTCATCACACCTGTCTATATTGACTACACAGTGTCCAGAAAATGGTGGGAAATTTTATGGGGGTATTAGTAACTACAAAGCGTTGGTGAATGTCCAGCAGACCAGAGGCTCACTCATCTTTTAGTTGTAGCTCTGGTGCTGAAATCAGGTGGTCCCACCTCTCCGTGCTGGCGGGCAATAATGGTGGTCTCTGTCACAAGTACTGCACCGATACACTCGAGTAAAGTCACCAACTGAATAGACACTGCTTTGTTGACAACAGAAACTCACAGCTCTGCAATCAAAGTATGGGCCATGTGTCAAAATCTATTCTCTACCCACGTCTGGACACAACACTGACACAACAACCACATCATACAGACAGGTCAGATCTCTCTGACCAAACAGCACATTTACCATGGTGGTTTTACATCAGATAGATCCTCCCAGACTATAGATTCTGAAAAATATTTATTAGTTTTCTGCCCTAAAAGAGGATAGGTAATATGTTTCATTATTCTCAACACTTGATCTGTCTTGCCTAACCCTTGCTGGAGTTTATGTACATTGTTGGTCCCTAGACCCTGACTTGGGCGGGGGTCTAGAGCAAATCCCTACTTGTTTGTAAGGCTAGATTTCGATATGGCAGTATCAAATCACTCAAACATGAAACAATATTCAAAATATATAAAGAAATAATTTCAATCTTACCAGATTATGAATAAATAACACAGAATTGCTAGCAAAACTCAGCTGAGCTGCTGGCTATAGTATGGCGTCCCTAAACTTCTTTCACTTTCTTTCATATGGAAATCACCACACTTTAAAATCTGTGTCTATCACTGAACAACTATTGAGAAATGACCCCAAATCCGCGTCTAAGCGCCGACAATATGCTTGTCTGTGGCCAATCACTGCCTAGGTTTTTTTGAATTTCAAATTTCCTACACTAAAGTCATTTCAGTCATGCTTCAGTCAAGTATGGATGTTTATCTGTTAGTCTGTCCGTCTCTACTTGCGTTTCTACAAAATGTACTTGATTTTTGAACCAACCTTTCTCTCCCCTCCAAAATTTTGTCGTTAAAAGTTATTTTTAGACACAGCCACCACAATATCCCGTCTCTTCCATACTAAGTAGATTTGAACACCTGCGTCTCGAGGTCGTGTTTTTTTTGTGCAATTAGCGACACTTTTAGATTCAATACAGTCTGTCGATGATGTGAACAACACTGTCTTTTGTCATTATCTTCAATATTATCTATCCGTCTGTAAAATTAAGAACATATTAGTTCACTGCTCAGAATGGGCCATCCGGCCAGCTAATTTTTATATTCCTAACATTAATACTAAGAAAAAAGTACTTTTTAAATTTTGTAATATTCCAAACATCTGCGTTTTAGCCGCTGAATTCAAATCAAGGGTTTGGTATTGCAAAAGCGTCCAATAAATGACTGTGGCGTAACATATCTATGGTCCCTTCTGTCGAGTTGCTTATTTTTTATGTCAACTTGGGAAACGTGACTTTTCTCCGTTTCCCCCCCAATTGCGTCTCCTTAGCCTTTCTAGTCTCACGCAATCTTTCCAGTCATATTTTTTTCTTTTTATCCGCCGTTCCCCTCCTGTCTAGCGAGTCAATTTTTATGGAGGGTGATGACCCGCGGTCTGGGCGATCATGTACATCAGCAGCCTACGCATTATGTTTTTTTTATCCTTATATGTTATCCTTGGAGGTATTTTACCGTTGTATCTCTGTCAATTTCACTACAAGAGTGGATGATAATTCAGTTCCGTGATTAATTGTGTTCTTAAAGGATTTTGCGAAGGGAAAAGAAGGTTAGTAGATCTTATACTTATTAATACATTTTCTTAATTTTGTTTATTTTAACCTCACAGCTAAAATGTGCGGAAGATAAAGTTTCAAATAATTCTTGGCATAACTGATTAATAAAATCAGAAGATTTTCATAGAAGATGATAGGATGATAGAAGGTAATTAATAGTTCATATTTCACCTTTATCATCATCACAGTCTCCCATATGCACACACTCTTATGCACAAGATATTTAACATCATTAGAATTGAACTCAGAGAGAGGGAGATGAATAATGAGCAGTAGTTTAAATGAAAGTCAACCAGTGATGTTAAATGTGAAAAACTTACGAAGACTTTTGTGTGTCTTCAGTTCATCAGAAGTCTGAGTCTACACGCAACGTGTCTGACGTCTAACCAGAAATAAGTTATCAAAAACGGACATTTGGCTAGCAGAATTCGCCATAGGACATCTTTCATTCCTCAATTTAAAAGGAATATTGTCTCACCCACAAGTCATAAGGTGGACGCAGCATTTTTCGTCACCATATACTGCTTGCTCACAAGTTCAATACAGAGTTATCACAAGTTCAATACATCGTTATCACAAGTTCAATACAGAGTCATCATAAACTCTAATCACTCGAAAGATCATTATTATCTAAAGTCAAGCAAAAGAGCTCAAAAGAGGAATCGCATATTTATACCACGTGCAACACACTCGTAAGCGCATTTTATGAAGCAGACTCGAAAGTATATGAATCACGACTACATACGCAAGATTATGAGTCTACATATCACTAACATTTCGTGAAGATATCCAGTCTGACCAGTACCGTCGGGAGATTAGACCACAGACCTTTTGTTCATATGACAACTATTAACTGTTGATCCACACTACAGAGATATACTCAAACAGTGAAGGAATATACATAAATATCTCGTCAGCGTTCTCCGTACGACAACAGTATTCATCAGAACGTCCTCGACTTAGAGATACCCCATTCGACATAACGTATAACAACTTGGGACATTTTATGCATACATGTGAATCCTCATATCTAGGAGAAGCATTTAGAGACACATGGACTGTGTAGAGTACTCACCATTTTGGTAACACGTATCATATCACATCATCATTTCACTCTACACCAGTTCATCCTTAATTAACTATTACTTAATTAACTGTAATTTTATTATCTCATCTGTGTGTTTTGTGTGAATCGTCTTTCACCATCATCACGTTCTAACCATTACTAACCCTATATGTGTGGATATTTCATTAATAAACCCAACGATCAGTTGATCATTATCAAGAGTTTGTTAATGTATCACTCGTGCTGTCGGTGTTACATATTCACCTATAGGAACCTTTCTCTACTCAGATGAGGTTGGGGGCTTTTTCTTTACGGGATCTAAGGGCAGAAGCTAAGGTCGTGGGGCAACAGAACTCTTTCCATAATTTATTAGAAAACACTGTCTAGTGGAAAGCATTCGCATTCCTGTCTTCTTGTCCCTATCTCGAATAGGTCTTTTTTTCTTTCTTAACGAGCCAATTTCTAGAGACCTTATATCTAATATCTCATAGACTATTCCTGGCAAAAACTACTGTCGTAGTTGCCCCAGTGACTCACCACACGACAATGTCTGCGGCAGGAAAACTGTCTCCTCTGCTCGCTTGCTTCTCAGTTATCTGGAAATGCACCACTGGTCAATATCTTGGACAAGGAGTCTGCTGCCTGCCCTCTGGATTTAGCAAAACTCAGACCAGGTGCTGCTCTAATACTTCAGTACCACGGTCCCTGAAATAAGAAGGTTGTACCTCCCTCTTCAGAACTAATATATAATCTATTTCCACAATGAAGTACAGGACATTACAAACACAGAGTTCAGCGCTGTATGCCAACTACTAGCCTCTCATGTGACAATATACCAGTATTCCTCTCCCTAATGGTTACAACGCCTCTGCAAATCCAGCGTTAATTCCTTCTATACAATAGGATATTTATGCCGAGAATATCATGAGAAACGTAAGAGATGACCAAGAACACACAGAGTTTGACTCATTTAACATCGGCGGGTACCAGATCCCGGAAATCAGATATGCTGACGACACAGTCCTCCTATCGACCAACCCAAAAGGACTTGAACAATTACTTCTGTCCACCAAAAAACACAGCGAGGCCCAGAATCTATACCTAAACACCAAGAAGACCAAAGTATTGACAACAGACAAAGTAAAGACCAAACCAGAAATTGAAATTGATAACGAAGAACTGGAAAGTGTCAATGAATTCGAATACTTAGGATCAATCATTAACAGCTCTGGCGACTGTGCAGTAGAAATTAAAAGAAGACTTGCAATTGCTTCACATAAGCTAATACAGATGAAAAACCTATGGCAAGGCACAAGCAAAAGAAACAAAGTTACAACTGATCAGAGCATGTATATTCCCAGTAGCAACATACGGCTGCGAGACTTGGACACTCAATAAAACAGTTGCAAAAAAGATTACATCATTCGAAATTAAATGCTACAGAAGGATGTTGAGAATACCCTGGACAGAAAAAAAGACCAACAGAGAAGTACTGCACTCACTAAACGTACAGGAACATTGGCTCCTAAATACCATCGCAATAAGGAAGCTGAATTTTTCGGTCATATAAAAAGACATAATAGTCTGGAAAAAACAGTGATGGAAGGCATGGTCCCTGGAAAAAAGGGGAAGGGGTCGACCTAGACGACGGTGGACCCAGGACATCACAGAGAGTCTGAACTTGTCTTTGGCTGATGCAGGTCGACTTGCCCAGAATCGTGATGCGTTCAGAGCAGCTGTAATGGAGACAACGTTCTGGAAAGAATATGTCACATGATGATACAATAGGATAGGTGTCATGTTACTATTTGGCAATCCCATATATGCCTATGCAGTTATACTCCTCTCTGACACGCTTTTTTACATGGTGGAGCAATATCTAGGCTTTGTCTTCTGTTTGCTACTGAACCACACACATACAGACACAATTTATCAATTCATATTCAATTTTCATAATATATATATATATATATATATATATATATATATATATATATATATATATATATATATATATATATATAGGAACATGTCTAGCTTACCACAATTCAAGGAAATATACACTAGTACGTTGACTGGCGATGAATTCTGGCACAATTTTGATCTGCCTTATCCCAGGCTTTTATTAGAATAATATTAGCGTGGTCTCAACGCACTTGCTTCTCACAAAATGTATTTTCAAAACTGGCCCTGAACTGACGCTTCTATTTGACTATATCGAACGCTCTAACCAATGAGACCATGTTTACAAGAGCCTTTGAAAAAACTTTACCCATCCTACCGTAACCATTAACAACCCCTCATAGTATTTGCAGGCAGTCCGAACTAATCAGGTTTCGCCTTACTATGACTACCGCCAATCAAATCGTATTTAACTTGTTGGCCTCATTTCCCCTAAAGCAATGTTGTTCAACAGGCCATTATGAGCAAATATGGACTTGTGCTGTCAGAGGACGTCACTATAGTATTTGTGCTATAATTTATTGAGTACTAGACTATTTGCGTAACACATAACATATTCTTTGTCAGCAAGTCCTAAGGTACAAGAATATATAAATTTAATGGGGCCAAGTGGCTTCGTTCAACATATGTATTATTCTAGGATAGTCGTGTATTTGTGTTTTTTTTTCATTTTTTTCAAACCGCCACCTGTCCTGCCTTTTCGACTGTTCTGTCAGTATAAAGTCAGGATTTCAGACGTAAAACAGTATTGTGTCATGTTTCCTAATAAGCATTAAACATGTTTTTTAAAACCTTACCTCGTTATCGTTACGTGGTTTTTTTATTACTGTTTAATTTGAAAAACAAACAGGCCTTGCATGCCTTATCGCGTTCACTTTTTATCGCGCGAGACGACGTGGGATTGGCATTCCTCCGTGCATCTCTCTCTCTCTCTCGCTTCTAAGCCCGTCTGTCTTTTAGGTTACGTAGTGTATATAATGACATTAATGTAATATTATATCTAGGTCATTAAGCAGTGTGTCTATCAAGGTCGTTGTCGTGAAATATTCTAATCCACATATATAAATTATCAGGTAAATATAAAGCCTAACAAATAAATTTAATAAAGAAAAGAGCAATGGTAAAATAACAGTGCTGTCACAAAGAATGTACTCGAAATCCCCTTAGTTTTATGCTTCGTCTGCAAATTGTAACGTTTCCACGTTAAATATAAGCCACTGCATAAATACAAGCGTTTCCACAACACATTAAAACGGGTATTGCATTTCTAAGAAAAACATTGAGAGGCAGACTGCGTAATGACCTAAATTAATCCTAACATTAATTATATTACGTTACCAAAACGAACGAACAGATGGACTCAAATAGAAAGAGAGGGGGGCGAATGAAAATCAGGAACGCATGCAAAATTAAACACGCGTCTCGCTATTAATGCCACCCCAACAAGCGTAACGCGATACACAATTACTACTATCACGCGTGTAAGGCCACATGCACTAACTTTTTCGGACGGGACAGTGATAAAATTTCACTAACCTTACCTGCAGAGGATGAATTAGGTTTTAAAATAACCTGAAAAACGCTTATTAGAAAAGATAACACAATAGATGGGTTTCATCGTTTGAAAACATTACAGTACCCAGGACCCAGCACATCTTCGAAAACAGGAGGTAGAAGAAATTGCATATTTTGAACGCAGCCACTTAGCTCTTTTAAATTTGTATATTTGGGTTCCTTAGGGCTTGCTGACAAAGAATATGTAAAACGTTACGCAAATCTAGTCTAGGAATTAACAAGAACGTTATAACCAAAATATAAAGTGGGGCATGTAGAAGGTGCTGTCATTTATACTGCACCCAAAATCAGAATCGCTCTAATGGTACGATTTTTTTGAAACCCACCTTTAACGTACGGAAATAGCCCATTAATGTTTGTAAACTCAGCCATTTGAACTGATTGGCTCGGAATGAAATGTAAGGCTAAAACACGATTAGTCGGACTCTATAAATACTATCTTTGGTTGTTAGAGGGGACGTAGGGAGGTAAAATTTTTTCAAAACACTTGTCGAAACGTGGGCTCCATTGGCCAGACTCGCTGATATAATCACTTAGGAGCGTTAGTTCGAGACCACTAGTTCAAATAAGCTTGATAACAGCAACAAATGCGTTGAAAGCCAGCTCATATTTTTTTTGCTAAATAAAAGCCTGGAACATAAGCGCAGATGGGGGGCCTCAATTTTGTGCCTGGAAAGTAATTTTGTGCCAGTATTTGTGCCAGAATTCATTGCTAGTCAACGTATCTGTGTTTTATTTCCATGAATTGTGGTAAGCTTGAAACATTCAGTATCATTTCTTTTTTAATGAAAAATTGAATGTGAATTGTTAATTTATGCCTGTATATATGTGTAGTTCAGTAGCTCAAACATGATGTAAAGCTCCTATTAATGATCCTCCAGCCTGAACAGAAGGTGTCGGAGGAAAGTAAAAACGGCAACGGCATGGAATGGGCCAAACAGTAACACTGAACACCTAGATGAAGATTGACTAGAAAGAAAATAATGCTGGAAAGTGCAGAGGCGTAGTAACCATTAAGGGAGGTTAATACCTGGTATAATTGTCCCGTATTTCAGATGAAGCTGACAGTTGGCCTAACGCTCTGAACTCAATGTTTTGTGATGTATTGTGCTCAGATGTGTAAACTAGAGTATCAATTAGTTATGAAGTAGAAGGTACATCCTTCTTGTTTTCAGGGACCGTGGTCTTGATGGTATTGAGCAGCACCTGGTCAGAGCTTTGCTGAATCCAGAGTCGGACAGCATACTCCTTGGTCCAGTTAGCTATCAGTGAGGTGTCTCCAGAGCCCAGGGGAGAAATCGAGCAGAGGAGTCTTTTCCTGCCGCCATCACGCAAGATAAGCTGATGTGGCCAGCTGAGCTCAACATTATGTACCCCCATCTTAAAATGACTTTGTGTAAAAAATACATATTAAGAGGGGAATTTAATTGTTGTTTTAAATATCAGGAACTGAGAAACCATCTCCAATACTAGTTCCAATAAAGACAAACTATTGAAGTCATGATGACAAATACCAACAGAGCTTGAACAAAACAAAACCAGTATTACCTCATATTACTACTACACAACTGACACACACATAGGATACTTTTAATAATATATGTCACTACAATATTCATATTGATAAATTCTGTACATATAACTTGTAATTAAAATTGATTGTGATTCCTGGTTCCCTTTGTATTTGAATCAGGACACATATTCATTCATGACAGCAATGAATACATATTGTTATTTGAAAAGTTATCAGTGACTCCTTTAAGATATCCTTGTAGAGTGTTTTATGTATGTGAGTGTCACAGTGTTGTCAAGTGTAGTGGAATAAATTAAATTGTTTATCTGTCTGTTGTTGTTATGACTTACACTTCATCATACACATACCCTAGACATACAACGTAGTCATCACACTATTCCAGAATAATTCTGACTGAGATATATTGATATGTGGCAGCAAGTAAGGTTATATATAATACACTACTCTTATTAGATATATATATACCTTCACAGCTGATCTCAGTCAGTACACTAAGTCCCCTATAAATATTTATAACATCCCACTTCACCACATATATTGGGGTCTCGCTCTTGGGATTTTGAATCTTTTCCCTATTAAAAATATTGGGGGTAATTCACTTCAGGGAATATAAGAATTAAAAGGTATCCTTGGGTGGAATTAAATAAGGTTGAGCTCACGGTGCCTGTGTT
>JAMPIV010007920.1:0-166429 GCA_024509875.1 Oreohelix idahoensis | reverse complement strand
TTCCTACTACCTATCTACCTAACAGCTTACCTATCTATCTACCTACCTACCTGCTTACCTTCCTCCCTACTTACCTACCTACTTACCGGTCTAACTCCCACCTACCTACCTAACTGCCTGCCTACCTACCGATTTACCTACGTACCTACTTACTTAACGACAGATCGACCTACATAACTGTCTATCTATCTATCTATCTATCTATCTATCTATCTATCTATCTATCTATCTATCTATCTATCTATCTATCTATCTATCTATCTATCTATCTATCTATCTATCTATCTATCTATCCACCATCCATTCATCTATACTATCTATCTATCCAACCATCCATTCATCTGTATATCTATCTATCTATCCATCCATCTATCGATATATATAAATGTATATATATATATGTGTGTGTGTATGCATGGTCTGCCTCCTTACCTGATCTACACTGTCAACTTAATCACCGACAATGTTAACAATTCGTTTCGACAACCAGGTCCCAAGCAAAGGCTTAACTCAGTTACACTACTCTCTTACATCACAACAATTTGGCTACGCTAATTGCACATCTAATACACACAGCGCTCAGATATTATGCTGATGATCTGCATTAATGACATTTGGAGACCAGGAATCGGATAAGCCTCTCTCTCTGTCCCACCCGACAATTTTACAAACATTTGATATTTCAGCAGCCATTTTCCTTCCAACAAAAGTCACAGAAGGGAGATTAATGGTTACCATGCATCAACAAGCGGTCAGAGTTGTAGTTCTTGTTGATAATTGCTCGAAGTTTGTGTATCCATTCTATTTTGACAAGCAACAGTCAATGATCTCTAATGCACATCACGTGACAGAGAATAACGGCAACCATCTGCAGATACAGAGAAAGCAGACAAGGACTGAATTACATCATTTGGCCTCAGATTGGAGTTACAAAGTTGGAAAATTTGATAACTTCCCGCTCATATCCCTGACACTTGAATTACTTTTTCATACGTCTGACGCATGTGCAAGTATTTGACACATCTAACAAATGTATAACTATTTGACACGTCTGACAAATGTATAACTATTTGACACGTCTGACAAATGTATGACTATTTGTCATACCTGAAAAATGTATAACTATTACACATGTGACAAATGTAAACTACACTGCTCTCCTGACAAATGTATAATTATTTGACACGTCTGACAAATGTATACCTAATTGACACGCCTGATTTTGTAAAATATTTTATTCATTGAATTCCATCATCATCCCTTCACAATTTCACAAGAAGAAAAGATAGATGTACATACTAAATTCAATAATTGTACTCAGTTGACTTATTAATTTTATATTGTTAAAGTTCGAGTTTTATTGAATTGTTTGATAAACATAGGTAGTTACATAGCTAAGAGGCACCTTAGGGTCTGGTTTTACTCTGAATACCTTCTGAAGCATATTCCTTCACAGCCGTGACTATCCTGTGATACCAGTGTTCTTCTCCAACACTGGGACTTCACTCTTTCCAAGACAGAATACTATTTCTGTTCTTTCATTATCTAATACTGACACTACACTTATAAAAACCGTACGCTACACACGGCACGTGTTTTTTTGCAGACCTTTGCTCCTGTGGGTTCTAAAGCGTATTGATTGATTGAATATGCAGTCACAGAGATGACAGAATAAACTTTTTATAATCAGCGTTTTTTACTCGAATGTACATTTTAAAAAATATGTATATAACTTACCTATAATAATCACCGAGACACCTATACCACGTAAGAAAATGACTGTCACGTAAATGTATCTAAATAGAAACACGGAATGCCAAAATCGCTGGTACCGCGCAACCAAAGACGTCAGTAGCACTTGGTAAAAACATTTCACACAGACTCATCCATTGGTGGTTAGAATGAAGAAATAGCCGTGAGCAGGGTATGCGCGTGTTCCTGTCAAAACTAGAACAGGACTGCCCGGTGTGAGCTTCCAGTCAGGAGTGCTTATGAGTACGTCAGGTTCTGAGGTCGTTAAGTTTATCTTGATTCTTGCTTCTTTGCTTACCTTTCTTCCTTTATTTCACCTGTGCCTTACAATTATATTTCTAATTCATAGATTATATTATTCTATTTCTTTTTCGTCTTTTTTTTTTTATCTTGACTTCGTTTTTTTTTCGACT
This sequence comes from Oreohelix idahoensis, assembly GCA_024509875.1. NCBI lineage: Eukaryota > Metazoa > Mollusca > Gastropoda > Stylommatophora > Oreohelicidae > Oreohelix > Oreohelix idahoensis. Next base: position 164,264 of record JAMPIV010007920.1, on the reverse strand, counting down.
TCATCTTTTTCGTCGCTACTTCTTTTTCCTTCCTTGGCATGTTCCTCTTTATAACATAATCCTGAGCTTTTCCGTCTCCTTCTTCTTCTCTTACCTCTTCTTCTTCTTCTTCTTGTGATCGCATCTTTGATGTTTACACCGTCAGATGAGTTCTCATGATGAATTCGACCGTTGTCTGGAGTTCCTCTTTAGCTCCATACAGCTTTGAGTTTAGTGTTGAGTCATTGGGCCAGTATATCTTTCTTAACTGGTCGTACAGAGGACAATCCTGTAGAACATGCTCAGCAGTTTGTTCGTTTAATCCACATGTGCACAGTGGTGAAGTAGACAGTCGTAGCTTGTACATTCTTTTCTTCTTCTTCTTCGATCCTTAGCCGCCGACCGTCAAAGCAGTCAGTGGCCATCACGCCTAGTGGCGTCTTGTAGGGCAACAACAAATTGATTCCACCTTGCTCGGTCGGTGGCCATCCTTCGTACAGTGCCCCAACTCCGTCCCACCCCCTGCATCTCAGCCTCCACAGTTCCCCGCCAGGCCGTTCCCGGTCGGCCTCTCCCTCGCCCTCCCTCAGGTGTCCAAAGCATAGCCGCCCCCGTGATGGCATCGGGGTCTCCCCCGAGGGCATGGCAACTCAGCTCCAGCGTCCGCCAGCCACGTATGTGTGCATGTCCTCTTGCCCGCTCCGAGTAAGCAGATCTTGGTCGGTGCCGGCACTCGGCCAAAAGATTCGGTGAACTTTTCTTAGGCATGTTGTGTAAAAAGAGGACAACCTCGACACTTCCTTCTCTGTGACTCTCCAGCATTCCGCACCATAGAGAAGCATAGAAAGCACACAGCTCTGATATAATCTTAATTCTGTGCTTGTGCTGTACCGAGAGTAGTCCCCCCCCCCCCCCCATGTTCTTTAGGCCAAAAAAGGCCGTCCTCGCCCTACCCATTCCGATGTTAATGTCTTTGCCTGCCCCGCCACCTGGCGCCACCATGCATACCAGGTATGTGAGGGCACCTGTCTGCACCAGCTGCTGATTCCCTACTGACATGGGCCCAGGGCTGCCCACATTGAGCGCCACGACCCCCGACTTCCCTAAACTGATGTTCAAGCCCACCTGCCGGCCAAACCTACTAAGTCCATCCGCCTTTTCCTGGACGTGTTGATGTGAATGTGCCAGCAGCGCAACGTCATCTGCACACTCCAGATCCTCCAACGTAGAAAATGCAGTCCATCTCATTCCTCTTGGACTGCCCTCTGTTGTCCGGCGCATCACCCAATCTATGATTGTTAAAAATAGAGTGGTTGACAAGGGGCATCCCTGTCGCACTCCCGCCCCACCCCAAAGGCCAGGTTGCCCCGCCCAACACTGCACGCAAAGCCGGCACAGAGGCCTTTTATGATTGACACTATGCAGCTTGGAATTCCATAAGCCCTCAGTATTTTCCACAAACTGTCCCTATGTATGCTGTCAAAAGCCTTTTCAAAATCAACGAAATTAATGTAAAGCTGTCTTTGCCATTCTGAGCACTGCTCTATAATGTTCCTGAGAGTGAATATATGATTTACACATCTTCTGTTCTTTCTAAATCCTGCTTGTTCTTTCCTCGGTTTGTGGTCTACTGCTTTTGAAATTCTCTATATAATTATCCTGCCTAGTATTTTGCTGGGAACTGAGAGAAGAGTGATTCCTCTCCAATTATTGCAGTCTGCAAGATCTCCCTTCTTGGGCAATTTGACAATTATTCCTTTGTTCCACTCTGATGGTGTTGTCCCGTTTTCCAGACTTGTGCAAATAGTGGTTCTAATAGTTCTGCTGCTAGCTCAGGGTCAATCTTAAATAGCTCTGCATTTAAGTTATCATGGCCCGGAGCATTTCCGTTCTTTAACCCTTTGATTGCTGTGATGATTTCTTCTTTTCGTGCAATGTCTGTATTTACATCTAGATCGTTTTCAGCCTCAGGAACATTCAATTGTGTCTCTGGTGGTTCCTTGTTCAGAGTTTCTCTGAAGTGCTCTGCCCATCTTGTTTCCTGTCCCTCTGCTGTCGTGATGAGATTACCTTGCTTATCTCTTACTAATGTAATATTGTTTGCACCTCGTTTTCCGCTGATGAATTTAGTTATTTTGTATATTTATCTTAGCTCTCCGAATTCCTCTTTCTTCATAATCATCTAATTATTGTTTTTCTTCCTTTGCTATTCTTCTTTCCTTTCCACTTCTTCCTTTCTTTTTCTTCTTTTCCTCCTCTTTCTTCTTCAACTTTTTCTACTTTTCTACTTTCTTCACACCAACTGATCTACCTATTCATTTCATTTTCATTTTCTTCCTCTTATCTTCTTACTAGCAATAACCCGTCAAAACTTGACGGGTTTTTAATTATAGTGTACTGTTTCCGTTCCCAGATGAGCAGATAGAAGTACATTCTTAGAGTGTTTTTGGTTTTTTTCCATTATACAATGTAATCAAACTGTTCATGAACACCGTCATTTGAACGCTTGTCTTTGTTGATTGTAACTATTTTCGGGAGAGTATATATAATGGAAACAATGCATGGATTGTTTTCAAAGAGTGTTCCCTGATAATAAGTGGTTTTAACAAAAACTTTCAAGTTTTCATGATTTTGTACATCGGGTGAGGGCTCATGCACACCAATTTTTACGCACTTTTTCTTTGTCGAACGCTACTAATTTCGTGAAAGAATATTAAAAAAAAATAAAACCAAAGTATTTGTTTTTTATAAGTATATAAACCAGTAAAACGGTATTGAATCAGTTTACAAATAACGGTTCACATGAAACAAGGGACGCTTCGGGTTTTACCCTTCGTCAGCCACAAACAGGTGACAAAGACAAGAATTACATATAGGTACTACAAAAACATACGATGATGAGAAATAAACAACAAATGGGCGATACAAACAGATGGAAAAAGTAAACAACAGTGACAGTGATGAGAGAAAAAAGAACAATAATAATTCAAGAAAATCGTAAAATCTAAAAGAAATACCGAAACAAGAAAGTAAATAATCAACGAAACGAAATAAAGAGAATTAACAAAACTTTGGAATAAGTAAACGTTCTCTGAGCTCGATCCGAAGATGCTGTGAAAGAAAGCCGTGGTGTTCCGTCACAGAAATCTCAAGGAAGTGACGTATGATAGCGACAAAACAAAAGATATAAAAGGATACGAAACGAACCAAAACAAAAACATAAGAAGATAGATCTAAAAGACAACAAATAAAGAATGAAAAAGAGAAAAGCTACCAGAATTTATGCAAAATGATGTTGGATATTCAAGCCATCAGGAGCTAAAACGCCCATTTGAAAAATAAGACGATTCTCCAACGAAAAGCGAGTTTTGTCACCACCAACACATGAAAGGAGGGCAGTAACATGAATATCGGAATTACCTGAATGGTCAGGCCTATAGAAATGAAGGGCCACCGGTAAATGTTTGCCATGATAGATGTCATTCAAGTGCTCACGAAACCTCTTTGCCAAACGCCTGCCTGTTTCACCAATTTAGCTAAGGCCACACCTCTTGCAGATGATAGCATAAATAAGGTTTCTGGATTCGCACGTGAAAGACTCTCTAATGATAAATTTTCCTTTCGGAAAAGCGACTGTCTGAGTTTGAAGTATGTAACAAGTTGATCCTTGGAAAGGGCAGTAATTCGGAATATGTTTTTGGGCAAAGTAGATTATGAGTTACAATACTTGTATACCTGATTAAGCTGAGGTTTGTTTAACGTTATAATAGAAACATATCCTTTTTATTTTGAGTGACAGAGTACAGGAAAGCGTGCGAACGCTTTTATCTCAAATGCTGAGATGTATTTATTCTGGACTGTTTTTGAGCTGTGTTCAAAAACAGCGGAGTCTCGTTTTGGGTTTTTTGGCGGGACTAGAGTGTGTGATCCCGGAGAGGAGAAGAGGAATTCGGAGCGTTGGACCGGGAGTGGTCAACGCTGTCTGTGTGTGTTTTTCGAGGATGTATGCCTACGTAGTGCTTTGAATAATGTCGACTTAATGTTTTGCTGTGTGGATAGGCCATATTATGTATTTGTGAAGCTTTGAGGAAGCTATTATGAGTCCAGGATTGGGACAGGCCATATTATGTATTTGTGAAGCTTTGAGGAAGCTATTATGAGTCCAGGATTGGGACAGGCCATATTATGTATTTGTGAAGCTTTGAGGAAGCTATTATGAGTCGTGAGGACTTTAGGCCATTATTTATGTGAACTGCTGGGTGCAGTATTATAAGTCTAGCGCAGAGATGAGTCGTGAGGACTTTAGGCCATTATTTATGTGAACTGCTGGGTGCAGTATTATAAGTGAGTCGTGAGGACTTTAGGCCATAATTTATGTGAACTGCTGGGTGCAGTATTATAGTGCAGTATTATAAGTCTAGCGCAGAGATGAGTCGTGAGGACTTTAGGCCATTATTTATGTGAACTGCTGGGTGCAGTATTATAAGTGAGTCATGAGGACTTTAGGCCATTATTTATGTGAACTGCTGGGTGCAGTATTATAAGTGAGTCATGAGGACTTTAGGCCATAATTTATGTGAACTGCTGGGTGCAGTATTATAGCGCAGTGTTATAGCGCAGAGATGAGTCGTGAGGACTTTAGGCCTTGATATAGATCTGCTGATGAATGTTGAAGAGTACTGTATTGCAATGACTTGTAATGTGACTGTGTGTATATCAATGTAAACGTGATCGTGCTGTGACTTAATAAATCGACATTTAAATTACACCAGATGTTTACGGCCATCCATGACTATTATTTACGTACCTGTGTTGTGAGTGACTGTTCTACCACACACTCACTAATACATACCTAACACAGATACGACGGCACGCCTACGCCACCCATACACCGTTAAATATTCATCATCGGGTAGTATCAGTGGTGGCCAGTGTGGGGATAATAGGATAAATAATCTGTTCTCTTGGCAGTGATCAAAACATATGATGACCGAAATCTAACATGGCTGCCTCCCTGAGTTGTCGTTCACTCATTCATAGGAAGGAGAATATAAGCCAGAGTTAATTTATAATGGGTATATAAATGATTTCATAAATGTTTCCATACAGCTCTACGGTGATCAGGTTAATTCACGTAGCCATAACCGCTGCAGGAAAGTCTGTCATCTTCGTCGATACAAAACACGACCCTAGCGATACGAAGCACAATGTTCCATCTAGGTCGAATCGACATGAGATCATCAAAATAGGGTCTGGCAATACATGGAGTCCGAATTATACATTGTACCGTGATAATGGCGGGTACGCACTTTTCAAAGGGCTGGTAGATTCTTAAGGAAATATGATTCATGAAGTGGTTTTCTTCTAAAGGAGATGGTATCTCTACTATAGTTTATGTTAGAGACTCTCCTAAGGTACGGTACAATGTATAATTCGGACTCCATGTATTGCCAGACCCTATTTTGATGATCTCATGTCGATTCGACCTAGATGGAACATTGTGCTTCGTATCGCTAGGGTCGTGTTTTGTATCGACGAAGATGACAGACTTTCCTGCAGCGGTTATGGCTACGTGAATTAACCTGATCACCGTAGAGCTGTATGGAAACATTTATGAAATCATTTATATACCCATTATAAATTAACTCTGGCTTATATTCTCCTTCCTATGAATGAGTGAACGACAACTCAGGGAGGCAGCCATGTTAGATTTCGGTCATCATATGTTTTGATCACTGCCAAGAGAACAGATTATTTATCCTATTATCGGACAGTGACAGGGAGATCTCAATCTTGCTAGAAACCCCCTTTCGTGGTTTCATAATATATACTACAAACTATGGACGTCAAGTAACTTTAGTTATTTACCGATCTGCCTTCACTGACGCGTTTAGTCAGATAGGGGGATGCGGCCATAATATATCATGACATTGAACTTTTGATGTACTGCCCATTATTTCTGAATGTGTCATGACTTCAGATCTGCTATGTATACCTACAAATTGATATGTCAACATACCATGATGTACTCGTATGTCCCAGTGTGTACGTCTGAATAAATTGAGTAAACAAAGATTCCAGCAGTCTGCATTGGTGCCTTGTAGACACAAGTGTATGAGTGGTTATATTGGTCAGCACACGAACAGTACACCATTCGCGGTAATCACACTCTACACTTCTACTTCATACATACACCATCCTGCGTCGGTTGGAGTGACCAAGTTTAGGGCCTGCTTCCCCTGGAGCCTTTGCCTTTCCTAACTCAGGACTAGGGTGAGTTACCCATTTACAGCTGGGTAGACTGGAGCATGCCTGATCTCAACAACACACCACTCTTCCTTACAGAGCACACCGACTGACACTTTACAGAGTGGAAAGAAGAAAAGAAACTTTACAAAGTACAAACGGACAGCTCTTACATATACGGCGTTGGCACGGTTTAGTACCAAAGTATGAAGGGCTAGTATGTTGCAAGCGACTGTGTACAAGAATATCCCTAAAATTCCTATCCCTACGATATGCTACCAAAGGTGTATCATGAAACAACTCTTTGGTATCAGGATCAGAGTGGAGAATAGGCAGATGTCGAAACAGAATTCTCTTCACCGCCAGACAGTGAAGATGGAAAGTTAGAACCAGTTTGAGTCTGTCAGATTGGACAGAAGGTTTAGTAGTGAGTGCCGTCTGACGAGTGACGCGTGTGATACGATTAAGAGCATCAGATAAAATATGTTCTGGATAAAGACGTCGACGAAAGAACTCGAGCATCTCTTGAGCTTTCCGATGAAAAACATCGTCATCGTGACATAACCGACGCAAGCGAAGAAGTTGAGAAAATGGAATGGGATTTTTACAACTAAGAGGATGCGATGAAGTATAAAGAAGGAAACCATGAGCGTCAGTAGCCTTATAATAGACAGACGTTTTAAGACAAGTAGGGCTAATAGTCACAGTGATGTCAAGGAAGTTCACTGAGGTCGTAGAGATTTCAGAAGTGAATTTGATGGCAGGATTGAAATTACCAACATAGTCAATAAATCGACGGAGGTCTACCTCAGACATGTCTGTAATGCCAATACCATCATCAATATAGCGGCGGTTGTCATAAAATTAACAAGTGATACAACGTAAAAATATCGCCAAAGGATAAAATGTAAGGATAAAAACATAATGCGTAAGCTGCTGATAGTACATGATCGCCCTGACCGCGGGTCATCACCCTCCATAAAAATTGACTTGCTAGACGGGAAATCAAAACGGTTACCATTTGAACGGGATGAGAACGGCGGATCAAAAGGAAAAAAAAATATGACTGAAAAAAATTGCGTGAGACTAGCAAGGCTAAGGAGACGCAATTGGGGGGGGGGGGGGGAAGGGAGAAAAAGTCACGTTTCCCAAGTTGACATAAAGTAAGGAACTCGACAGAAGGGACCTTGGATATGATACGCCACAGTCATTTATTGGACGCTTTTGCGATACCAAGCCTTTTATTTGAATTCAGCGGCAAACGCAGATGCTTGAAATATTACAAAATTTAAAAAGTAACTTTTTCTTAATATTAATGTTAGGAATATAAAAATTAGCTGGCCGGATGGTCCATTCTGAGCAGTGAAATAATATGCTTTTATTTATACAGACGGATAGCTAATAAAGATGATAATGACAAAAGACAGTGTTGTTCACATCAGCGAAAGACTGCATTGAATCTAACATATCACTATTTGCACAAAAATCGCGACCTTGAGACGCAAGTGTTCAAATCTAGTTAGAATGAAAGAGAAGGGACATTGGTGGAAGCTGTGGCTAAAAATAACTTTACAGACAAAAAGTGTAGAGGGGACGAATAGGTTGGTTCAAAAAACAAGTACGTTTTTGTGAAAACGCAAGTAGAGACGGACGGACTAACAGATAAAAATCCATACTTGACTGAAGCATGACTGAAATGACTTTAGTGTAGGAAATTTGAATTTAAAAAAAACCAAGGCATTGATTGGCCACAGACAATCATATTATCCGCGCTCAGACGAGCTTTTTTGCCATTCCTCAATAGTTGTCCAGTGATAGACACAGTAAATTTCAAGTGTGGTGATTTCCAAATGAAATAAATTGAAATAAGTTCAGGGACGCCATACTATAGCCAGCAGCTCAGCTGAGTTTTGCTGGCATTTCTGTGTTCTTTATTCATAATCTGGTAAGATTGAAATGATTTCTTTGCATATTTTGAATATTGTTTAAGGTTTCGAGTGATTTGATACTGCCATATCAAAATCTAGCCTTACAAACAAGTAAGGATTTGCTCTAGACCCCCCGCCCTAGTTCAGGGTCTAGGGACAAACAATATATATAAACTCCAGCAAGGATTAGGAAGGACAGATCAGGTGTTGAGATCAGTGGAACATATCACCTATCCTATCCTAGGACAAGAAGCTAATAAACATATTTATGAATATGTAGTCTGGGAGAACTTATCCTATGGGAAACCAACTTGGTAAGATGTGTTGTATGGTCAGAGAGATCTGACCCTGTCTTAATTGTGTTATTGTAAATTGTTACGTGTAGAAGTGGCTCCTTAGGTAAGGTTCTGAACCCAAACCAATACTTTATTTCAGAGCTGTGAGTTTTTATGTTGACACCAAAAGGTGGTTGATAAGGTTGATAATGTTGGATTTTTATTCCCGTTAATGATATCCACCAAAAGATAGATATAAGTGGATGGAAGCAGACATCATCATCATCATCAGTTGATAAGATCTCTATGGTGTTGTTTGCTCCACTGTAGTGTATGGAATGTCAACTTGACCTACGCAGTGGTGTGTAGACATGGATTGAGTGTACAATGTGCGAATGATGATAAGGGTTCGTGTTGTTGACAAATGTTCTTTTCTCACACTCATGTATGACTGGAAGTCATCGACACCAACGACTGTGTACCTTTTCTAAAGTTTAATTGGACGTACACACTCGACAGCACAGATAGTGACAAATCACAGGTTGGCATAATACATCATAGTACAGTGGATAAATGGTCTTGCAATGTTATGTTACATGGGCACTCATGTAGATTAATATTATAATGGACTGTCAGTAGCCAAGCCCTCAGCATCGCCCATACATATAAATCATCTGACTTCACTGACTGAGCACGTCAGCTTATAAACAATATTTCAGATGGCTTCTAAACCTAATCTCGTTTAGCGACGATTCTCCCACATAATGTTCAGCACATATTTTTTTCATATAATAATATTGAACCGCTAATAACGGGTTCTCATGTGTAGCAGTGATCTCTGGACTAAACAAGCGATAATACGGGCATCCCCTTTCTCTTCTTGAAAGTCGCTACATGTTTTGGTTCCAAGATGGCTTCACTCGTGAACTGTCACTCACGTTTGGATGCAGATAATGAATCTGTCCTAAAGTTAGTCATTCATAAAACATTGCATTGCTCTGTAGATTTGATCATGAACAATTGACTGCATTCTACAGAATATAGTGCTGCTAGGAATCGAAGTCGTTTTCATCGAGTCAAATATATTCTCTTAGACATTCAAATCGTAACTATCGAAAATGGTGGCTTCGATCGAGAGTTCATAAGAGTGTCTTTGATTACCTTGGGAGAGGAAATATGAAACTGCCATTCCTTGGCAATATGAATAAACACTGGGGTAAAGCATACACGATAGGTTTAGACGACTATCACTTTCCCCACAAATACTGAGATCACTTTTTCCCCGGCGACAGGCCGACATAGGAAAACACACAGTCCCTATCAGGACGAAGCCAAATCACACCACACTCTAGCGACACATCCGCCGAATAGCCTTTGACCTCTCTAGAGACAACAGAACATATAGTTCAACTTAGATATGTAAAGATATACAGATATAAGACAGACTCGTCCTACTCAGACAAACAATACACATAAATTCAGGCCATAGATATTCTGAAGCAAGAACAATCTATTATTACCCAAACAACGAATAAATCGCAGTAAAATGGATTTATCCGCGGAGTTTGATCGAAGAGATGGCACAACTTTCAAGGGAAGTAACTCAATAATGACTTTCCCTTAAGCACTAAAAAATTACCTATGTATAATATTGTAAGATATCAAAGACTGCACGTAACAGTCTTACCACACCTCCCGGGAAAAAAAAAATGGAACATTTTTTTTTTTTGAAATACATCTAGGAGCAACGTACAATAGGCTCACAACGCATGAATAATGCGCAGATGAAAATATCAGGAATACCTATAACGCCTAATATGAGGCTAAGTCGACTTATGGAGCGACTGGTGAGGATGTGTCTCATAAACTGAGAGAAATTATTTCTCTACAAGTATATTTTTCCAGGAAGGTGTCATCAAAGTATAATACAATTCTGGCAATTACACAATGCCTAAAAAATTCATATCATCATTTCGTATTAGATATCTTAAATTTATGATTTATGAAGAAAAAATCATCAAAGCACAGCGGTGAATAAACATCCATGAACCGCTATGTAGTGATACAATCATTATATTATTAAATTACAAATGTGTATCTATCATGATATAGAAAAGGAACTACTATAGAACTAGACATATCAAGAAGTCTAAGCCCTAATAGTTATGTGGAATCATGTGGGCATCTTGACAGAATGTCTGCCATCACATTATCTGATCCACGAATAGCTCGCACAGAGAAATGAAAAGGTTGAAGAGCAATTGCATATCGAGTAGACCTCGAGCTCTTCAAATTCTTACTCTGTATAGCAGTAAGAGCTTTTTGGTCGGTTTCTACTATGAAATGTGCGCCTAGAAGGAATCTCTGTAGTTTGAGGATCGACCAAACCATAGCTATAGCTCACGGTCTAAAACCGAATAATTCCTTTCTGCCGCATTAAGTTTTCTGGAAATATACATTACAGGATGCAGAGTTCCAGAGTACTCTTGCATTAGTGCCGCTCCAATCCCAGTGGATGAAGCGTCACTACGAAGAACGAATGTCTTATCTTTAGTGGGTAGCACTAAAATAGGTGGTGTTGAAAACAATGTTTTAATCTTATCCAGAGAGCATTGGCATTCCTGAGACCAGTGGACCACATTAGGCGAACCTTTCTTTAGAAGTGTTGAGAGAGGTGCCATGATAGAGGATAGATTCTGAATGAATCTGCCATAAAAATTGAATAAGACCTAACAGACTTCTCACCTGTTTTTTAGTCTTAGGGATTGAGATGTTAAGTATCTTACTAGTATTATGGTCCTCTGTCTTTAGGAAACCATGACCAACTCGGTGGCCTAGGAAAGAAATTTCGCTAAAACCAATATAGGCTTTAGAGGGTTTCGCTGTCAGGTTGTGCTCACGCAAAGTAGACAGCAATTCATCTAACCCTGAATAGTGATCTTCCCAAGTATCGCTGAAAAGACAGATGTCGTCTAGATATGCAATGACATCTGACCGATAAGATAGGATTCGGCGCATCATGCGTACGAACGTAGCTGGTGCGTTCATAAGACCGAAAGGCATAAAATTCCATTGGAACAAACCTCTAGGTGTTGAAAAAGCCGTGAGAGGTTTGGCGCATTCAGATAAAGGAACTTGCCAATATCCTTTAGACAAATCAAGTTTAGTGAAAAAATGAGATTTGGAGAGTCGAGTAAGTAGCTCTTCCAGTAAAGGCATAGGTTCGGCATCGAACTTCGTTACTTGATTCAATTTTCGATAGTCAACGCAAAGACGTATGTTATTGTCTTTTTTACGCACAATAACCATCGGCGAAGAATATGCAGAGGTGGATGGTTCGATTATTTTCAAATCTATCATCTCATCCAACTCTTTCTCGACCTGTGCTTGAAAATGTATAGGTATAGGATAAGGTCTAACCCTAATAGGAGTATGGTCAGTTAGAACAATGTCATGTTGAATGACATTCGTTTGTCCAGGGATGTCAGTGAGTACATCCTGAAATGTTTGCAACATAGTTGAAACTTGTCGCTGTTCTCCTAGAGACAAATCAGGAGAGACAGTAACGTTCTTCCATGATTCAATGGAATGAAGTGGGATCATTGGAAGAGGAAGATTTACATCTGAAAAACTTGTTTCCTCATCCTGTATCACGGACAGTGATGAGTAATGACCATGTTGTACTGGAGAATTGTCCGTTGCTTGGAAAATGGGTTGCAAATAATCCGGACGTTCATGGAATTCAGTAAGCATATTGATGTGGAAGGTTTTATGCTTCCCATCAATATCGACAATATAGTCGACATCGGAAATTTTCGATATTATATCGTACGGACCTTTCCAAGAAATAAGTAATCTGTTTTCCCTACAAGGTAGTAATACAAATGCTTTGTCACCAGGACAAAGTTGTCGTAAGCATCTCTTCTTATTGGCAAATTGCCTTGCCTTCTGTTTCGCAAATTCAGAAGAAGAAGTTGCTAATTTGCATGCTTCGATAATTTTTTGTCTCAACGCGATGACATATTCGTAGGATGACTTTGTGTCATCGTCAATATTGTCAGATGTTATGAGATCGTGAAGCAACGACATAGGGCCACGCGGACGCGCGCCAAAGACGAGTTCAAAGGGAGAAAATCCCGTATGTTCATTGGGTACCTCTCTGTAAGCGAAGAGGGCCCGCAGTAAAACTCTGTCCCAGTCTTGAGGATGATCCTCAGTTAATCTTCCCCAGTAAGTTTTTAAGTGTTCTATTAAGGCGTTCGACCATACCATTAGACATTGGATGGTAGATACTACTTAAAGATCTATCTATCTGCAGGGTAGACATTACTTGAGACATGGTATCTGATATTAGTTGGGTGCCATGGTCTGACAATATCTCTCCGGGGAACCCCAGACGAGAAAATATAAGCCAAAGAGCATCTGCAATATCAGCAGTAGTAATGCTCTTCAGAGGAATAGCCTCTGGCCAACGTGTGCACATATCAACACACGTCAAGATAAACTGATGTCCTCTGGCAGACTTGATCTTAAATGGACCAATAATGTCTATGGCCATTTTTTGAAAACGGCCGAATAGGAATGTCCGCCGCCTGAATGGGTGCAGCATGCCGTGGACCTTTGGATTTAACTTCCTGACATACTTTACAAGATCGACAATAAATACGTATGTCCTTGTTTACCAATGGCCAAAAGAAAGCCGCAAGGACTCTTGACTTAGTACGGGAAAAAACCCATGTGTCCAGCACACTGAGAGTCGTGAGCGTGCTGCAAAATTTTAACTCTCAAATTCTTGGGAACCAGGATTTGAGAATGACTTGACGTAATGGAGTCTTGAACCATACGTACAAGTACGCCATTCTTCTTTGTAATCCACGATTTACGACTTGTGTCCTTATTCGGATCACCTTTAGTTGCAAGAATGAAGAATTTCTTCAGAGTGGGATCATCTTCTTGCTGTTTTATAAATGAGTCACGAGAAATTACCAAGGGATTATCTTGGTTATGCACTTCATTATCTTCAATAGATGAAGTTTGAGGCACATTAAGAGCCTGAGCTCTAGTGACTACAGCGTTAGCAATCTGCATGTTTTGCCTTTCCCACGTGGAAATTTGTTGCGGAGTGCATTCCTTGACTCCATGAATGCGACCGATGATGAGGTCAGCGATCGGATTCGGAAGAAGACATGCGTGTACATCTCCTGTAAAGAAAGGAGTAGCAATCCTAATGATAGCAGTAGAGTATTTCTCTAATGTGCCGCCAAATGTTACACATTTGACTACTTGTCCAGTGGCACGGGAAGGATCTACGAGTGACTGCCTAACACCAATTGTGGTGCATCCAGAATCAAATAGCACAGAGACTGGATTGTTATTCACTAAACCCTTATGTAAGACACAAGAGAACCTCTTCCATCATGCGCGACTGATGCCGGAAGAGCAGGAAGAGGATGGCCACAGCTTAAAGTAGACACTGTGGTTGGCTCAAATAACGTTTTGCATTGGGGGCACTGAGATGCTCTCCCAAAATCAAAAGCGGCACATGCCATATTACTAGCATCATTATTATCTTTACTCTGTTTATAGGTTTCATGGGACTCTTGTTGTACAGAGTTTGCCTGAAAATGTGGTTTATGTCTTTTGTTTTGAGATCTACCTCGGTTATTATCACCTCTGTAGTTATTGTTACTTCTATTGTAACCCCTATTTGGGTTTGAGTCATAGTTCCCTTGGTTACCATTATCATATTCATTATAATGAGTATCTCTGTAATTATGATCTTGTTGACTCCAAGACGGATAACCCTGATAGTTTCTATAATTACTTCCTCTACGGAAATTCCTATAATTATGACCACCCCTGTGTCGAGAGCTATCAGGTCGTCTCCAGTTCTTTGAAGAAGAACCCTGAAATGATTGGTTACCTTGGTTTTGATAACTATTATGGTTACCTTTTTTATCAAATCTGTTTTGGGGTCCCTGAAATCTGTGTGAATAATTGGGATTGTATGGTGTTGCTGAAGCAACTGGCATACTCTCCTTAATCTTAGTGTTGCCAAAAGTCACGTCGGGGTGTGCAGTGACATATTGGGAACAATATTCTTCCATTTCTTTTAGAGATTTGGGTTTACGCTCATGTATAAATTCAAGGAAAGGTTTGTTCACACATGACATAATCTTATCTCTGAGCAACAAATCCATAAGTCCTTCATACGTTTTTTTCTGTTTTGGAAAGCTCAATCCAACGATCAACTGTGAGACGTGCCTTTGCAGTGAATTCTGAGAATTCTACACCCGTCTCAGGTACCATCGTCTTAAATAAAAGGCGATAGCCTTCCTCACTTAGCTGATATTTTTTTAATCAAAGCCGCCCTAATGACATCATAATTATCCTTATCTGCTTCTCCTACAAGGCATAATCTAGTCAAAGATTCACCTTTCAAGTTTTCTGATAATTGATTAGCGTATTGTGATTTATCCACATTATGTGTACGACAAGAACGTTCAAATCTATCCAGCCAGAATGTAATATCGTCACTGGACTGATTGAACGGTGGAACCTTAACCTTGTAAGTAGAAGGTTTACCATTACCACTAGATGCCTGATTAACATTACTCATACTTGTCAATCTCAATTTCTCCAACTCAAATTCATGTTCTCTTATTGCTTTTTTCTCTTCGGCATCTAATCTTTTTTGTTCAGCCTCCCTGTCTAATCTTTTTTGTTCAGCCGCAGCTTCTCTTTCTAATTTTTTTTGTTCAGCTTCAAATCTCCTTTCCTCCATCTGCATCTGCAATTTCTTTTGTTCAGCAGCAGCCTCAGCTTCTCTTTCTAATCTTTTCTCTTCCGCCATAGCTTTTCTTTCTTCTGCAGCTAATCTTTTCTCTTCTGCCATAGCTCTTCTCTCTTCTGCAGCTAATGCTTTGTCATATTGAGCAACTGTCCATTGTTCTAATTGTTGACCAGTTTTATCAAGGGCTTTCCCTTGTATAATGAAGTATTCTAATGTAGACATGGTGTCTAACAATAATACTAATCACCTGAAATAATAATAATACCACAAGTTCTCAATGACTTGATTAATCAGTATACTATCCCAATATCTGTGGGTCACAAGCCTTTAATAAGGTCTTGTATAATAGTAATAATAATCAGGTACTGGTTTATACCATAATCCAAGTGCAGTGCACAGGCAATTGTGTCTTATGAAATATACCTATATAAAACATATGTCAACCAACAGAATACATAAAGTACAAATAGGACTGACAATACAAGAACGTTTGCAGAAATCAAAATAAATCAAATAGGGAAATCAATGAAAATAATCACTGAATCTGCAAAGAATAACAACACAAATGACGTCACAATATATGAATATAAATTGTGAATAGAACTGAAAGATAGAAAAGAGTAGACCAACAAATTACAAAAACAACTCAAAAACAAAACTAAAGAACAAAGAAATATTACAAAAATAACAATAATTACAGTCTTCACAGCTAACACAAAAGCAACAGTTGTCGCAGCAAATTTTCAATCAAGAAAATTGCACCTATAGAAAACGCCCACAACGGACCCTCTATGACGTGGGATATTCTGTTGTGAGGACGCCGCCCAACCTTAAACACAACCCGCTGACATAGAAACTAACATACTATACAAACAAATAACATGTAAACATAAATATATATAAATTATGTGTATGATAGTATGTGTTGCAAAATAGGCTCAGTTTTACAGTAATGGCAAAGTTATTTTTATGAACATAAACAAACTGCCACTTTATTCAATTAAACATTCTGGCCTTAAATATTAAAGTTCATATATGGAAAACAAGAAGATCCATCGATGAAAATAGGACTTCTTAGTTCACTCATACTGTCTTCCTGTTAACATTGACAAGAATTGATCCAACTGTTCTGTGAAACTCTGTAATGTCTAATGTAAAACTGTCAACAACGCTGGCCTACATACTGCATTCACTTGACAGGTCACGTGACGAAGTGTTGACAAAGAGCAAACCAATACTGCAAGTGTGTCGTATCAGCCACAGGAAACGGTCTGGTATCGGTAATCTGTTGACTTCTGAACTTCTGCGAGGTCAAACCCAGAAAGCTGGTCCACCAGTTGATAAGGTTGATATAATGTTGGATTTTTATTCCCGTTAATGATATCCACCAAAAGATAGATATAAGTGGATGGAAGCAGACATCATCATCATCATCAGTTGATAAGATCTCTATGGTGTTGTTTGCTCCACTGTAGTGTATGGAATGTCAACTTGACCTACGCAGTGGTGTGTAGACATGGATTGAGTGTACAATGTGCGAATGATGATAAGGGTTCGTGTTGTTGACAAATGTTCTTTTCTCACACTCATGTATGACTGGAAGTCATCGACACCAACGACTGTGTACCTTTTCTAAAGTTTAATTGGACGTACACACTCGACAGCACAGATAGTGACAAATCACAGGTTGGCATAATACATCATAGTACAGTGGATAAATGGTCTTGCAATGTTATGTTACATGGGCACTCATGTAGATTAATATTATAATGGACTGTCAGTAGCCAAGCCCTCAGCATCGCCCATACATATAAATCATCTGACTTCACTGACTGAGCACGTCAGCTTATAAACAATATTTCAGATGGCTTCTAAACCTAATCTCGTTTAGCGACGATTCTCCCACATAATGTTCAGCACATATTTTTTTCATATAATAATATTGAACCGCTAATAACGGGTTCTCATGTGTAGCAGTGATCTCTGGACTAAACAAGCGATAATACGGGCATCCCCTTTCTCTTCTTGAAAGTCGCTACATGTTTTGGTTCCAAGATGGCTTCACTCGTGAACTGTCACTCACGTTTGGATGCAGATAATGAATCTGTCCTAAAGTTAGTCATTCATAAAACATTGCATTGCTCTGTAGATTTGATCATGAACAATTGACTGCATTCTACAGAATATAGTGCTGCTAGGAATCGAAGTCGTTTTCATCGAGTCAAATATATTCTCTTAGACATTCAAATCGTAACTATCGAAAATGGTGGCTTCGATCGAGAGTTCATAAGAGTGTCTTTGATTACCTTGGGAGAGGAAATATGAAACTGCCATTCCTTGGCAATATGAATAAACACTGGGGTAAAGCATACACGATAGGTTTAGACGACTATCACTTTCCCCACAAATACTGAGATCACTTTTTCCCGGCGACAGGCCGACATAGGAAAACACACAGTCCCTATCAGGACGAAGCCAAATCACACCACACTCTAGCCACATCCGCCGAATAGCCTTTTACCTCTCTAGAGACAACAGAACATATAGTTCGACTTAGATATGTAAAGATATACAGATATAAGACAGACTCGTCCTACTCAGACAAACAATACACATAAATTCAGGCCATAGATATTCTGAAGCAAGAACAATCTATTATTACCCAAACAACGAATAAATCGCAGTAAAATGGATTTATCCGCGGAGTTTGATCGAAGAGATGGCACAACTTTCAAGGGAAGTAACTCAATAATGACTTTCCCTTAAGCACTAAAAGATTACCTATGTATAATATTGTAAGATATCAAAGACTGCACGTAACAGTCTTGTCAAATGCTGGGGTAGATAATTGACAGTGAGGACCCGTGCAGTGTCGCATCTCGGCAGAACAGCCTTGTATTGCCCCAAGCACGGAGAGGTGGGGCCACCCGATATATTGCCCCCAAGCACGGAGAGGTGGGGCCACCAGATTCCAGCACCAGCGCTACACCTTCAAAGTTACGTAAGCAGGCTGGTCTGCTGGATTTACACCAACTTCATAGACATAACACCCAAAGTGAATTCCTACTAAAACATCCCATTTACTTCCATCATTAATGGACAATGTTTGGTAAACTTAGACAGGGAGGGATGAAGCCACCCCAACAGCACATCTATTCATCGTTCTCCCAGGGAAAATAAAATTATAAACTGTAGAAATACTAACTAATCTTAAAATTTGTATACGTACACACATTTTATTTATCATGTCATTTATTCATGCCATTCACTCATAAATTCCAAAATCTTTTCATATGTTCTGGCCAAATAAAACCTTGGTTCAGAACAAATAAATTTAAAAAAAGATTTACTTTCTAAAATTTCACCAGCTGGATTTAGTTCATTGTGTTCTAAATTTTATTGATAATATATTATTTAATATCTGTGTGTGTGTGTTTGTATATGTCAATACAACACATTACATTCAGTACCCTAGATTATAACGTAGCCACATTCATTAGGAAAAAAGATAGGTGTGAGGTCGTGGTGGTAGCAAGAAAGGCCTTCTGAAAATTCACAACTACATTTTATCTCAGGAGCCTTCACAGCTGACCTCATACATTACACTTAGTAATATCACCATCATACAATACCATCAAAACCACTACATATATTGGGGTCTTGTCCAGGGATAATTAGCATAAACAGTAATATAAGGATCTCCTGGTGGGAGAAATAAAATTAGGGGAACAAAATTGTAAAATTCCCTTAAAATTAAAAGTGTCCCTTTAAATTAAAAGGGCAATTAGAAGTTGGTGAATCTTCACAGCCAGTGTTAGTTAATTAGTTAATTAGAATTATTTTGGTCTAGAATAATTATAATTACTTTAGAGATTGGAAATTTTACTTTGCTTATTGCTAGATTTGTTTAGAAAGTATGGCGGAGCTAGCAAAATTTAGATCAGCTGCTGTGCTGACCGCAAAGGAGATGGGAATGGATGGTCAGATTTTAATTCAATACGTAACGGCTGAATGTGATAAATATATTGAACGGGAAGAAAGGAGATTAGAAAAAGAGGCTGAAAGAAAATTAGAGTCTGAAAGGTTGGCTGAAGAGAAGAGGTTAGAGGCGGATAGAGAAATTAAGAGGCTGCAGATTGAGGCAGAAGACAAACGACAGCAAAGGGAGGCAGAAGATAAAAAGGCCGAAAGGGAGGCAGAAGATAAAAAGGCCGAAAGGGAGGCAGAAGATAGAAGGTTGCAAAGGGAGCACGAATTACGACTAAGGGAGCTGGAGTTACAAGGCCAGGCTCCTGAAAATGGTGCCAGCCCTTTTGCCTCAGATGCTACGCCCAGTCTGGGAGCCTCAAACTCAGCTATGGGGTTTCATTTAGACCATTTTGTTGAAAAAGACGATGACATAGAGGGGTACCTAGGACGTTTTGAGTTATTAGCTACTACATATGGGTTAGAGAGAGAGAGGTGGAGTTTAAAGCTATCACAGGGACTGAGAGGTACTTCTTATGAAGTCTTTGCTAAAATGAACAGGGAAGACCAAGACAATTATGACATGTTAAAGCAGGCTTTGTTATTAAGGTACGAGAAGAATGGTGAATTTTATCGTATGAAATTTAGAAATGCCAAACTGTTGTCTGGGGAGACATACCACCAATTCTCTGCTAGACTGGAAACCTATTTGGAGAAATGGACTGCTCTGGGGAAGACCCAAGATCTTAAAGAAATGATCATGATTGAGCAATTGAGAGAGTCCATGGCTCCAGACATGAGAAAATTTCTCATGGAACAAGGTGCAGAGAAGTTGGGAGAGTTTTTAAATGTCGCTGAGAGGTATCAGGCAGCCCAGGCAGAGGTAAGTGGTGCTAAAAAGAAGCACATAGACACTTTTAAAGCTCCACAGCAATTTAATAAATTTGATAATAGAGAGCAGGGAAATAAAGGTAGGACAAACTTTGAGCGGCCAAGAAATGACTATCGCGACAGAAACTCACAGTTCAATGACCAAAAGTTCAATGAAAGAAAACCGTTGAACCAAGGAAAAAGATGGTGTAAATGGTGCAAGAAAGATAACCATAACACCGAATTTTGTAGAAGGAAACCTTCAAACATTGCTGCAATGAAGTCGGGGACGCAAAGATTAAAGGTTAATCCTAATGGACAACAGGAACCTTATCACCCCCCAGTTTGTGAGGATGTTATTTGTAATGGGGTCACCATAAGGTGCCTTTATGATACAGGTTTGGATTATGATTCAGTTGTGAAGTCTAGCCTAGTGGACCCAAGTCAGTATACCACAGAAACAGTGGAAATACAAGGGGCGACTAAGGACATACCACTCATGACACTTCCCATCGCAAGGATAACGGTGAAAACTCGCTATGTGGAAGGAGAAATCAGAGCAGCAGTGATAGATGAACCAATCTACCCTCTGATATTGGGGTGTAGATACGTCTTCTTGGGGAATCCCGAGAAACCTGTGATCATGGCGACAGTGCAGACCAGGTCACAGAAGAAGGAGGAAGAAGGTGAACCTATAAATGCTCATCCAGAGGAGATGAGGAAGGCGCAGGCTGAGGATAGGACACTCAAGCCATGTTTTAAAAAATTGCCCAAATGCCACACACCTCCGAGCAAGGGGGAATACTTTATGAAGAACAGACTATTATACAGGAAGACAGGAACTAGATCCACTGGTCACGGACAGTTAGTTCTTCCCAAGATATATAGGGCAAACTTAATAAGGAGCTTACATGTTGGAAAAGATGGTGACCATGAGAAAGTCGGTACCATCTGCCAAAAGATTGCTCGAAAATACTATTGGCCCGACGTAAATGTCGATGTTGAAAACTTTGTAGAAGCATGTGGCGTATTTCATGAGGGAACACCCACAAAGAGAAAATATGTGCAGGACCTAGAAACGCCACGGGGCAACTTTAGGCCTGAAAGGAAAACTAATTATACTCGGGTAGACAAAGTGGAATGGGAGCCCCCTTTTCACACCCAGTCTTCACTTGAATGGATTAACATGGCCACTATGCGAAGAGTACAAAGAAGAAATTTTACCCAGGATAGGATGACAATCCCTCGGTCAGACTTATATAAACTGGAAGAACAGACAAGAGAGCGAAGATCTCTCATAAGCAATCTAAAGTGGGGAGACAAACCCCTGAAAAAAAATTGGTAGTGGTCGATTTGTGAGTGATGATTCTAGGAAGAAAAGTCCTCATTATAAAGCTTCTAATGGACGGGACCCGATGGGTTCCATGAAAAATAAGTATGATAAATTAAAGATTCAGATGTAACTTTATTAAGGACCTGGACGGATGAGAAGGCGGAAGAACCGGTTACGTCATCTTATCAATACGTGAACGAACTGACCACTCGTTTGAAAGCTGGATGGAAACTGGCAAATGATAATTTGAAACAAGCCAGGAAGAAACATGCAGCATATTTTAATAGGAAGGCAAAGGACCGAGAACTAGCTGTGGGAGAGAAGGTGCTGCTTCTACTACCCGGTAACCAGAATAAATTACAAATTGGTTGGCAAGGTCCATATACGGTTCTAGAGAAGGTGTCTAGAACAAACTATAAAATTGACAAAAAGGGGAAGGAGAAAGTTTATCATGTAAACTTATTAAAGAAGTATCTGGACAGACCACTCCAGGAAAGCACCCCCTTATTGACCTTGGCTATTGCAACTCAGATGCAAAAGGAACCACTCACCTCACATGAATACCCATTACATCCTTGTGAAACAGCAGCACAGGTAAAAGTCAGTAAGCACCTGACTAAAAACCAGAGGGAGAGAGTTCAACAGGTTCTGGAGGAACATACAGATGTATTAACAGATAAACCAGGCCATACAAATTTGCTACAGTATGACATGAAACTGGTAGACTCAAACCCAATCTGTATGAGAGCCTATTCTATTCCGTTCGCGAAGGAGAAGGCATTGAAGGAAGAAATAGATTATTTGTTGAAGGAGGGGATTATTTCGCACAGTGAATCATCTTTTAGTTCTAGTGTCGTTTTGTTGAGAAAACCGTCTGGGGAACACAGACTGTGCATAGATTACAGGAAACTGAATGCTGTCACAGAAGGTCAAGTGGATCCATTACCAGACACAAAACAGTTATTTGCCAGACTGAACAAGGCAAAATACTTTTCAAAGGTGGATCTTAGTAAAGGCTATTACCAGATCCCAGTGAAGCCTGAAGTGAGACCTTATTTGGCTTTTAGCACTTCGGATGGACATTATGAATTCAATATGCTACCATTCGGACTGAAAAATGCTCCGAGTGTATTTTCAAGGATGATGCGCAAATTGTTGGATCCCCTGAATAACCCATGTATCACGAATTTCATGGATGATATTCTCGTCGCCACAGAGACATTTGAAGAACACATTGAAGCTCTAGAGATGTTATTTAATAGACTTCGGGAGGCGAACTTAACTGCTAGGCCAACAAAATGTTGTATTGGATGCAAAGAGTTGGAATTCTTGGGACACACTGTATATCAGGGTAACATGACCCCTGATCCTAAGAACTTGGAAAAACTGCAGAGAGCACCTAGACCACAAACAAAAAAGGACGTGCGATCATTCGTGTCGTTATGCGGATTTTATCAGAAATACATCAAAAATTTTAACGCTATTTGTGCTCCTCTGACTGATCTGACTCGCAAGGGACTTCCAGATAAAATTATTTGGACTGCACAATGTGAACTAGCGTTCCAAGAGTTAAAGGAAAAACTCACTAGCAAGCCTATTCTCAAACTGCCTGATTTGACACAGGACTTTGTCTTAAGAACCGATGCAAGTAATGTAGGACTCGGAGGGGCTTTGTTGCAAAGATCATCTTCACCTGATGGGGAACTGAAACCAGTCGCTTATGCAAGCCGCAAATTGAATAAGGCGGAACAAGGATACTCCACAAGCGAAAAAGAATGTTTAGCGTTAATCTGGGCAATAAAGAAGTTTCAAATCTATCTGTATGGTAGGACTTTTGTGGTCGAGACGGATCATCAGCCTCTCGTATTCTTATCTCAGGCTGAGCATGAAAACGCAAGATTGCTGAGGTGGTCTTTATTGCTTCAACCTTATCAGTTTAGTATCCAATATATCCCAGGCAAATTGAATGTCGGTGCAGATTTCCTCAGTCGGCACCCCTGTGATCAAAATTAGAGTAATGGCAGACGTGAGGAGAGATTTTATCTATGTGTATCACTGGTTTTAGAACTTGCCGTAGGCATGTTTTCAAGTGGGGAGATGTGTCATAAAATTAACAAGTGATACAACGTAAAAATATCTCCAAAGGATAAAATGTAAGGATAAAAACATAATGCGTAAGCTGCTGATAGTACATGATCGCCCTGACCGCGGGTCATCACCCTCCATAAAAATTGACTTGCTAGACGGGAAATCAAAACGGTTACCATTTGAACGGGATGAGAACGGCGGATCAAAAGGAAAAAAAAATATGACTGAAAAAATTGCGTGAGACTAGCAAGGCTAAGGAGACGCAATTGGGGGGGGGGGGGGGGGGGAGAAAAAGTCACGTTTCCCAAGTTGACATAAAGTAAGGAACTCGACAGAAGGGACCTTGGATATGATACGCCACAGTCATTTATTGGACGCTTTTGCGATACCAAGCCTTTTATTTGAATTCAGCGGCAAACGCAGATGCTTCAAATATTACAAAATTTAAAAAGTAACTTTTTCTTAATATTAATGTTAGGAATATAAAAATTAGCTGGCCGGATGGCCCATTCTGAGCAGTGAAATAATATGCTTTTATTTATACAGACGGATAGCTAATAATGAAGATAATGACAAAAGACAGTGTTGTTCACATCAGCGAAAGACTGCATTGAATCTAACATATCACTATTTGCACAAAAATCGCGACCTTGAGACGCAAGTGTTCAAATCTAGTTAGAATGAAAGAGAAGGGACATTGGTGGAAGCTGTGGCTAAAAATAACTTTACAGACAAAAAGTGTAGAGGGGACGAATAGGTTGGTTCAAAAAACAAGTACGTTTTTGTGAAAACGCAAGTAGAGACGGACGGACTAACAGATAAAAATCCATACTTGACTGAAGCATGACTGAAATGACTTTAGTGTAGGAAATTTGAATTTTAAAAAAACCAAGGCATTGATTGGCCACAGACAATCATATTATCCGCGCTCAGACGAGCTTTTTTGCCATTCCTCAATAGTTGTCCAGTGATAGACACAGTAAATTTCAAGTGTGGTGATTTCCAAATGAAATAAATTGAAATAAGTTCAGGGACGCCATACTATAGCCAGCAGCTCAGCTGAGTTTTGCTAGCATTTCTGTGTTCTTTATTCATAATCTGGTAAGATTGAAATGATTTCTTTGCATATTTTGAATAATGTTTAAGGTTTCTAGTGATTTGATACTGCCATATCGAAATCTAGCCTTACAAACAAGTAAGGATTTGCTCTAGACCCCCCGCCCTAGTTCACGGTCTATGGACAAACAATATATATAAACTCCAGCAAGGATTAGGAAGGACAGATCAGGTGTTGAGATCAGTGGAACATATCACCTATCCTATCCTAGGGCAAGAAGCTAATAAACATATTTATGAATATGTAGTCTGGGAGAACTTATCCTATGGGAAACCAACTTGGTAAGATGTGTTGTATGGTCAGAGAGATCTAACCCTGTCTAAATGGTGTTATTGTAAATTGTTACGTGTAGAAGTGGCTCCTTAGGTAAGGTTCTGAACCCAAACCAATACTTTATTTCAGAGCTGTGAGTTTTTATGTTGACACCAAAAGGTGGTGTCAAATGCTGGGGTAGATAATTGACAGTGAGGACCCGTGCAGTGTCGCATCTCGGCAGAACAGCCTTGTATTGCCCCAAGCACGGAGAGGTGGGGCCACCCGATATATTGCCCCCAAGCACGGAGAGGTGGGGCCACCAGATTCCAGCACCAGCGCTACACCTTCAAAGTTACGTAAGCAGGCTGGTCTGCTGGATTTACACCAACTTTTAGTTGGGATGTTAGTTGGGATGTTAGTTGGGATGTTAGTTGGGATGTTAGTTGGGATGGGATTATCAGAGATTTTCAGCTCTTCTTCTTATTTTTTCTTCGTCTTCTTATCTTCTTTTCTTTTCTTCTTATTTTTCTTCTACTCCTTTTCTTCTTCTTATTTTGTTCTGTCTTCCTTTTAGGTAGATAGACAGACAGACAGGTTGACAGATGTACTAAATAAGGAACATACATGCAAACCGTCGAAATGGCCAACAGTCAGACAAACAGTAATAGAGAGAGAGAAACGGACAGACAGATAAACAGACAGACAGTAGTAGAGACAGATCGTCAGACAAACATTAATAGAGACAGATAAGCACACAATGAGTCAAACAGACAGATATACAAGACGGTCAACGTGACATTTCTGTTTAAATATCTTGTTCATCTTTGTTCGTTCTCATATAACCACATATATTTTCCTCATATAACCACATATATTTTCCTCATATAACCACATATATTTCCCCCCATATAACCACATATATTTTCCTCATATAACCACATACATTTTCCCCATATAACCACATATATTTTCCCCATATAACCACATATATTTTCCTCATATAACCACATATATTTTCCTCATATAACCACATATATTTTCCGCATATAACCACATATATTTTCCTCATATAACCACATGTATTTTCCTCATAAAGTTGACGATCCTTCTGAGGCTACTCTCATCGCTCTCATATAAGTACAAGATATTTCTCTCATAAAATTAGAGGGTTGTCTAAGACTTCTTTCATATAGCTACTAGATATTTCTCTCATAAAGTTAGAGGTTTGTCTACGACTTCTTTCATATAGCTACTAGATATTTCTCTCATAAAGTTAGAGGTTTGTCTAAGATTTCTTTCATATAGCTACAAGATATTTCTCTCATAAAGTTAGATTGTGGGTGGTCACGTGGGTACGGCATATTTGTGTCACAATTAGACACAAGATATTTAAAGAGCTCAAGTGTCAGACCGCACAGCCACGTCTGCTGGTGATGGAGAGACCTGCTAAACCTATTTAGAATGTTCTGGCTACATACTTATCTTATCTTCTAGACATGTTTACGTTCTATTTTTAACTTGACCTGTTTTTATAATGACACTAGCGACGGATGGTCTATCTGTCTGTAAATTTAACACTTTTTCTTTCTCCTCCTAACATTTTTTTGGAACTTATGTGGCATTAATATTTTTCGAAGGCCGCCACTTATTTTTCAACGATCGTTAAGATGGTCCCAAACTCATGAAGAAGTTCCGCACCTTATAGAGAAGTATTTTATTCAAGAAATATATGTTCACGTTTCGGGTCCACATAGGTTGACACGCACCTATTAGTACAGCGGCCAGAACTGAATAGATGAGACGAATATCTTGATGACATATCACTATGCACGCTTACATACTTATGGACTGACCATGTATTTTATTTGAGGAGACAGATGTTCAAGATTCTCCAATTTTTGCCATTGCTTGAATTCTTGTGAAGAACTAAATAAATATTGTACGACGTGTATCGTGGACCCACTACCAGACGACTTATGTTCTTCTGCCAGTTTTTATGACCTGTGGTGACAATGCTCTTATTCATTCGTGTTGTCAGTACGATGCACTCAAATTAACAGACCAACACAAACAACAACCAGACAGTAACATCCATGTTTCAGACACACAATTAGACTGCTTTGAGCTGAACATTCCAACTGTCGTGTTGGACGGCTGAACATTCCAACTGTCGTGTTGGACGGCTGAACATTGCAACTGTCGTGTTGGACGGCTGAACATTCCAACTGTCGTGTTGACGGCTGAACATTCCAACTGTCGTGTTGGACGGCTGAACATTCCAACTGTCGTGTTGGACGGCTGAAAATTCCAACTGTCGTGTTGGACGGCTGAACATTCCAACTTTCGTGTTGGACGGCTGAACATTCCAACTGTTGTGTTGGACGGCTGAACATTCCAACAGTTGTGTTGGATGGCTGAACATTCCAACTGTTGTGTTGGACGGCTGAACATTCCAACAGTTATGTTGGACGGCTGAACATTCCAACTAATGTGTTGGACGGCTGAACATTCCAACTGTTGTGTTGGACGGCTGAACATTCCAACTGTTGTGTTGGACGGCTGAACATTCCAACTGTCGTGTTGGATGGCTTTCTTTTGAGTTCTATTTATTTACCAATGCAATGAAATCTCTTGCCTTCATTGTTCTTATGTCGATGTCATTGACCGCATTTTGTCAACTATGTAACTTTTAATACTGAGTACATGTTATAGGCGTGTCTACAACTGACGTCTGTCTATCATTTTGTTCACTATCACCCTTCTGTTCCGTAAACAGCATACGCCTTCAACAAGTTTCCCCCCCCCCCGTCCTGTGCCGACAGCTCAAGCTTTCTTTGTCTCTGTTATTTCTGTCTCCAGCTCTCTTCTACGCGTGTTGCTCGGCCCCCGTGTGTTGCTCGGCCCCCGTGTGTTGCTCGGCCCCCGTGTGTTGCTCGGCCCCCGTGTGTTGCTCGGCCCCCGTGTTACCCCTCTTACCCTCAGGGTTCTCGAACAAGGGCTGCCTATCATTTGCCCCATCTATTCTTATAATCAATTAAAAAAAACATATTCATTGTTTTCCACATATTGTTTGCCTCGTTACACACATCGTTTGTTCATCCAATCTGCCTTGTAATAAACATTAGCCAAGTATATTTAATGTTCCAATATCATAACATGTTTTTTAAAACTTTTTTTTTTTTTTTTTTTTTTTGCAGCCTGCATATTTTCTAACAGATCCTTCTTTCTGCTGCTTTGTTTCTTTGAGTGCATTCGTTTAACAATTTTTCTGTTAAATGAAATCATAGCTCAGTCATCTAAACCACCAGCATTCAAATTCTCATATCTTGTGTATTGTCCTTAATGTGCACGATAGCTACGCCACTGAATAGCTAAATACATTTGGGGCACTGCCTTTTTGAATGATTCACACATTTAGATATGATAGGAATGTACGGGATTCAATTACTGGATTATATTACGGCATATATATTGCACCAAATATTTGACATTTATGTCAGTTTATTGTATGGTTCTTGTAATATGAGAAGCATGTGTTACAGTATCTATCTATCTATCTATCTATCTATCTATCTATCTATCTATCTATCTATCTATCTATCTATCTATCTATCTATCTATCTATCTATCTATCTATCTATCTATCTATCTATCTATCTATCTATCTATCTATCTATCTATCTATCTATCTATCTATCTATCTATCCATCCATCCATCCATCCATCCATCCATCCATCCATCCATCCACCCACCCACTTACCTACCTACCTACCTACCTACCTACCTACCTACCTACCTACCTACCTACCTACCTACCTACCTACTGTTAAAGAAGATTATTATATATGTTACATGTTGGCCTCACTTAGATCTGTTAGCAGTTTAAATTTACGCGGTAACATTTCTATCTGAAGTCAGCATGATAGGTTTTGCACAATCAGTATGTATAATTGAACGCGATAATTTGGTGAGTGTTACGCACAGAATTTTTCCGAAGATATTATGTAAATTATTTTCTAAAGACATTGTATAATTAACTTGTCTGAATTGTACACTTTACATTTTTTATGATCGAAGACAGATAACCCTTGGTTATCTATGGGTACTTTTTACTATGGAGGTTAACTTCTCTTGTTGGTTGACTCGTTGGTTATCGTATCTTGTGTCTTGACTCGCTGATTCTATTTTTCGAACGATGTCTCCTTATACGGTAGTATCGGTCAACTGTTTCTTGGAATGATTGAAACTAGTGTTGAGGTTTTCCATATAAGGCGTGATTTCTGAACATAGCTTTGTTGAAATGGTTCCTTTATCGTTTCGTTGTGAGTGTTAGTCAGATGTATGCGTTCTGCGCATGTCTATACTTTAGGGGAGTTAAATCGTCTTCCGCCCAGTGATTGAACGAGATGGTCTGAGCAGAGAAAGGACGCCTTTGCTGCGTCTGTGATTTTTGATAGGGAATTCTATAGTCCTCATGTGAGTTAGTTAGCTAACGAGGCTTTCCCATATATGATTCAAAACCGCCTGGAGGCATATGTTTTTTGTGGTGTTGATTCTGAACAAAGGTAATACCCTCCTTTATTGAACTCTGTGATCTACCTAGATGTTAGACATTGTGTCGATCTCTGCTCGCTTGTGTATTACAGAATGGAGAGGTTCTTTTACTAGGAAATTTCACCACTGGTATCTTTATACCTGATATATATATATATATATATATATATATATATATATATATATATATATATATATATATATATATATATATATATATATATATATATATATATATATATATACACGAGTCGCTCTAGGCCCACAGAACAATTTCTATGTTCTAGGATTCGCTATGCCAGCGATTGCACCAAAGTCGAGGGTTAGACTTAGGAATGCTATAAAGGTCAGCTTGACCTGTACTCATGAAATGCCATTCCCGTGCGGACAGTAATAGACTTATTTGTACATCTGATCTGCCAGCGTCAGAGAGGAGTATTGTTATTTATGAGCATTGATGATATGCAGCTGACACAGTTGCAGGATTTTTTGATGAACCTTGTGTATGCAAATCCATGAAGAAACGTTAGAATGCTGAATACATTGAACTATTGATGTCTATGACTTTTGTAACGCATCTGTGCTTGTGGCGTCCAAATAAATGATGGAAACGTCCGCAGCAGTTTTCGCACTTTTATGACTTCCACGTCATACCTCATGTTCTTGTAGATCTGTGAAGTTTCATCCCATCTACACCCACAACAATAACAACAAACCAGTCAAAACACCTTGCACTTCAGTCTATTATATACCTGGTGCCGATAGGGGTGGTACCATACATTTGGCTACAGCTTAGCAACGATTTGGACATACTACTGCAACGTTCATAGTGGCTGTCGTGAAATATTCTAATCCACATATATAAATTAAAACATAAATGTAAAGCCTAACAAATAACTTCAATAAAAGGAAAGAAGAATGGTAAAGAACAGTGCTGTCACAATGACTGTACTCGAAATCCCCCTTGTTTTCTCCTTCGTCTGCAAATTGTAACGTTTCACGTTGATAGTAAAAGCCTTCTGCAGCATACACGCGTTTCCCCAACACAATAAAATGTGTATTCCATTTCTAAGAAAAACCTTGAGATACGCAAGATGACCTAGATTTAAAATTCCATTCATGTCATTTTATACACTACGTTACCAAAAAACGAAAGACAGATGGACTAAAGATAGAAAGAAAGGGAGAGGCTGAAAGCCGGAACGCATGCAACACTAAACACGCGTCTCGCGATACACAATTACTACCATCACGCGTGTAAGGCCACAAGCACTAGCTTTTTTCAAATCGACAGTGATAAAAAACACTACACACACGAGAGTTAGTTTTTAAAAAACTCACAAAACGCTTATTAGGAAACATGACATTATACTGGTTTACGTTTGAAAACATTACAGTACCCAGACACCACATCGTATTCGAAGTAAACAGGAGGTAGAAGAAAATGCATATTTTGAACGCAGCCACTTAGCTCCTTTAAATTTGTATATTTGGGTTCCTTAGGACTTGCTGACAAAGAATATGTTAAACGTTACGCAAATAGTCTAGGAATTACCAAATTATAGCCAAAAGAAATAGCGAGGGATGTCAGACAACACCCAAAATCAGAATCGCTCAGTGGTAGATTTTCACACCACCATTGTACGGGAAATGGGTCTCCATGTTAAATCCGATTTGATTGGAGCGCAAGAAATGTAAGGCTAAACACGATTAGTCGGGCTATAAATACTATATTTTGTTGTCAGGGGAAACGGGAGTAGGAGTACTTCTTTTCAAACGATTGGGTACACATGGCACGATTGGTTAGACCCGCGAATATAGTCAATCAGAGGCGTCAGGTCACCACCACATGTTCAAATAAACTTACTGAAGAACCAGTGCGTTGAGCACCAGTGCATATTTTTCTAAATAAAAGCCTGGGACATCGGCAGATCGAAGTTGTGCTATATTCATTGAACTTTCAACGTAACTGTGTATTATTCCATGAATTGTGGTAAGCTTGATATATTCAATATCTTTTTAATGAAAATTGAATGTAAATTGATAATTTATGTCTGTATATATGTGTGGTTCAGTAGCGAACATGAGGTAAAGCCTATATAGTGCTCCAACCTGAACAGAAGGTGTCGGAGGAAAGTAAAACTGCATGGAATTGCAAAACAGTACACTGACACCTATATTATTGACTAGAAAGAAATAATGCTGGAATTGCAGAGGCGTAGTAACCATTAGGGAGGAATATACTGGTGTAAATTATTTCAGATGAAGCTGACAGTTGGCCTACCGCTCTGAACTCAGTGTTTGTTATGTATTGTGTTCAGTCTGTAAATGGATTATAAACTAGTTATGAAGTAGGAGGTACAACCTTCTTGTTTCAGGGACCGTGGTCCTAAAGCTATTGAGCAGCACCTGGTCTGAGCTTTGCTGAACCTAGAGGCTGACAGCATACTCCTGGGTCCAGATAGTGACCAGTGAGGTGTCTCCAGAACACAGGGAGGCTATCGAGCAGAGGAGTCTTTTCCTGCCGCCATCACGAAAGATAAGCCTATGTGGCCAGTGGAGCTCAACATTACCCCCCCCCCCCCCCCCTCAAAATCTGACTTTATAATAAACCAGAGGGAAAATACAGTGTTTAAATTGATAGGGACTGTGAACTTTTCCCCATACCATTTACAAGATAAACAAACACTTGAAGTCATGATGACAAATAACAACATAGCTTGAAAAAACAAAACCAGTATTACCTCATATTACTACTACACAACTGACACACATAGGATAATATTAATAAAATATGTCACTACAAATTTCATATTGATAAATCCTGTACATATAAATTGTAATTAAAATTGATTGTGATTCCTGGTTCACTTTGTAGTTGAATCAGGACATATATATTAATGTAAGTACTTAATACATATTGATATTTGAAAATTTACCAGTGACTCATTTAAGATAGTCTTATAGAGTGTTAAATGTGTGTGAGTGTCACAGGTTGTCAAGTGTGGTGGAATAAATTAAATGGTTTATCTGTTGTTGTTGTGACTTACACTTCATCATATACATACCCTAGACATTTAACGTAGTCATCACAATATTCCAGAATAATTCTGACTGAGGCATAATGTGGTAGCAAGTAAGGTTATCTGTAAAACACTACACCTATTAGATACAGATACCTTCACAGCTGATCTCAGTCAGTACACTAAGTCCCCTATAAATATTTATAACATCCCACTTTACCACATATATTGGAGTCTCGCTCTCGGGATTTTGAATCTTTCCCTATTAAAAATATTGGGGGTAATTCACTTCAGGGAATAATAAGAATTAAAAAGTATCCTTGTGTGGAAATAAATAAGGTTGAGCTCTCAGTGCCTGTAGTGTCCTTAGATAATTATTGAAAGATTGATTTGTTTACAATTGCATGTTAGACAATGGCCGACTTGGCAAAATTTCGATCTGCTGCTGTACAGACTGCAAAAGAGTTAGGAATGGACGGGCAAATTATGATTGCTTATGTCACTGCTGAATGTGACAAATGTATTGAACGGGAAGAAAGAAGATTAGAAAAAGAGGCCGAAAGAAAATTAGAATCTGAAAGATTGGCCAAAGATAAGAGAATAGAGGCTGAAAAAGAGATTAAGAGGTTGCAGATTGAGGCTGAGGCTAAGAGGTTGCAGATTGAGGCTGACAAAGAGGCTAAAGCATTGGAAGCCGAGGAAAGAAGACAGGCTGCAGAAAGAGAAGAAAAGAGATTAGCTGCAGAAAGGGAAGCAGAAAAGGAGGAGAAGAGATTACAAAGGGAACATGAGTTACGACTAAGGGAGTTTGAGTTTCAAGGCCATGCTCCTGAAAATGTTGCCAGTCCCTTTACCTCTGATGCCACTGCTAGCCAGGGAGCCTCAACCTCAGCTATGAATTTTCATTTAGATCATTTTGTTGAGAAAGACGATGATATTGAGAGCTATCTAAATAGATATGAACTATTAGCTACCACATATGGGTTAGAGAGAGAAAGGTGGAGCTTAAAGTTATCTCAAGGTCTTCGTGGGGCAGCTTATGAAGTTTTTGCCAAAATGAGCAGAGGTGATCAGGAAAATTATGACATGCTAAAGCAGGCTCTTTTGTTAAGATATGAAAAGAACGCAGAATTTTATAGGAAAAAATTTAGGAATGCTAAACTACTGTCAGGTGAAACCTATCACCAGTTCTCTGCACGGTTAGAGACATACTTGGAGAAATGGACTTCTCTGGGGAAAACCCAAGATCTTAAGGAAATGGTCCTTAGAGAACAATTAAGAGAGTCCATGGCTCCAGACCTGAGAAAGTTTCTCATGGAACAAGGTGCAGAGAGGCTGGGTGAGTTGCTAAATGTTGCTGAAAGGTATCAAGCAGCTCAGGCAGAGGTATCAGGTAATAAGAAGAAACAGGTGGATAATTTTAGGGCACCACAGAACTTTAATAAATTTGATCCTAGAGATCAAAACAAAGGTAAGCACCAATTTGATAGGCCACGGTATGACAATAAAAATAAAACCCCACAATTCGATGAAAGGAAATATGATGAAAGAAAATCTTTCAAACAAGGAAAAAGGTGGTGTAAAAATTGTAAGATGAACAATCATGACACTGACCGTTGCAGAAGGAACCCTATAGTTATGGCCACCCTTCAGGTCAGGTCGACCTCAAGACAGGAGGAGGATATTATGTTAGATACCACTCCAGAAGAGATGAGGAAGGCACAGGCTGGGGATAAGACCCTTAAGCCTTGTTTTAGGAAATTGTCAACTTGTCATACAACTCCAGGCAAGGGAGATTTTTACATGAAAAACAAGTTGATGTATAGGAAGACTGGAGCTAGATCCAAAGGTCAGGGACAGCTGGTACTTCCTAAAAGATATAGGGCAGAATTAATAAGGAGCCTACATGTGAAACCAGATGGGGACCATGAAAAAATAGGTACCATCATCCAAAAGGTGGCTCACAATTACTATTGGCCCAAGGCAAGATGGGACATTGAGAATTTTGTAGAGAGGTGTAGCATAGCACATGAGGGAACACCCACAAGTGGGAACATTGATCAGGACCTGGACACGCCACGGGGCAAAATTAGGCCTGATAATAAAAAGAAAAATAAATTTGATAAAGTGGACCAAAGGGAATGGGAAGCCCCTTTTCACGGACAAGCTTCACTTAACTGTTTTACAATGGCCACTATGC
Source organism: Oreohelix idahoensis (assembly GCA_024509875.1). Taxonomy (NCBI): domain Eukaryota; kingdom Metazoa; phylum Mollusca; class Gastropoda; order Stylommatophora; family Oreohelicidae; genus Oreohelix; species Oreohelix idahoensis. The sequence goes on along the minus strand of JAMPIV010007920.1, from coordinate 129,636 downwards.
GGAGAGTGCAAAAAGATGTCTTACCCCCAAAATAAGCCGAAAATCCCTCAATCGGACTTAAACAAACTGGAGGAAGAGGATGTAGAGAGGAAATCTCTCATCAAGAATTCTAAGTGGGGAGAAAGCCCCAAGAGACAAATTGGTAGCGGTCGTTTTGGGCATGATAATTCTGGGAAGAAAAATCATCACTATAGCGCTTCCAGTGGAAGAGACCATACCGGTGCATGGACAAATAGGTCCACACAATTAAAGGTCCATATGTAACGCTGTTAAGAACGTGGACTGATGAAAAAGCAGAGAAAAATATTACATCCTCATACCAATATGTGAATGAGCTGACCACTCGTTTAAAAACTGGCTGGAAACTTGCCAATGAAAATTTGAAACAAGCCAGGAAGAAACATGCTGCCTATTATAACAGGAAAGCTAAAGACAGAGATTTGGCTGTGGGAGAGAAGGTACTGCTTCTTCTCCCCGGTAGTCAGAATAAGTTACAAATTGGATGGCAAGGTCCATATACAGTTCTAGAGAAGGTGTCTAGAACAAATTATAAGATAGATAAGAAGGGGAAAGAAAAAATCTATCATGTGAATCTCCTGAAGAAATATTTGGAAAGAGAACATCAGGAAGAGACACACTTGTTGACCTTGTCCATTGCCATGGAGATGAAAAAGGAACCACTTTCTTCATTTGAATATCCATTACACCCCTGTGAGACAGCGGCACAGGTGAAAATCAGTACACATTTAACGAAAAATCAGAAAGAGAGAGTGCAACAGGTTCTAGATAATCATGCAGAGGTGTTAACAGACCGACCTGGGCATACAAACTTATTGGAATATGATATGAAACTGATAGACCCCACACCTGTCTGTATGAAACCATATTCGATTCCTTTTGCTAAGGAGAAAGCTTTGAAGGAAGAGATAGACTATTTGTTGAAGGAAGGAATTATTTCACACAGTGAATCTTCGTATAGTTCCGGTGTTGTACTCTTAAGGAAGCCCTCTGGAGAACATAGACTCTGTATAGATTACAGGAGACTGAATGCTATTACAGAAGGACAGGTGGATCCATTGCCGGATACAAATCAGCTGTTTGACAGACTAAATAAAGCTAAATATTTCTCAAAAGTGGATGTAAACAATTCGGAGGAACGTAATGAATCCCTGAGTTGCCTCTTTGATTGAGGATATTCCGAATGTTTCATACAGGCTAATAAGAAGATTATGGGATCCACTACGAAAACTCTGCTATCACCAGGTATATGTTATCTCCTCATAACGTACATTTTGGGGAGAATCTAATGTTCTCTGGACATGTCCTTGCGCAGACTCAGAGAAGAGAAATGGTGAATACGGGTTGTGAAGCAGCATTAAGACAAGCAGTCACACTTGCGGCTGTTCAGTAACATAACCGAAAAATATTATTGGTTGTAGAGGTCTGAGGCAGATTTCATGAGTAGTGCTTACTCTGAATGGACCCAACTACATAAAACCATGATAGCACAACAGCAGAGTAAAGTCAAGTTGACTTACATTTATCTATGTGTATATAGAATAAAGGACTGACATAAGATGTCTGTTTTAAGAGGGGAGATGTCGTGAAATATTCTAATCCACATATATAAATTAAAACGTAAATGTAAAGCCTAACAAATAACTTCAATAAAAGGAAAGAAGAATGGTAAAGAACAGTGCTGTCACAATGACTGTACTCGAAATCCCCCTTGTTTTCTCCTTCGTCTGCAAATTGTAACGTTTCACGTTGATAGTAAAAGCCTTCTGCAACATACACGCGTTTCCCCAACACAATAAAATGTGTATTCCATTTCTAAGAAAAACCTTGAGATACGCAAGATGACCTAGATTTAAAATTCCATTCATGTCATTTTATACACTACGTTACCAAAAAACGAAAGACAGATGGACTAAAGATAGAAAGAAAGGGAGAGGCTGAAAGCCGGAACGCATGCAACACTAAACACGCGTCTCGCGATACACAATTACTACCATCACGCGTGTAAGGCCACAAGCACTAGCTTTTTTCAAATCGACAGTGATAAAAAACACTACACACACGAGAGTTAGTTTTTAAAAACTCACAAAACGCTTATTAGGAAACATGACATTATACTGGTTTACGTTTGAAAACTTTACAGTACCCAGACACCACATCGTATTCGAAGTAAACAGGAGGTAGAAGAAAATGCATATTTTGAACGCAGCCACTTAGCTCCTTTAAATTTGTATATTTGGGTTCCTTAGGACTTGCTGACAAAGAATATGTTAAACGTTACGCAAATAGTCTAGGAATTACCAAATTATAGCCAAAAGAAATAGTGAGGGATGTCAGACAACACCCAAAATCAGAATCGCTCAGTGGTAGATTTTCACACCACCATTGTACGGGAAATGGGTCTCCATGTTAAATCCGATTTGATTGGAGCGCAAGAAATGTAAGGCTAAACACGATTAGTCGGGCTATAAATACTATCTTTTGTTGTCAGGGGAAACGGGAGTAGGAGTACTTTTTTTCAAACGATTGGGTACACATGGCACGATTGGTTAGACCCGCGAATATAGTCAATCAGAGGCGTCAGGTCACCACCACATGTTCAAATAAACTTACTGAAGAACCAGTGCGTTGAGCACCAGTGCATATTTTTCTAAATAAAAGCCTGGGACATCGGCAGATCGAAGTTGTGCTATATTCATTGCCATTCAACGTAACTGTGTATTATTCCATGAATTGTGGTAAGCTTGATATATTCAATATCTTTTTAATGAAAATTGAATGTAAATTGATAATTTATGTCTGTATATATGTGTGGTTCAGTAGCGAACATGAGGTAAAGCCTATATAGTGCTCCAACCTGAACAGAAGGTGTCGGAGGAAAGTAAAACTGCATGGAATTGCAAAACAGTACACTGACACCTATATTATTGACTAGAAAGAAATAATGCTGGAATTGCAGAGGCGTAGTAACCATTAGGGAGGAATATACTGGTGTAAATTATTTCAGATGAAGCTGACAGTTGGCCTACCGCTCTGAACTCAGTGTTTGTTATGTATTGTGTTCAGTCTGTAAATGGATTATAAACTAGTTATGAAGTAGGAGGTACAACCTTCTTGTTTCAGGGACCGTGGTCCTAAAGCTATTGAGCAGCACCTGGTCTGAGCTTTGCTGAACCTAGAGGCTGACAGCATACTCCTGGGTCCAGATAGTGACCAGTGAGGTGTCTCCAGAACACAGGGAGGCTATCGAGCAGAGGAGTCTTTTCCTGCCGCCATCACGAAAGATAAGCCTATGTGGCCAGTGGAGCTCAACATTATGCCCCCCCCCCCCCCTCAAAATCTGACTTTATAATAAACCAGAGGGAAAATACAGTGTTTAAATTGATAGGGACTGTGAACTTTTCCCCATACCATTTACAAGATAAACAAACACTTGAAGTCATGATGACAAATAACAACATAGCTTGAAAAAACAAAACCAGTATTACCTCATATTACTACTACACAACTGACACACATAGGATAATATTAATAAAATATGTCACTACAAGTTTCATATTGATAAATCCTGTACATATAAATTGTAATTAAAATTGATTGTGATTCCTGGTTCACTTTGTAGTTGAATCAGGACATATATATTAATGTAAGTAAAAAGGTAAAGGAACCCGTTACACGCCCATTGAGGCATATTGGGAATATGGTGTCCGCGGCTCCATATTAATGTAAGTACTTAATACATCACAGAGAGTCTGAACTTGTCTTTGGCTGATGCAGGTCGACTTGCCCAGAATCGTGATGCGTTCAGAGCAGCTGTAATGGAGACAACGTTCTGGAAAGAATATGTCACATGATGATGACTTAATACATATTGATATTTGAAAATTTACCAGTGACTCATTTAAGATAGTCTTATAGAGTGTTAAATGTGTGTGAGTGTCACAGGTTGTCAAGTGTGGTGGAATAAATTAAATTGTTTATCTGTTGTTGTTGTGACTTACACTTCATCATATACATACCCTAGACATTTAACGTAGTCATCACAATATTCCAGAATAATTCTGACTGAGGCATAATGTGGTAGCAAGTAAGGTTATCTGTAAAACACTACACCTATTAGATACAGATACCTTCACAGCTGATCTCAGTCAGTACACTAAGTCCCCTATAAATATTTATAACATCCCACTTTACCACAGTGGCCAGTAAGCATCACCAAATCTACCCTTATCATTTTATGGTGGCCAGTTTTGGTCCTATCAGTGAGATTACTAAGCAATGATGACGTAATGAGGTGTCGAGCTAATTGATTACAACGGTCAATCTTTGCCTTTCGTATTTGTGAATCCGTCTAAGCAAGACGCGATATATTTCGCTCCCGTGCGAATTGAGGTTATATGATATTCTTCTATGTGGCTTGGTTGTACGAAGGTCGCCACATGTATTTCTTAAGATGCCAAACGCAAGTATTATATTATAGTCCGAGAATAATTTATAAGAGGAGTCTCTTGGTTTCGGGAGCTATCAATTGAAAGAATAAATCTCCATATTCTGGTTATCACTACTTGGATGTTCCGGATGCCGGCTTCTTCAGTATATAGACCAGAGTATGTGACGATACTTAACGGACAGTAGGAGATACATTGTTTATGCAAGTATTTATAATATGCCATGTTTTATGGAACTGTGGAACTGTCTGAATCAAATAAATATGTTTATTTTTATGGACCCAACTCAGACGTGTTGGAGCTAATATGTCATCTTCTTATCTACCTAAATTCACGCATCGATATCTGAGCCACTAAATTCAATAACCGATATCAGAGCCACTAAATTCATGCATTGATATCCGAGCTACTAAATTCACGCATCGATATCTGAGCCACTATATTCACGCATCGTTATTTGAGCCATTAAATTCACGCATCGATATCTGAGCCACTAAATTCACGCATCGATATCTGAGCCACTAAATTCACACATTGATATCTGAGCCACTAAATTCAATAACCGATATCTGAGCCACTAAATTCATGCATCAATATCCGAGCTACTAAATTCACGCATCGATATCTGAGCCACTATATTCACGCATTGTTATCTGAGCCACTAAATTCACGCATCGATATCTGAGCCACTAAATTCACTCATCGATATCTGAGCCACTAAAGTCACTCATCAATATCTGAACCACTAAATTCTCGCATCGATATCTGGGCCACTAAATTCACTCATCGATATCTGAGCCACTAAATTCACACATTGATATCTGAGCCGCTAAATTCACACATCGTTATCTGAGCCAATAAATTCACTCATCGATATCTGAGCCACTAAATTCACACATCGATATCTGAGCTACTAAAATTCACTCATCGATATCTGAGCCACTAAATTAAAACATCGATATCTGAGCCACTAAATTCACACATCCATATCTGAGCCACCAAATTCTTACATCTATATATGAGCCACTAAATTCACACATCGATGTCTGAACCACTAAATTCACACATCGATATCTGAGCCACTCAATTCACTCATCGATATCTGAGCCAATAAATTCACTTAGCGATATCTGAGCCACTAAACTTAGTGATATCTGAGCCACTAAATTCACACATCGTTATCTGAGGTAATAAATTAACTCATCGATATCTGAGCTACTAAATTCACAAATCAATATCTGAGCCACTAAATTCACTCATCGATATCTGAGCCACTAAATTCACTCATCGATATCTGTGCCATAAAATTTAGTCATCGATATCTGAGCCACTAAATTTACCCAGCGATGTCTGAGCCACTAAGTTCACTCATCGATATCTGAGCTACTAAATTCACTCATCGATATATGAGCCACTAAATTCACACATCATTTTCTGAGCCACTAAATTCACTCATCGATATCTGAGCCACTAAATTCACACATTGATGTCTGAGCCACTAAATTAACTCATCGATATCTGAGCCACTATATTCACGCATCGATATGTGAGCCATTAAATTCACACATCGATATCTGAGCCACTAAATTCACACATTGTTATCTGAGCCACTAAATTCACAACAACGTTTAGTGAAAGAAAGCAATGACAGCGAACTACAATTTTGTTTTTAAAAGGAAGAAGAAAGGAAGAAGAAAGGAAGAAGAAAGGAAGAAGAAAGGAAGAAGAAAGGAAGAAACAAATTAATAGAAGTAGTAATGTAATATATTCGATCAAAATCCTGTTTTCACTTCAACACTAATGGACGCCTCATACCTTTCTTGTCTAATCTCAATACCATCAAAGATGCAAAACAGCTCATCGAACATTTTCACTTCACTTGAGGGCATGAACAGCAACAGATATCAAACAAACTAGAGATGTGCGGACCATTTCATCAAACTCTGCATCCATCATAGAAATTAAGTTATAAGGGGTCTTTGTTATTGATCCAGATGGTCTAACCGAACGACCTGTGTCCTCAGCGTTCCCCCGTTATTCTCATACCAGAACAAATCTCAGATCTCTGGATAATGATCCGTCAAAACCCCTTTTCATTAATCAGACGTCCCCGGAAACTCTTGTGCACACATAACTCCTGTGTCCGATGCAGCAGCAAAAACCTGACTGAAACACCCCTCCCTTTTCCATCTTTTTTTTTTCCTGTAAAAGGGCGAAAGTTAAATTCTCAGTTGTCCGTTTCTAATGCTTGTCTTTCTCAGATTACGCCTAACGTTTGTGCATTAAAAACTCACTTACAATGAACGTAAGGTCTTTTCATGACACACACACACACATGTGTGTGTGTGTGTGTGTGTGTGTGTGTGTGTGTGTGTGTGTGTGTGTGTGTGTGTGTGTGTGTGTGTGTGTGTGTGTGTGTGTGTGACAAAGAGAAACGTAGAGAAAGAGAAATAAAGAAGTAAAGATGATGAAATCATGTAAACAAATAAAAACGATAACATAAAGGTAAAGAAAAAGGACGCAGAAATGAAATAGAAAGGTCACGTGTCAAAGATGATCAAGTTTATAGTATATTTTTGTTTTGTTCTGGTTTTCCTAGTAGTAATTCTCCAAATAATATTGTTTTTATTTTGCTCATCAAAGTTTGTGGGAAACCTGTGTGGAACCTGTTCATTGTGATTTTGCGGAAGTGCTTTATCTAGTGATTTGTTTGACATATTAAAAGTCTGTTGCGACATGTCTGATAGAGGAGTGGTCATATTCTACTTTGACTTCTAGGAGACCACAGAGAACAACACTGAGTGTAATATCATATCTTCCTGGTACCTAAAGAAAATAACAACTACACGGGCCCCACCTTAATGATTCAAATCGGGCCCCGCAACTGCTAAGACCGGCCCTGTCAGCAACTGAACATTTTATATGGAATTAGAGACACAATACCTCTAATCGGGTGATCTCTCGTGGCAAAGGGGCCGGGTTAGAATCACGGTACCGACACGCTCCAGTCTACCCAGCTGTAAATGGGTACCTGACTTTAAGTAAGGGAAGGAAAAGGCAGTGAGGAAGGGAACTGGTCACCCCCCCCCCCCACCTCTCGATGCTGGACCTAGAATAGTGAAGTCTCCAACACTACATACCCCTACGACAGTGTCTGCATTGGCACAACCTTGACCTTGTATACATCTAATCATATCCCATCAAAGGTTGAACGAAATACTTTTCTTCTTATATTAAGAAAGAGAATTATGTTGACCGTGGTCACAGAGCAATGGTTCTATGACAACATGACCTTAATGTTGCGATGAGTACTAAACATAAGCAAATAATTGTAATGTCATCATCATAGACGGCTTGAGTGTGTGTCTGAGACAAGAGAGCATGTCAGAGGCAGCAGTATATGTCAGAGATCATAAGATGTGGCAGATGTCTGTATGCGACTGAGAACGAGCATAACTCTTGGGCATAAGTGAATGTCAGTAATTTTACACACTGCAATTGCATAGCTTTTTTTGGAAACAATGGTATGTTATATAGGAAAAAAGCATTGGCAAATTACTGAATGAAAAAACATTGCACAAAATAATCAGCCAAATAAAAGCTGGGGTTGATTGCCACGTCCTGTAAAGGATAAGCAACTAACTTTATAGTAACACTACCCAGGCAATATTATGTCTGTGATATTTTATCCAAGCAACATGTGTGACACATTGGTCCTAGAAATATATGTGAATTATCTGTGCAAGCAATATATGTGACAAAATTAGCAAAGCAATTTGTGCGACAAATCTATCCCAGAAAAATTATGTGACAAATCTACCCAAGCAATATGCGTGACAAATATAAGCAAGCCATATACGTGACAAATTTATCCAAGCAATGTACATGAAAAAATGTATCCAAGCAATTTACATGACAATTATTCAAGCATTATATGTGGCATAAATATCCTAGAAATTTATGTGATAAACGTATCCTAGAAATATATATATATATATACAAGTGGATTGACATACGTCTTGGGCCTGACCATGAAGGACATGTCACAGAGAGCTGAAATTTTGTATAGTGTTTATTCCTTTTCAAAATAGCCACCGTCTGAATTGACACACTTCTGCCATCTCTGCTTGACCTTGAAAAGACCTTGGGAGTAGAACATCCTATTTTTCAAACTAAACCAGTCATCACATGCCAGTATAACCTCTTTATCGTTGTCAAAATGATTTCCTTTTAGCTGTTTTTTAAGATTTGGGAATAGAAAAAAGTCTGATGGAGCCAAATCTGGAGAATATGGTGGGTGTGGAAGAATTTCAATATTCAAATCGTTGGCTGCTAGCTGCACAAGCCGTGCTTTGTGAGAGGGCGCGTTTTCTTGAAGCGAAGGAAGATTTTGAGTTTGCGTTATCCCTCGTTTTCTGGTCACAACCTTTCTTAGTTTTGTGAGAAGATCTGCATAGTACTGTCCATTAACTGTGTTGCGACGAGGCAGATAATCTTTGAAAAGGACACCTTAGCCGTCCCAAAAAACAGTCAGCATCACTTTTCCTGCAGATTTCTGCGCTCTCGGCTTGACAGATGTTGGGGAGCCCCGGGTTTTCCATTGCATGCTGGTAATTTTGGATTCGGGGTCATAATGGTGTACCCAAGTCTCATCTACTGTCACCATGGTATCCAAAAAACATTTTGAATGACACTTTTTGAGCAACTGTTGACAGCAATTAACCCTCGTTTGCTTCTGTTCATGTGTCAACAGTCGCGGAACCCAGCGTGCACACACTTTTCTCATGTTCAGTCTGTTGTGTAAAATTCTATAAACTGTTCTTTCATTTAGTTTTACTCTACTAGCTATCTCCACAATTGTCATTTTTCGATCCTGGTCAATGATTTTCTTCACTCTTGTTGCATTTTCATCGTTGCACTCTGAGGCTGGTCTACCAGATCTTGGCAGATCAGCAACATTTGAGCGGCCACACTTAAACTGTTGACACCAGTTTTTTACCGAAGTATATGAAGGACAAGAATCACGAAACACTGGTTCCATCTCCCTGTGTATTTCTGTAGGTGTTTTTCCCTGAAACATCAGAAATTTTATCACAGCTCTGGCCTCCTTCTTTTCCATTGTTTTGTCAAATCTTTGGAGCAGCAGATCCGGTCAATAGGGTACATTGCGCCGTGCACCGTAGCGGGAAAACCCATTGAAGAAACAAACGCGTACTTCACACATTCAGTGCAAATATGATGAACTTTAAATGTGCCAAGTTTCATCTTCCTCCTGTGACTACTTCATGGTCAGGCCCAAGACTTATGTCAATCCCCTTGTGTGTGTGTGTGTATAAATATATATATATATATATATATATATATATATATATATATATATATATATATATATATATATATATATATATATATATATATATATATATATATGTATATGTATATGTATATGTATATATATGTGACGTATGAAAATCGGACCTTTCTTTCTTTAATCCTTCAGTCCCCCTTTTCTCTCTTACAACTAAACTACTCGAGTCATTCCCACGATTGCTGGTTTGGTATGCCATAAGTTATCTGGACATCCGCCCTTTTGTTGTCTTCTCTCGAGGGCGATTAAAATAAAACTATTTCGGTATCTCTTACTGACATTCCCACAGAGAGGCAGACCACCAGAGATCAGGTTGCGATGTCAAGCCGAGGTTTGAAACCTCTGTTTAACACCTGATAATAGAATGGACGAAGATTTCGCAGGTGCGTTTGCCAGTCATGGGAACATGGGCCGATTCAGTATATTAACGCAGTTTTAGAAAAACTCTTTATCAGTCTGGCCCCAGGAATTGGTGATATCTTCTAGCGCGAATCTTGGAGTTTTATATAAAGATAATTCTTTTTTAGATTCACGGAGAGTGTCATTTTCCTAGTGTGGCGGTAATCTATATATATATTAGAATTTTGAGTGTCTTAACGTGTTAATGTTTTCACTGGGATTTCTGTGTTTATTAAATAAGCATATTAAATAGTTCCAGCTGTATAAGTAAATTTAATTTCTTGCTATTCCCCCAGTAAGAGACGCTTTAAATTAATTAATATACGCTAGGCGACTGATAACACTGACTAACAAAAAAAAATTTTTTTTTTCTTTCTCTAACATTTCTATGTTTTTCTGGTCAATTTTAATGCGCTGTTTTTAAATCTGCAAACCGTTTTTCTCTATCAGGTCGGGATCTCTAGAAATACGCAATTGAAGTTTTTTAACAACGCATACAGTATTACAACATCATGTGTACAATAAGTATAACAGTTATGTAGGCTTGAATTTCTTTGCAGTCGACTTTCGTCGGTGAATGGCATGTGGTACATCATGATGAAGCATCCAATAATAATCGGCAAGCATGGTCACACTCCACCGTCCTTGATAACGTGACTCCATTACGGCGATATCTTGATGGAATCGTTCTCCATGTTCATCGCTGACTTCGCCAAGGTCGTCAGGGAAAAAGTCAAGATGCGAATCGAGCAAATGGATTTTGAGGGACATGTTACAGCTCATAATTCTGTATGCATCTATGCACTGCTTAACAATATGCACATAGTCGACAGATTTGTGATTTCCCAGAAAGTTATCGACGATCGATTTGAATGCCATCCATGCGCGAAGTTCACTACCATGTAACAAGTTCTCGAATTGTTTGTCTGCAATAACTTTCCTAATCTGAGGTCCTACAAAGATACCTTCCTTTATCTTTGCATCGCTAATTTGCGGAAACTTTTCTCGAAGATAAGTGAAAGCTTTGCTCGTTTTATCTAACGCTTTTACGAAATTCTTCATGAGCCCCAACTTTATATGTAACGGTGGTAAATGATGCTGTCTTTGTTAACTAATGGCTCGTGTATTACATTTTTATGCCCGAGCTGCATACGATCCCTGATAGGCCACACCTTTCTTGCATAATGTTCCTGTCTGTTGCGGCTGTCCCATTCACATAGGAAGCAACACAATTTAGTATACCCAGTCTGCATGCCCGTGAGAATTGCAATGACCTTTAGGTCTCCACAAATCCGCTATTGGTAGTCATTGTACTTTATTTTTGCCAAAAGTATAGCCATATTGTCATAAGTTTCTTTCATATGAACAGAGTAGGCGACTGGAATGGATGAAAATAAATTTCCATTATGCAATAACACGGCTTTTAGACTAGTCTTGGAAGAGTCGATGAAAAGTCGCCATTCGTTGATTATGTGCTCATGACCGAGGTGCACCATTAGACCTTTTACATCTTTGCAATAGCAAATGTCATCATCCATCTCAAAGTATTGAACAAGTTCTCTGTGTCTATGACGAAATTTAGATATCGGAGTATTGGGCGCTAAAAGATTCCATTCTTTGAGTCGCGACCCGAGTAATTCCGCTTGTCCTTTGGTGAGAGCGAGATCACGTATTAGATCTGAAAGTTCTGAATGGTTAATTAAGTGAACACCATCATTCACCGGTATCTAATCCGAGTCAGAATTAGTTTCTAAAGCAGGTAAACTATCACTTTCTGATGGTTCATTCACGTCCAACGGATATTGTTCTGGTGGAACTGGGATCGGACACGTGATTGGATCATGAGGCACTGGTTTCGAAACCGATTCAATATTTGGATAAACCACAGACTTTCTAGTTTTAAAAGTGAAACCATGGATATTTGTCAAGCAGAAGTAACAATCAGTAGCGTGATTTGTCGGTTCACGCCATATTCCTGGCACTCCAAAAGGCATCGACTTATGCTTCGGCGATTTTCGTAACCAACCTGCCAATGTATTTGCACAAGTCGAACAAACTGCATTTGGCTTCCAAGATTTATTTGCATCATCAACTTTCGAATCGAAATAAAGTTCATATGCATTCTTTAGCAAGGGTGTAAAGTTTTTCTGGTGAACACGATCGGTAAAATATCCGCACACGTAACAAAACAGATCAGCCGAATTTCTACAACTTCTAGAAGCCATATTTCACTCAGAATTATTTCAAAATACAGTAACTATTTGAAATATAACGTAACATATGTCATGCATCTTTTAGCAGTATAAAAAGTAGAATTATTTTGCATTTTATTAATTTTTAAAAAGTTATATAGTAAAAATGAAACGGAGCAAATAACAGTTTCCCAAAAATATATTTATTCACAAATATCTTAAGAACCCGACGTGATAGAGATAAACGGATTTCAAATTTGAAATCAGCGCAAGAAACTGACCTAAGAACACTTATTCTTATATAAGAAAGAAAAATGTTGTTTGTCAGTGTAATTAGAGATAAATATACTTTTATTCATCATCCGTAATTTTGTGAATTACTAGAGTTTTGTGGGTTTTAAATATAATTTAATACCGGAGTGATCTAGAGGTCTTACCTAACGAGTGTAGAATATAATAATGATATCATTGTTAAAATGTTTGTTTTTTCTACATCTAGGCGATCAACCCTGCGATCTAGCGGTCTGAATAGCTCCAGAAACATTCTTAAAATATTATTGGGTCCTAGATTTGGACCTGTGCGGTTCTCTTGTGGTTTTTCTTACAGAGAGAAAGTCCCCACATATAAACATTTTAAAGAATATAAAAATCAGAACTGGACAAGAAATTACCCAGATTGTTCACAGCAAATCTGATCCGCCTGTGGTGGCCAAATATCTATATATAAACATTGTTTCCAGAATATTGACTATCGTAGTTTTTTTCTTTTCTCAAGTGGATTTATCCAGAAAAAAGGAATACTTGGGTCCATAACGGCACCCAAACCCCAGAGTGAGAGATAAAAAAAAACAGATAGGAGATCCTTTGCTTATCCTTATTGGTTTTCTAACAGTGTACCCACCAGACATTTTCCTTAAATATAGGACATCTGTGTGCTGCCCATGGTGAACATTTTGATCGCAAATATATATTTACCTGCCCCACCTGACGTGAACTTTTGACACATAATATTAGCATTATTTAAGCGGACGTTCCCCATTAGGAAAAATTAATCATTCTTGGAGGAACTGGGGTCCCTTGGATAGCACCACCCTGAAATATGTCAAAGATACACAGATGTGTTAAAGAGTAGTAGGTAAGTGTGATTGCTGATTACTTGTGGCCACAGACTGACAGACTGTAAGAAAGAGAAATGAATATTTCATATTTTGTATAATCATTATACTCACTTCAGTCTTTTCGGGTTCGCAAATACTGTTATATCATTTTCTTGTCTTCTTTGTTTCAGGATAGATTGACTAGAGACTTGGTTCTTTTACTTTATCGTCTATCCCTATATATATTATTATTAACTGTAATCTTTTGGGTTAATTACTTCTGTCAGGATCTACTTTGGGATTCCTTTACAGTAGAGGAGAGCCTATTGGGTTAATACATTTTCTTGCATTTTTTATGTCTGTAAACTATACCTTCTGATAGATAATAGTGTTGTATGTGATTTCTTTAAGATAATAAACATAATAAACCTAAGTTATTGTGTTGGTCAAACCCCTGCCCAGTATATGTTATCCATAGCTTGGTTCACGTCTGTACGTATTATGTCACAGAATTTTGTATATGTAAGTGGAGTGTAACTCGTATATATATGTACCAGGAGAGACAGGGAGTCTAGTTAAATATTGTCGTGAGATAGGCTGGGATTGGAGCAATTGCTCAATCCAGAGACTGTCCTTTCTCTTACACTCTCACCCCCTTGTGAAAAAAAAAGCTATTTCTTACCCCTTATTCTCACATAGTTTACCATTATCACCTCTGCTCAGACGGGACCTTAAACATCTTCAACCTATTTCAATAAAATCTACGACATAAATGGTTAGCTCGTCGCGGGATTAAGATCCAAGTTTGAGTCTAGATAATGTCTAAAGTCTGATACTGAATCAGAATTTTCATCTAGATAGAGTGTGTTGTGAGTTTGTCTTGTGATTTAAGGAATAAATAATTACCCCCTAGACAACGCTCTTAGTTACTGGGTGTTTGACCATACACACATATAGGATTTGTTTCTTTCCACAGCAATAGTTACGGGAAACTTGTTTTGATAATAATCTTTGTTGAATATATGATATTTGGTAATTTTGTAACAGACCGCTATTTCGCGTGATTGTTTATCAATCACTAGGGTTTTTTTTTTTTTTTGAAGCAGCAGAGTTGAGCTAAGCAAAGGACGGCTTGTTCTGACTTTTAGTCAAGTTAATAACGCCCCTTCTCTTAACTGACTTCAGTGGGCGAGTTTTGGGGTGGAGTTTAATTTTTTTAAGGAAATTTTTTTTTCTCCTTAAATTGTTTTTAAATAAAAATATTTTTCTCCACCGTTAGTAATAGTAGTTTTTCCAGGTTATCTGATCTACCAACTTTGGATTAAGTCGTCTGTATTATGAGCCTAAGTGCCAGAGATAACAGCGATAGATTAGTAAACTGATAACAGGAGGAGGTATCTCAGGGTAAAGAATAACATCTTTGTTGGTTTTTCTCGTAAGCGGCTAAGGATATAGTTTTTCTCCTTCTTTCCTTCTTTTTTCCTCGGGTGAGTGGCATTCAGTTCTCTAACATGGCTGAGCGTGTAAAACTTAGGACTATGCTGAGAGAGGAAGCAAGGGAGACAGGATTGCAAGGAGAGGAAGTGACCGCGTTCGTCAACACAGAACTTGACCGATATGACGCGGAGCAGAAAGTAGCAGAAGCTAGAGAGAAGGAAGATAAAGCGGATAGGAAAGAAGCGGAAGAGCGTCAATCTCTATTAGAGCAGAAGAAAATTGAGGCAGAGATGGAAGTTCGCAGGGCAAACGAAAGAGAGAAGGAGAGACAATACGAGGAACGAGAGAAGGAGAGACAGCACGAGTTGGCGCTTAAGGCTCTAGAAGTCCAAAGTCGTGGGGCTGCCTCTACTTCCAGCAATGGAGAGCCGTCATCTCCCCATTCATCGTTAACTGATCACTCCAGCACTCATTCTCCCCAACTCACAGCTATGTCTTTCGCCCTGGAACCCTTCCCAAGCCCCAATGAGAAAATTGACTCGTTTCTAGAAAAATTTGAGAGAATGGCAAATCTGTATGGGTTAGAGAGTTCCCGGTGGTGCCTAAAGCTTTCACAGGCTTTGAAAGGTAGTGCTTATGAAGTCTACATGAAACTGGGAAGCAGTCAAGACAACTACGACATGCTAAAGAAGGCTTTACTGGAGCGTTTCGAAATGAACGCTCGCAAGTTTCTGCAAATGTTCAGAAACAGCAGAAAGGAGAGCACTGAAACATTTCAGCAGTTTTCTTCACGGCTGAAGGGATATTTGACAAAGTGCATGGAGCTTTCCGAGCTCCCTCTCACCTACGAAGGTCTTGAGGAGTTCGTTCTTATAGAACAAATAAAAACCACTTTGTCAAGTGAAACCCGTAGATTCCTGGCTGAACAAGGCGCAGTCAAGTTAGATGACATTCTCAGTAAGTCTGAACGGTACATAAATGCTATGGCCGAGCTTCCCAGCACCAAACGCAAACCGACAGATGAGCCTGCTCGAAAAAATAATCTAGAGCAGTCTTCCCATTCCTCCCATCACCATAACCAACGAGAAGCCGTACCCCAATATCCTCCACAGGAAAAATCGAAATTCTTCAAAACCAGATATCCCACCCACAACAATCCTGATCAACCCCACCGTCCTACGTGGCAGCGCGGCCAGAAAGGACAGGGTGACAAAGGGAAAACCCCTGCGCACGGGACATCTGATCAGGGCAAGCACACCGGGCCAAATCGCATCGGATGCTTGCAAACAGCCTCGCAAGGAAGAATCAATGTCAGTGATTCTCAACCTGAGGGGGAGAGGCCCTCAACGCGAGGAACTGTTATTTTGAACGGGACTTCAACATCTTGTCTTTTTGACACGGGTTTATCCTTTGACTGTATAGTCGCAAGGCACCTGGTCAAACCCGGTCAAGAGACAGAAGACACCGTCAAACTTAGTGGAGTTTTCAAGAGTGATGCACCCAGGACGCTTCCTATCGCACTGGTAGAAATACACTCTGATTTTGTCAGAGGTGTTATTAAAGCGGCCATTATGGATGATCCTATCTACCCAGTTATACTTGGATGTAGATACGTGTTTATTGGGAGACCGAAAGAGCCGATTGTGGCAGCAGTAACCACAAGAGGGCAAGCCCAGAAGGAACGGGAGCCTGCGCCAAATGTGTTACCTAAGGAACTAAAAGAGGCGCAACAAAAGGACCCTACCTTGGAGCCCTGCTTTAGGAAACTGCCCATGGCTAAGGACCCCAGACACAACGGAGACATCTTCTCTAAGGATGGTGTACTGTATCGCAGAACGGGCAAACCTGATCAAGGGCATAACCAGCTCCTAGTACCGAGACAGTACAGAAACCAAATCTTAGAAATGGGGCACTCTCTTCCCTTTAGCGGACATATGGGACAAAACGCCACTATTCAGCGAATAAAAACCCACTATTGGTGGCCAGGAATGAACTCTGACATTATCAGGTATGTGAAATCCTGCGCCCAGTGCCAACGGGTAGCACCCAAGCACTTGACACCCCCAGTACCCATGGGTGAAATGCCAGTAGTGGGGACTCCATTTGAACGGGTTGCTGTCGACATTGTAGGACCCTTAGAAAGGACTAAACGAAGGAACAGGTTTATCCTGACCTTAGTCGACACATGCACTATGTGGGCAGAAGCTATACCGCTAACATGCACGGATTCCAAGCATGTCGCAGAAGCCCTCGTGCAAATCTTTACACGGTTGGGATTCCCTCAACAAGTTTTGACGGACAATGGATCCCAATTCCGTAGCCTGTTAATGGAGGAGATCTTTAAGATCTTGAGGGCCAAACACATCCACACAAGCCCCTACCATCCGGCCGGAAATGGGCTTGTGGAGCGCTTCAACGGCAGCCTCACCATGATGTTACGTAAGCTGGGACAAGAGAAACCTGAAGATTGGGACCTTTTCATTCCTGCAGCCTTATTCGCCTACAGGGAGGTTCCCCAGGCATCTACAGGATTTCCACCAGCTACACTTTTATTCGGCAGACCTATTAAGGGGCCGCTAGAAGCCTTACTTCGGTCCCTGACAGACCATAAGGCTGACGAGACAGTCGTCTCAGCAAGCAAATATGTATCAGAGCTCAAGGAAAGGTTACAACTAGGATGGGACCTAGCAACAACCAACCTTAAGAAAGCACGTGCAAAGCACGCTCAACGATACAATAAAGCAGCGAAAGAGAGAGAACTCCAACCAGGGGAGAAAGTTTTGTTGCTACTTCCAACCGGAAACAACAAACTTCGCATCGGATGTCAAGGGCCGTTTACCGTCCTTAAAAAGATCTCCCGCACTAACTACAAGATCTCTATTAAAGGAAAGGAGAAGGTCTACCACGTAAATCTGCTAAAGAAATACTTGGAAAGACCGGTGCCGTCCTCCGAACATCTCCTGGTGGTCGCCATAGCGACGGAAGATGAGGAAGATGACGATAGTTGCATGGAGTATCCATTGCAACAAACGGAATCTTTCAAAGATGTCAAACTCGGCGAAAATCTCTCGGAAGCACAACAGTCAGAAACCAGGGCGCTACTGAAACAGTACACTGCAGTCTTAACGGATGTACCTGGTCGAACAAATCTCATAGAATTCGATATGAAACTGACCAACGAGACCCCTGTTCGAACCAGAGTTTACCCCATTCCGTACGCTAAAGCTGATGCACTACGTGGAGAGATAGACAAGCTGCGTTAAGCAGAAATTATCAATGAGTCTACCTCTCCTTATAGTTCGAGTGTAGTACTGTTACAGAAGCCCAATAAGGAAGTTCGGCTGTGCATAGATTACCGTTTACTTAACACAGTAACGGAATTCCAGCCCGAACCTCTACAGAGCGCTTCTGAGCTGTTCACTAAGCTTAGCAAGGCAAGAATTTTCTCAAAGATTGACTTGAGTAAAGGTTACTACCAAATACCAGTCAAGGAGGAAGTTAAGCCTTTGTTAGCTTTTAGCACCAGTGAAGGACACAACACTTTCAACGTAATGCCGTTCGGATTGCACAACGCACCAAGAGTCTTCACCAGAATGATGAGGAAGCTTTTAGAACCCTTGCAAAGTCCCCATATCCATAATTTCATGGATGACATATTAATTGCATCGGAAAACTATGATGAACATATTGCTACGGTTGCTATGCTCTTCAGGCGACTACAGGAAACTGGTCTCACAGCAAGACCTAGCAAATGTCTCATCGGATTTCAAAAGCTAGACTTCCTGGGACATACCATTTCTCAAGGCTGCATGTGGCCAGTTACCAAGAACATTGAGAAAATAGTTGCATCAAAAAGACCCCGAACGAAGAAAGACACCCGTTCTTTTCTATCACTGTGTGCTTACTATCAGAAATTTATCAAGAATTTCAACGGGCTAACGGCACCCCTTACTGACCTTACCAAAAAAGGGCGCCCGGACAAGGTTATTTGGGATTCGAAGTGCGAACAAGCTTACGTCACTTTAAGAGGTCAATTGTCTGAATACCCCATTTTGAGACTACCTGACCTCAAGAAACCTTTTATATTGCGGGTCGACGCTTCGGGTCAGGGCATCGGTTCAACCCTGCTCCAAGCAGATGACACCGATCCGAATCTGTTATTTCCAGTTGCGTATGGCAGCCGTAAACTGAATGCTGCAGAACGTAACTATTCCACCGTCGAAAGAGAGTGTCTAGCACTTGTTCATGGCATAAGGAAATACCATGAATATCTTTACGGAGTAACATTCACGGTGCAAACAGACCACGCTCCTTTAGCTTTTCTTGGGGCGAATAAGGAATTCAACGCGAGGATCATGCACTGGGCCTTGCTACTAAGCGTGTACTCTTTCAAAGTGGAATACATTCCGGGAAAACAGAATGTGGGAGCAGATTTTATGAGCAGAAATTGGAGCACGGAAGAGGAGGTGGAAAGCGAAAACAACAATCACCTGCAAGTTACTGATCAAGAGAGCTCCATTGTCATAAATGAAACATGAAATGGTTTCATGTCTTTAAGAGGGGACGACTGTGACGTATGAAAATCGGACCTTTCTTTCTTTAATCCTTCAGTCCCCCTTTTCTCTCTTACAACTAAACTACTCGAGTCATTCCCACGATTGCTGGTTTGGTATGCCATAAGTTATCTGGACATCCGCCCTTTTGTTGTCTTCTCTCGAGGGCGATTAAAATAAAACTATTTCGGTATCTCTTACTGACATTCCCACAGAGAGGCAGACCACCAGAGATCAGGTTGCGATGTCAAGCCGAGGTTTGAAACCTCTGTTTAACACCTGATAATAGAATGGACGAAGATTTCGCAGGTGCGTTTGCCAGTCATGGGAACATGGGCCGATTCAGTATATTAACGCAGTTTTAGAAAAACTCTTTATCAGTCTGGCCCCAGGAATTGGTGATATCTTCTAGCGCGAATCTTGGAGTTTTATATAAAGATAATTCTTTTTAGATTCACGGAGAGTGTCATTTTCCTAGTGTGGCGGTAATCTATATATATTAGAATTTTGAGTGTCTTAACGTGTTAATGTTTTCACTGGGATTTCTGTGTTTATTAAATAAGCATATTAAATAGTTCCAGCTGTAATAAGTAAATTTAATTTCTTGCTATTCCCCCAGTAAGAGACGCTTTAAATTAATTAATATACGCTAGGCGACTGATAATTAGAGATAAATATACTTTTATTCATCATCCGTAATTTTGTGAATTACTAGAGTTTTGTGGGTTTTAAATATAATTTAATACCGGAGTGATCTAGAGGTCTTACCTAACGAGTGTAGAATATAATAATGATATCATTGTTAAAATGTTTGTTTTTTTCTACATCTAGGCGATCAACCCTGCGATCTAGCGGTCTGAATAGCTCCAGAAACATTCTTAAAATATTATTGGGTCCTAGATTTGGACCTGTGCGGTTCTCTTGTGGTTTTTCTTACAGAGAGAAAGTCCCCACATATAAACATTTTAAAGAATATAAAAATCAGAACTGGACAAGAAATTACCCAGATTGTTCACAGCAAATCTGATCCGCCTGTGGTGGTCAAATATCTATATATAAACATTGTTTCCAGAATATTGACTATCGTAGTTTTTTTCTTTTCTCAAGTGGATTTATCCAGAAAAAAGGAATACTTGGGTCCATAACGGCACCCAAACCCCAGAGTGAGAGATAAAAAAAACAGATAGGAGATCCTTTGCTTATCCTTATTGGTTTTCTAACAGTGTACCCACCAGACATTTTCCTTAAATATAGGACATCTGTGTGCTGCCCATGGTGAACATTTTGATCGCAAATATATATTTACCTGCCCCACCTGACGTGAACTTTTGACACATAATATTAGCATTATTTAAGCGGACGTTCCCCATTAGGAAAAATTAATCATTCTTGGAGGAACTGGGGTCCCTTGGATAGCACCACCCTGAAATATGTCAAAGATACACAGATGTGTTAAAGAGTAGTAGGTAAGTGTGATTGCTGATTACTTGTGGCCACAGACTGACAGACTGTAAGAAAGAGAAATGAATATTTCATATTTTGTATAATCATTATACTCACTTCAGTCTTTTCGGGTTCGCAAATACTGTTATATCATTTTCTTGTCTTCTTTGTTTCAGGATAGATTGACTAGAGACTTGGTTCTTTTACTTTATCGTCTATCCCTATATATATTATTATTAACTGTAATCTTTTGGGTTAATTACTTCTGTCAGGATCTACTTTGGGATTCCTTTACAGTAGAGGAGAGCCTATTGAGTTAATACATTTTCTTGCATTTTTTATGTCTGTAAACTATACCTTCTGATAGATAATAGTGTTGTATGTGATTTCTTTAAGATAATAAACATAATAAACCTAAGTTATTGTGTTGGTCAAACCCCTGCCCAGTATATGTTATCCATAGCTTGGTTCACGTCTGTACGTATTATGTCACAGAATTTTGTATATGTAAGTGGAGTGTAACTCGTATATATATGTACCAGGAGAGACAGGGAGTCTAGTTAAATATTGTCGTGAGATAGGCTGGGATTGGAGCAATTGCTCAATCCAGAGACTGTCCTTTCTCTTACACTCTCACCCCCTTGTGAAAAAAAAGCTATTTCTTACCCCTTATTCTCACATAGTTAACCATTATCACCTCTGCTCAGACGGGACCTTAAACATCTTCAACCTATTTCAATAAAATCTACGACAATATATATATATATATATATATATATATATATATATATATATATATATATATATATATATATATATATATATATATATATATATATATATATATATATGATTAATCTATCTATATATGTGATACATTTATCCAGGCAATTTTCTGCGTGGAAAATCTGTCTAAGCAATCTTAGGTGTGTCAAATATACACAGAAAGTTGTATATCAAAAACACATTATCAGACAGTCACATGTTCAACAATTGTCAACTTGTGAGGTCAGGCAAATTAAACCTAATCACAGAAATCCCACGTGCATTCCAACTTTTATTCTCAGAGATCCACAATTAGATTATACTGCCTGAAAGTCAAGAATAACCCACCCCATAACTAAAGTAATATCATATTATCATCAGAAAGTGACACAATTATGTTACAGTCTCCAGCCTGTCCACAGTTAAGACGGTCTTCTAACTACTGGTTTGAATCTTCGCCGTACCTTGATTACAGGAGATGACAGGTTTTTCATCTCAATAGCCGGACACACGGCCTGTAGAAGACACAGACCGGAATATGAGTCATAAGACAGGACTAGTAGAGTACCCACAGGCTGTGCCTTACGTAGAAATGAGAAAAATGTTCTATAATCAAGTTTTCCTCAGATATTCAGGGTACTAATTGTTATAAATGAAACGTTATTCCAAGTCATTGAAAAGCTGGGATGATAATTTTCTATAAACCGTGTACAGTAAGCAAGAACACTATTAAAAACCTGAATAATTGAATAAAGCGTCTCTTTTGAAAGAAATCTCCGAAACTGTATTGGTGCAATAAAAACATTAGACAGAAGGGTGGACATGCATGCGTTAAGACTGTCCAGTTCTGTGTGACTGAAGTACTGAATGCCTGACTGTCTTTGCCCGTGTAGTTAATGGGGGTCTCTGAAGAGACAACGAAATTATACGACTACTGCACCTACAGGCATGTCGCACAACGTGACTAATGTGAGGTTGTGCATGAGCCTGGCAATCTCATCATGTCAAACTAACTATCACTGAAACCACCACTACAAGATCATGTGAATGTTTTGTGCAGGCTTCCTGCAAAGGGACCAGCTACAGTGGTGACTGCATGCTCCGTAAGGAGCGCAAAACAACATGGTGATGACGATGATGAATTATGTGTATCACGTGACATTTTGAGATAAGTCTAGACTTTGAACCACAATTCACGATCAACTAGCAGTAATAGCACGAATATGACAGTCGAAAAGAGGAAGAGGACTCCACCTATGACCCTCTGCACTTGCTGATCCCTCATTCAGGCAAAATTTCCTTTCACAGAAGAAAATGATAACACCTTTATCAACACACTTTGTTTTCTCATCTTCTGTCTCCTGTTTTGCTAATTAAGAAGCCACATTCCATCATTGTAGTTGAGCCTCTTACATGAATCGCTTTATCTTGTAGAATACCTGGGTACCGTTTTTTTGTTTTTTTTTTTTTGCTATTGCAGATGTGTTTTCTGTAGTGATTTACATTATGTGATGAGTTTATCAGCTGCAAATACAGCCTCGCATTAGTAGACTTTTACGAGATGTATGAGCAGGTATTTGCTATTTTCGTTCTTCACCTCTTCCGAGACATTCGAAAAACCACATTTGAGTATCAATAATAATAATAGCCCCTTCAGTCATAACTGACTATGGGCATGTGCCCCTGAGGTGACTGCCCTCATCTGCTGATTTTCCTGGTTTTATCCTCTCTTCTGCTTGTTGTGTGAGCTTCTTTTCGCTCAATCTGAGGTGGCGCAGCAGATCCTTATAACTGGTAATTGCTAGTTCCCGTGTTAAGCCCACACCTACAGGGTGAAACTGGATTGTCCTCGCCAGGGTGCGAGCTTGGGCACACTTATATGGAGATCAAGCTGTTGCCAATGCAGCATGCTCCCCCTCTCCACGCAGCCGGTAGATCGAAAGGAACGGCAGTAGCCGATACAGTTTGGTACCAGCCACGTCGCAGGAGTTGCCAGAATAATGTCGAATCGACATTATACTGCCTTACGGACTCCGACTCCGGATTTATCCTCAGGGTTTACTCCCGAAGCCTTTCCCGTGTGACGAAATAGACGACCTCTTCACGATCTCGGTTTCACTTCGACAGGATCAGAGATATATTTTGTACTGATATTTATTTGTGTACTTTTAAAAGTACCAATTTATTCTCATTATCGGCTAAACTGTGTACGGCCTGCTCAGTCTAAACAAGAGAGTTAATGAGAACAACATTGAGGTCTCGATGAATGAAGAGAAACTAGCATACGAAGAATGCCCGAGATATCTTGAAGTCGAGCTCGACCGTAGACTTACCATGAGACCTCACATAGAGCTGATTGAGAAAGCATCCACAAGACTTAGGCTCATCAAGCACCTTTCTTCCTGTGGGTGGGGAGCAGACCAGCACTCATTACGCCAACTCTATACTGGATATGTGCGCCCAGTAATTGACTACTCGCTCCCCCTCCAAACTATTGCAAGCATAAGCCTCCTACAAAAGCTAGACAAAGTCCAAAATCACGCTCTACGGTTTATAAGTGGTGCCATGAAGACAACGCCGACAGATGCTTGCGAAATCAACACCAATATTGAACCCTTAAACCTAAGAAGAGAACGCTCAGCCGTGGAAACATACAAAAGGTATCTGAGAATGGACACAAAGGAGAATAGGAAATGATAGAGCAGGGGCACCAAAAACACAGAATACAAAAGACATCTTTTCTTAAAAATGCAAAAGAAGCTAGCATCAAACACCACTTACCGGCAGTTAGAAAGCCGATGGTAACTATCAATAATGAACCACCTTGTTGGCAGGGAACTACTCCCACAGTAAGAACTGAACTCTCTGACTCCTCAGCAGACAAGAACACTCTAGTACCATTACTGAAAACCATCGCTTTAGAAACTATAGACTCATATCCACAATACATCATCCATGTCTACACAGATGGATCTGCATTTAAAGCTACCATCAATGCTGGACATGGTGCAGTTATAAAATACCCCAACCTGCACCCAGAAGACCACCCTTGCATATTTGGTCATTGCGGAGAAATTTGTTCCAGCTGTGATGCAGAAATAACAGCACTAAAAAAGCATTGTGCCGGACAATCTCAGACTTTGAAAGTGGCATCACTCCACCTGAGGATATCGTTATATTCTCAGACTCAAAATCATCACTCCAAGCCCTAGAAAGCAAAATGTTTCCTGATATTAATAACATCTGTAGATTAATTGACCACGTGTTTACTTCCTATTGCGTCGAAGTTACACTCCAGTGGATCCCAGGGCATGTCGGAGTCCCAGGAAATGAAAAAGCCGACAAACTATCCAAACTAGGAGCAGCACTGCCCCAGTTCCCATCAAGTACCACACTGCAAACCTGCCAACAGATCCTGAGAAACAATTATAGGCAAGAATGGCTAAACCAGTGGGCTACCTCCCAGACAGGGCGTCCATTCTTCAAACATCAAGCTAAACCAAACCCACAAGATCCAGTTAAACAACTGAAAAGAAGAGATCAGAGTCTAATTTTCCAGCTGAGAACAGGCCATGCCCCTGTCAATAAACATTTAAATAGAATAGACCCACTACGTGAACCAAACTGTAGGCACTGCCACCACCATGAGGAATCAGTTGAACACCTGCTGTTAAAGTGCCCAAGACTAACTGGCCTGCGACACCAGCTACTCCCATCGCACCCAACCAACCATCCACAATACACTCTACACATCATCACAACAAGTGAGGAAGACTTGCACCTTTGTCAGAGAGGCTTTGGGCTGTCAAGAGCTACCTGCTCACAGATAAAGGGATTATATCATCATCATCATCATCATCTCATTATCGGCTAAGGAGCAAGTAGTTTGTATGTTCAAACAGTTTTGACACTCCTTGCAGATAATGTTTATTCCAGCCTGCGAGAAGCAACTAGATACGATGAGCGCCGGCGTGTTTAGATTGAACCGCTGATAAGAGGCCTCGTATTGGTAACCCAGATGGGCAAACACGGAGTTTTTGCGTACTCATACGTCAGACAATGAGATTACTGTCTATGTGACACATGTGGGCAGACAAGTGTGACATAATCACTTCCAGGCCGACTTGTTATGACAACATTACTTTCTAATAAAGTAATAAGCATTACAGCTTATACATGTTGTCATGTGAGTTCCCCGATCTGTCTGTAAGTTTGTACACAAGGGCATCGGACATCATAATACCATATATGGGAGAGTTGACCTCTGCCTTACGTTCAAAATTATCCGATGTCGGAATATTTTTGAAATTATTACACCCTATTCGCATGATTTCAAATTATTGAATCTTTCTGATTAGATTCATAACAACAATGCGTTGGAAGATAGGAATATAGTCTGACCGATTTGCAGTTTTATTTCACTGTGAATTTTACGCTCGCCAAGACAACATCAGACCTCGCCAGAGTGAAAACTAGAATCAAAATTCCTTTTTTTAACCGGACCTTTTATTGGAGAACCAAATAAGACTTACAAAGCAAAGGAAATCTCTATATTTTAATAAGGAACACAGGGACTAGGAAACTGAAGAAACATACGGAGTCAGAGAGGGAATCTATTGTCAAATTAAAGACACCCCAGACGCGTGTAAGAGACCAACTTGTCTCTTTTATTCATCTGAGCAACAAGTCTGTAGCCAGGATTGGCTTATAGATGGTGCCAGCAGAAAGTTCTATCTCTGGAACAAGAAGGGAACCGTGGCCTAAGCTTTAAAACGAAGGACGCATGTGATAGACTCTCCTTGACGTTTCTGGGAAACGAGCTACCCCCGACAACCTTGATCAGAGACGAGCCCGAGCAGAGTGAAAAGAACCAACTCATAAGAAGGAGCAGAACCGTCATTGGCAGTTAAGTTCAAATATATGCTGCCATTTGAACTTCGCGTAATATCTCACATTCCCTAAAGACTGTGATGATAACTTTTCTTGATCCATAACTATTCAAATTATTTTCCAACTGTTAAAACCTAAAGTGATTATTAAAGTTGGTTATTTGTAATGTTACAAATTTAACTTTGATTTAATCATTTTAAATTTACTGCATGTTTGTCTCAGTCAAATTACTACACACACTCTAAACAGCGCTATACTACAATAACAAAAATCCCCTGAGTAAATCAGGGGTGGGGGCTTAAACGAGCTGAAAGTAATGTGCTTAAATCCGTCACAAAAGCATCCGCAGAATTACAGAGTTAACATACTCAGCCAAAGCAGTATTGTACTCGCTTATTCTGAATATCTTGTGAAGACTCCCTTTGTAATAGAAGTGTCATCACCCTTCTATCTACATCTCTGCCAAGAGTAATCTTGTGCGAAGGTAGATATCTACCTTTGAAGCCCATATTAGATACTCTTGAGTTTTGGCCACTGCTGGACCACTACTGCAAAGAAGGGGGTGGGGCAATACCGTCACATCCCATAAATGGATATTCCCGCCAGGCAGCGGGGGGTTTGAATTCAGAGTTTTACCTTCTCTTAGACAGGCTACCAACCAAGGATCACGAGCCCTATCTGCCCGAAGCTACTGGTTTTAAGGCGCCAGTCGCTCGCCTTCGCCCTTTCTTCCGTCACTGGAACAGTTCCGCCGGGCTCAAATTGAGCCACACATGAAGGCCGGGAGCTGGGCTTGGTTGTCAGAGGCTATTTGAGGCTCGTGCCATAGACGCATTTATCTTCAGTGAGAGCTTATCGTCACTACAACTCCCGGTTAAAACAACCTTTGGAACCATAGGAGTATCATGTGTTTTCTATCTTACATTTTAAATGCAGGGCAGACAGGCGTAGGTGATAATGTTCCTCTATCTCCCTATACTTTCTTTTTTGTGTTTTGTAAACTGAATCAAGCTTCTAGATTACATACCCCTTTTGTTGCGCCATACGTAAATGTCAATGGACTTGTCCCCCGTGTTGCCGCAGACAGTCTTGACTTGACTTGACTTTCCATACTTCAAACAAGATCAAAAGAAAGACTGAAATGGTATGACAGGATCACCCAAATGATGTTGATGACAAGAACCAGACAAGTGTCAGTGAGAGGAGGTGAGAAGCAGACGCTGCCGATGGGCAGGGCACATGCTAAGAAAACCCGTTGTGGGATAAAGAGGGAAACCCAAAACACGTGGAGAAAAAAACTGGAGACAGTCATGACATGCGTACAGAAGACATAGAAATAGCTTTAATAGATGGCACAGGACTGGAAGGTGTCTGTTGAGTAACTATGCTCTGTGGGCAGCTGACAAGTACTAACTGACTGATACAACCAGCAAGTGTATTTATTATTAAATCCTACGTGGGTGAACGTCTACAGTCATAAAGTGTCCTAAAAACATATTTTTTGTCCTCAATATATT
This sequence comes from Oreohelix idahoensis, assembly GCA_024509875.1. Classification (NCBI taxonomy): domain Eukaryota; kingdom Metazoa; phylum Mollusca; class Gastropoda; order Stylommatophora; family Oreohelicidae; genus Oreohelix; species Oreohelix idahoensis. The sequence continues at coordinate 101,509 of JAMPIV010007920.1, read as the reverse complement.
CCTCCCTGTAGGTTTGATTACAATGGCCTTGATTTCTTTGTTTCTCTAGCTCTTTTCCTATTTGTTTCCGCAAGAAATTGTCAGTGACATCCTGTTTTTGATTGGTGCTGGACATGGTCTGCTCTCAGTTTTTTTATACGACAGACTGCAGCAATTAAAACCCTGGTCAGAGATGTTGCTGTATTCCGAATAACCCTGGTGGCGCCTGATACAGATCAAGATCAGAAAAACTCTTAGTTAAATAAAAATTTTTATTACAAATCGATACAGTATGACTTCGCCCCACTTTCAAACGTGAACTCTAATTCTCAATGTCTTACTGGGCTTACGTAAGACAAACTGTCCTTTCTGCTCATTGTTCCGAGATATACCGGTTCTTTAGAGCACCATTAACACTTCTTCATTCTTCAATATTAATGACTATCTGTCTGTCCCTCTCTCTCTCTTTCTTTCTCTCTCTCTCTGTGTCTCTGTGTGTCTCTCTCTCACACACCCTCTCTCTCCCTCTCTCTCTCTCTTTCTTTCTCTCTCTCTCTCTCTCTCTCTCTCTCTCTCTCTCACTTCCCTATGGATCTAGATTTCTTAGTCCCACCCCGTTATCTTCTCTGTATTATCAAATTATATTTTCTTTTACTACTTTTGTTTATGGCCACCTCCTACACCAAAAACGTCTTTTATCTTTCGTTTCTTATCTTCTTCCTTTTTATACTTCAAATACCACTCCTCTGGCATAAGTGATAATGTCTCGCTACAAACTGTGGTCACCGGTGCTGATCATCAACTCTTTTGCTGACTTCTTTGCACCACAATTGTGACCGGCTGGCCTACACTAGCGTTTATACGTGCTATAATATTATTTAGAATAATGAAAACATTAAAAGCAGATACAGCGTTTTCTCACAAAACGCGGTATCATAAAAGTTACAGTTACCAGTCACGGCTGTGAGACATGTGTAAAATGTCGAAAAAAGTAACGTGTGTAAAAGAGTGAGACGTGTGTAAAATGGCGGGGAAAAGAGGGAGCTGTATAAAAGGTGGAGAAATGCGAGAAAAGGGGAGAGATTAGCTAGGCATTCATTGTGTTGAGTTGTGTTTAGGCAAGCCAGAATTAAAAACAAAGGTAAAGGAACCCGTTACACGCCCTTTGAGACATATTGGGAATATGGTGTTAGGCCCATATTATCTTGAACGTCGGCACACTAGGGGTGATGTGGTCGGCATCACGCCGGCCGCCTTAACCTTCCCAGAGTTGCTTTGGTACCTATTTGGGGCTGGGTCAACCCAGGAGCCGTTTGTGGCCTAAAAAATTCCCACCTCATCTGGGGATCGAACCATAGACCACTGCGCTAGGAAGCCAGTGCACTAACCACTATGCTACCGCGGCTCCCCAATGCACAGAATGCACAGACGCTATTTTAACTGAGTGATGCCCGACCATCAGGCACACCTCAGTCTGTAGCATGCCCCCTGGCTCGAGTTTCGTCTTGGAGATTATAAAGATCAGTTTGTTTTCTTTTGGATATACTTACTGAGATTTTGTTTAAGCGTAAGTACACGCACTTGCCTATCGTATGCCTCTTTAGAAGCTAGAAATGATTTTATGAAGTGTAGAAGTCAAAACTAAATGCAAGCAGAAATCAATAAGCTAGCAAGTAACATTCCTACAGTAAAAGTTGAGAAGATTAATGTAGAGGCTCCTCCTCTGATTTCGCCTTGCCTAGAAATGAGGAAAACATAAAGAAATTTTAAAATTGTAATGGAGAATGGAAGAACACATTTTTCCCTGTATGGATTGAAATTGTAACCGGAAGCTTTGTTGTATATGTGATAAATTTAACCGTGATACAACGTTAAAATATCTCCAAAGATAAAATGTAGGGATAAAAATAAGGCGTAAGCTACTAGAAGACATGATCGCCCATGCCGCGGTTCACTACCCGCCATGGAAACTAACTTGTTAGACGTACAGACAAAACGTTTACCCTTGGAGACGGGAGGGAACGGAGATCAAAAAGAAAAAATATGACTGAACACGTGCTTGAAACTAGCAAGGCTAAAAAGACGCAATTGGTGGGGAAAGGAAAAAAATTCACGTCCACAAGTTGACACAATGTAAAGAAATGGACAAAAGGGACCTTAGCTATTACACGCAACAATCATTTCTTGGACGCTTTTACGATACTTAGTCCTTTTATTTGAATTCAGCGGCAAACGCATTACAGAAGATGCTCGAACATATTTCAAAAAAACAACTAACCTTGAAAAAGTAACTTTTTCTTAATAATAATGTTAGGAATATAAAACCTAGCTAGTCTGATAGCCCATCTTTAGCAGAGAAATAATATGCTTTCATTTATACAGACGGATAGATAATAATAAAAATATTGACAAAAGACTGTGTTGTTCATAATAGACGAGCGACTGCACTGTAAAAAAAAATGTCACTAATTTTCAAAAATTGCGGCCTTGAGACTCAAGTGCTAAAATCTAGTTGGAATGAAAGAGAGGGGGAAATAGTGGAAAATTGTGGCTAAAAATAACTCTAGAGACCGATTCGTGTAGAAAGGCATGTAGAACCAAGCGTGTTTTTTATGAAAAAACAAGTAGAGACAGACGGACCAACAGACAATAATACATACTTGACTGAGGTATGACTGAATTGACTTTTGGTAGGAGGTTTGAAATTTGAAAGGGGGAAAGTCGGTGATTGGCCACAGATAATCATATTATCGGCGCACAGACGCGCATTTTTGCCATTCAAAATAAATTGTCCAGTAGTAGACACAGTAATTCTTCAGTGGTGTATTTCCCAGAAGCTAATTGCAATATTTAGAGGGACGCCATACTAGAGCCAGCAGCTCAGCTGAGTTTTGCTAGAATATAACTGTGTTCTCTATTCCTAATTCTGGTAAGAATGAAAGTATTTCTTTGTATATTTTAATATTGTTTAATGTTTCGAGTGATTTGATACTGCCATATCAAAATCTATCCCTTACAACAAGTAAGGATTCGCTCTAGATCTCCTGCCCAAGTTCAGGGTCTAGAGACAAACAAAATACATAAACGCCAGCAAGGATTATGAAGGGCGGATCAAGTGTTGAGATCAGTGGAACATATCACCTATCTTATTCAATAGCAGGAAGCTAATGAACATATTTCAGAATATGTAGTCTTGGGGAACTAGTACTATGTGAAACCAACTTGGTAAGATGTGCTGTATGGTCAGAGAGATCTGACCCCGCCTATGTGGTGTTGTTGTGTAGTGTTGTGTGCAGAAGTGGCTCAGGAGGTAGAGTTCTGACACATGACCCAATACTTTTGTTGCAGAAGTTTGAGTTTCTGTTTGGCACCAAAGTGGTGTCAAATGCTGTGTTGATATATACAAGTGTGGACCAGTGCAGTCTAGTATTTTGTCGGAGCAGCCTTATATTGCCCCCAAGCACGGAGAGGTGGGGCCACCTGATTCCAGCACCAGAACTACTCAGTCAAGATACGTGAGCGTCTGGCCTGCTGGACCTTCACCAACTTATTTACTAAATAACACACCAACTATATTACCATCAACTAGAACCTACCATTTTTGGGGAAATAAAACTTGTATTACTCCCATCAGTGAATGGACAATGTTTGGTAGTCATAGACAGGGAGTGATGATATCACCCCAACAGCCTATCTAGAAATAAGTTCTCCTGGGACTATCTTAAGATAATTACTATTAACCAGTCATTTGAAATACATATGTACACATTTTCTAGTTTATTATGACATATATTCATGCATTTCATTCATAATTTCAAAACCTTTCATATGTTCTGACCAAAATAAAACCTTGATTCAGAACAAATAAACTTAAAGAAAATTTAATATCAAAAATTTAAACAGCTTGAGTTAGTTCAGTGTGTTATAAATTTTATTAATATTATTAGACTTATTAAATATCTGTGTGTGTGTATGTAATCTACCACAACACATTACATATCAGTACCCTAGATTTTTAACGTAGCCACGTTCATTAGTAAAAAAGATATGTGTGAGGTCGTAAGTGGTAGCAAGAAGGGCCTTCTGTAAATTCACAGCTACATTTATCTCAGGAGCCTTCACAGCTGACCTCATGCATCACACTAGGTAATATCACAACCATACAGTACCATCAAATCCACTACAGTATATAAATGCTGACATTGTGTAAATACCAGTTCTTGTGGAATTACGTTCAATAAACTTCTGATTGAAACTCACTGCATTCATTCAACTATATGAGTTGCTGTTTGGAAAGTTACAATTGGATAATTTAAAACCACTATATGATTGTTTGCTTCTCATTGAAATAAAAAGGGTAAGAACGAACCTGGAAATAAAATTAGGTAACGTCAAGAATCTCCATCTCAGGCGGATGGCCTACAGCCATTTGAATAACATTGAAAGGATTAGCTTTTAAAGAAAATAATCAAGAAACTACTTGCACATTAACTGACACGGACACACAATGTCAGGCGGTCCAGCATCTTCTCACTTATGTCGTCAATCATTCCTAGCCTGTTGTCACAATATATTCCGGTTCACCTCTTCTAATATCACGTGGACACAAAGATGATTCCGTCCTTATAATATGAATAATAACCTTTCTTCAGAAACTGGCTTTTGTCCCTAGAGGTCAAATTACAAGCTTTCATCTTTCCGTCCGTGTGTAATTGTTTCACACACCCTGGTATGTTTCTTGTTGGTACATTTAGTTTCAGTATTTTGTGAGAAAAATTTGGGAGCCTTTTCCTTGTAATCATTGTAGTAAAGTATGTTTTGGTGTTTCTCGTATGTCACGGGATCAAAAGAAAAGTAAAGAATACTAAAATTAACAGGCACGTCGTAGAATGTGACAAAGGAAGGATGTAGATGAGGCCGATTGGCCAACCTTGAAAAACTTAAAGAAAAAAACGTCAACATGAACACGTCCACCACAGCAAGAGATCCAGATAATTATCCTCCGCCATCTACGAAGTCCATGAAGGTGATCAAATAATAGTAACTCTGTACCCAACCAAGCATGTCATAACAAGCAATTAAAGAGAGTTAGGCTCGGGGTCAATTACCCCATCCAGTAAAATATGTTAAACCACAAAAAAATTCAACAAACAATACGAACAACAAAAAACACTTACTACTTACTTAGTCGTTCCTTTTCTACCGTGAGGTGTAGTGGTTTGGAAGAGAGAGAGCGCCATACTATCATATTGGCTGTCTTCCTCCTGGCTTGGTTCCATTCTAGTCTTCGGTCATTCAGAGATTGTCTAATGTTGTCCTCCCATCGGACTCTGGGTCGTCCTGGAGGCCTGGATCCCTGCCTCTTAGTTTCTTATGCTTGTCGTGGTAGCCGATCTTCTCCCATTCTGCAGACATATCCAAACCATCTTAGTTGGGACTGTTCCACTTGGGTCTGCAGGGGCTGGGTTTTGAGCCTTGCCATATTGTCTGGTTACGGACAAAAGCGACAATTAAAAATCTACAGACTTTCATTAATGGGTGTTTGCGTAGAACAGAAAGATTGAAGTGGTATAACAAGGCCACCAATGTGGAACTGATGACAAGAACCAGACAAGTGCCAGTGGAAAAAGAGACTAGAAGAAGACGCTGAAGACAGATAGGACACACATTGAGAAAACATGTTGATAACATTACAAGTCAGTCCTTATTCTTGAATCCTCATGGACGAGGGCATGGGTAGACCACACAAAATAAAAACATGGAGAAGAGAACTCGAGAAAAAAAGTGAAAATGATGAGAAAGATGTGGAAAGAACTTAAGCGGCTGTCACGTGACAAGAGGACTTGTCACGTGTTTGTTGATGGCCTATACTTATTGGGGAGCTAAAGGGTGTTGATTGATTGATTGATTGATCGATCGATTCAAGGCGAGATAAGGCCCTCTATTAACGATCTTTGAGGTGGTGATACACATAAAGGGGATAAAGAAAACAAAGAAAGAATCTGAAGGCTAGCACAGGACAATAAGGCGTGACGTGAATTTGTTGAAGAGATAAGCTCCACATTCAGAAGCGGATCTACGATGTAGCTAAGGAAGCTTAAGTCCAGTTTTCTCTCTAGTAAATTTCTTTCCCATATCCCAACACTTTTTTAAAATAAAAAATGCCCCTCCAAAAGTTCAAGCTTCATGACCCCCAAAATGTACCCGTAGATCCGCCACTGTCCACAGGGAACCAAAAGGTCATGCTGAATGAATGACTAGTTGGTGTACATGGTTCAGTGTCATACACCAGATGGTTATGTAATATTATTCACGTCTGGTTTATTTTAATTGATTTCACTAGATGTCTTTTTTGTTATGTGAATGATCACTGGTCTTCAGAGGTTGCTTGTGAATCCTGAAACTGCTTCTAATGAGAATAGTGTGGAGTTGTTTGTTCTGTTTTCGGCAACTCAGCGCTCGGGTATATGAAGCTAAATCAGATGGCCTCGTTGGCGAAAGTAAAATATATCCTCTGGTAGGTGCAACTAAAGCATATGATCTGGTAGGTGGAACTAAAACATATGCTCTAGTAGGTGGAACTAAAACATATGATTGCCTTGATTCAAATCAGGATATAATGTAGAAGAGACATCTTGTTCACAAGACTCCCACAACCCCATGAGACTGAAAATCTAATGTCAACGACGGATCTACAAAGGCGTTTTGAAATCTCCGCTAAAATGTGTGTTGAATTATTTATTGGGGTTAATGAGTAATGCCCGGTTCAAATATTAATTAGCTTATCTTCTGCCAGTTCGCGTTGAAAGAAAGCTAATGCCAGATCAATTTTATTTCACTGACAGTTCAGAAAGATTTCAATAGTTGATATTTGCTTTTAGTTAATCCACGTTTCTCTGTGTGAGTTTTTGTTTGTAAGTTTGTCCACAAAACTATAATTAGTAGCAGGAAGTGTCAACGCTATAGAGACCACGAGGAGTTACACGAACATAGCTGGTCTGGAGAGAGGCAACACGAAGTGGAAAAAGAAGCACGTTTCAAACACATATGAAGGAACAAAGATAAAGATTAAAGACATAAAAACACAATTTAAGAAATAATGAACAAACTCAAAATGAAATAAAAACAAAACATAACCGAAAATAGCACGTGGAAGTTTTTACGCCTCGCGCTAAAATAATGAGCTATTTCTAATCGCGTTGATTACTATTTCCAAAAGTGTAAAACGCATACCATCGAAATACACGGCAGAGGTTAAAGGGTCACACGGCAGAATTTTTTATTTTAATTTATGATGCATTTGTAGCTGTAGAAAGTAATTCGTAAAACTGTAATATATGTGAAGGGTATATTGTAGAAATATACAAATGTGCGTCGCGTTCTTGCTTTTAATAAAAGTCCTTAATCATAGTATATGAATCTTATATGCTTTCGTGCCACTGCATCCGTGTCATTGTTTTACTTCTGAAGCAGAACAGAAATGAATAAAATGATCACATGGGAAATTAATGACGTCATCAGTTCATGCAGCATAAAGTGTACAGCATAATTATTTCTCCACCATGTTTTGTCGGGTAATTTGATCGTTATGTTCTAATATAATTTTATAAACATTGTGTCACACACGGTTCGATAAGAGAGATGCAGATTTTTTTAAGCACTATAATCTCAGAACTAAAGACAATCAAACGTTAATAAGTAACTTTGACGATTTCCGCAAAGTAATGCACGCCGAAAAAAATCTATTTTGTGAGGAGTTTTCAAAAATGTCATTTTTCCTTGTCATTCCAGAGGTGTGCACAGTTTTTGTATTTGTCATGAAATCTCAGCTGAAATAAGTTATATAAATAATATAACCACTTTGAAATCAGCTGGGTTATGGACAACAATGTACGGATGTGCATTATTATTTTTTTTTTGTTGCACCCAGTTTGTCGCCATTCTGTTATGCGGCATTTATAGCAGATGTCTTCAATCTCTCTATGTTTACTGTCTAACCAAATCTCTTGATTTGTCTTTCTCTACTTCCGTGTCTTCGATCTTCTATTCCGCAAGAACTACTATAATATTTCATGTTTTATCAGTTATCTTCTTCCTTTAGTGTCTCTTTAGAGGCGACAAATGCGAGATTTTACACCGTGGGACTGACTCACACATCTTACATGGTGGGACTAACTCACACATCTTACATGGTGGGACTGACTCATGTCACCGTTCACTTTGCTAGGAGCATTATAAAATGCTCAAGCAGGAATTATAAGCGGTGATTTAGTTTTGGTTAGGAGGGAAGGTATGAAAAAATGGTTTAAGAAATAAGAATAGATTTGAATAAAGACTATTTGTCTTGCTAAAAGGGAAATAAGATGAGTGAAATCATGCTTTGATCAAAGGGAGAAGGCATTTAGACACGCTGTGGAGCGGTCGCATTTTCGGAGGAGCAGTCCTAGTTAAGGACGTAGAGTGGCAGGAATGTGTATTCTGCCAGGCTCAAGTTCAATTTCTGTGGGAAACAGAATGAATACTTCTGAAGAATCCTATAGACCTAGTTAGAGAAGTAGAATCTATTCACAGATGAAAGACAGAACTGTGTTTAAAATATAGGTTTAGAGATAAGAGGTGATAGTAAGAAATATGAGTGTTGTGAGGATTCTGTGCAACCAAAGTAAGTAGGTCCTTTGGCTCATAACTTTTGATAGACATTGAATAGAATGATTTCAGAAGTAGAAATAAAGCATTACAAGGTTAACGACGCTTACAACTAAGTGAGCGCAGAATAATGAGAAACGAAGCTGAAGCTACAAAATTGACTGAGGTGAATAACCTGAGACTAATTCTTCTTCTTCTTCCTCGTTCGCCCTCAGACTTCCACATTTATGACTCTAATAAAGGCAGCAGTCAACTCAAGGTTCCCGACATCTCCAAACAGTTAGACTAATTAAGTGAGCTGAGAAGATTTTACAGGAGAACAGGGATTTAATAGCCGTGCTGGGCTATTGTATAATGAACTTTGCAACATCGACTGCTACAAGTAAGATGAGTAAGCAATTTAAGGCTGATTGTATTTACAGGATGAAACATGCGCTCTCTAGCAGGTAGAAGTATGAGGATACCGCAACAGGTGTACCCAATGTATTGATTTGCATATATGAATTTTTAGATGATGGTATTTGATTAAATTGAGTCAAAATTGACAGGATTAGTAGATGAAAGAAAACAACTCAGGAAAGAGTTGATGAAAGGCTTGGGAGAAGCCAGAATAAATAGAAAAGCCTTAAGGGAAGAAAATATGTATAAACCATACCTGAATATGTTCTCAGCAGAGAGCTATAACTATATATATAGGTATGTGAATGTGCCCAGAAGGAATGGGACATACAAGAGGCAGTTAGGAAATGTTTGTACCTGGAATTTGTACCACATGCCTCCTGTTATGATGGAATTTTTGATGTAAATAAATCACTTGTTTTGATGGAACACTTCTCAAGTTGGGTTAACTCTCTAAAAGGTTGTTGAGTGCTTGAGTAAACAAGATAATAGACATAAGGGAATAACTACTATACGAAGTTGTCACTTAAGTAACATCATAAGAAGGGATGGAACGAGTTTAGGTTGGAAGTTTGAGAAAATATCATCCAGGAATCAATAACTCTGGCGGTGAGGACCAGTATTAAGATATACTCTTACTTGGAAGATAGGTCAATGGACCAAATTGACAAATAGAAGGTAGACAACTAGGCCTGCCCCAGTCACCTAGTTTACTAAAATAAGAAGAGATAGTACTGTCACATATTATTAATTGGTGCCTTCTTGGACCAGTCTTAATCAACACACCGGCACTGTGACACTCACACATCATGTAAAACATATGGCTATGGAAACCATTGCTGCAGAACACATTCTGTAATTTATTCTTCCTGCACCGGGGTCAGCTGTTGTTGTGGCATTATGTTACGTAAACATTGTAGAAGGAAAATTATTGTAAAATGATACATTTTATGTATCAGGCCTTGTGCTTGTTTGCTTGATGTTTAAAATAGTGTTGTGTTACACGTTTTTCCTTGCTGTAAAATGTAAAGGTGGTCATGTGGAATATACTGCTGTAGGGAAGGGAAGTGTTAGAGACTTCACTATAACATACGGTACTGTTTAGTTTTTGTCGTTGTTTTGTTTTTCTCATAATCAAACAATAGTTTGACAATATCACACAGTACGGAATGTTGTCCTAGACTTGATGAAGAAGCTGATGACTTCCCGCGAACATAAAAGGCATGCCAGTAGTTAGCAAGCAGGTTCCCCAATTAAAAATTATGTCAACATAAGACACCAGACATTTGAGGAACAAATAATAATAAGGCCAGAGTAAGTTGGAGAACAAGGAAGAAGGGGAAAACATAAGAAGAAAAAGAGAGAACGTAATAAGCAAAGAGCAATTATTAACAATAAATACATAGAAGCAGTTATATTCCATAGTAAGAGTGCGTCGAACAATTGTGTTTAACTTTTGAACATAGCGGAAACTGACGTTACCATCAAAATACCTCATTTAAATCGCATACCCCTACAGACTACCATATGTCAAAGATTAACCTCACGTCCACTCCACAAGTCTCTTTTACAAATAAACACAAATCAACCGGAATAATTTTATGTCTTTTCTTGTATATATAGAGATTTACAGCGCCCTCAAGTTATGGCTCCAGAAATTTACCACATTTTGCCGCACGTAACCCGATATGAACGAACGAACAAACTTTATTTTCGAAGGGTTAAGAATTGGGCGCGCAGGTCTAACATTCTGCCATTTCACTCTCATTTGTCTTGCATACTATATCCTTTCATTCCCACATGTTACTTTAAGCATTAATTTAAAGGCAATCATATTCATAACCCTCCACTCCCAAAGGAGCATAGGCCTTCAACAAACACATGCCAAGTCCTCCTGTCACGTGCCATCATCTCAAGTTCTTTCCACGTTCTCCTCATCATTTTCACCTGTTTCTAGCTCTCTTCTTCATGTGCTTCTTGGTCTACCTCTGCCTCTCTTGCCCTGAGGGTTCCAGAACAAGGACTGCCTTGTAATGCTATCAACAGGTTTCCTCAGTGTGTGTCCTATCCATCGCCATCGTCTTCTTCTCATATCTTGTTCCACTGGCACTTGTCTAGTTCTTGTCCTCAGTTCCACTTTGGTAACCTTGTCATACCATTTTAATCCCTCTATTCTACGCAAGCAGCCACCCATGAAAGTCTGCAGCTTTTTGGTTGTTGTCTTTGTTGTTCTCCATGTCTCAGAGGCATACAATAGGACTGACTTCACATTTGAGTTGACGATTCTTATTTTCGTGTTGGATCCGATTTCTCTTGATCTCCATATATTTCCCAATGCAATGAAAGCTCCTCTTGCTTTTTGTATTCTTAGTTTGATATCACTGTCTGTCCCTCCAACTTTGTCTATATTGCTGCCAAGATATGTGTACTGTGTACGATTCTACATCTTGTATTGGTGTTTCTTCAAGTTCAACCCTGTTATCATTACTTGCATTTATTCTCATTATTTTTGTCTTTTCCTTGTGTATTTTCAGACCCAATTGCTGTGACCTCTTGTAGTGAAGTGAATCTGTATGACAACACGCTCAGAAATAACCCGCTCAAAAACTAGTTAACGTATTTTTAAATCTATAAATAACTACAGTATTTGAAATTTGTCTGAGGGCCCAGTCAAATTTACCGCCAACAATTTCTCTAGTATGTTTGAATTTGTCTAGAAAACAAGTCAAAAGTTACCGCCCACCAAAATTTATCTAAGAGCATAGTACCAATTTAACAACCAATCAAATCGTTTCCTTTTCTTGTAGTGATAAGGAAATTTTGGTTGACGTGGAAATAATGCCTATTATGTGTTTTTGACCGAACGTAGATAATTTATTTCTGAATAACTAAAGATAATTAAAATGAAAGGGATATCTCGAATTATAGCGCTGATATTGCTTAACACCTAAACATAAAGATTCCCTCATAATAAAATTATATTAAGTTAGAAAAATTTAATTTATTGATATTTTCACATCAGGGTAATGCCCAATTTAATTACTTAAAAATTACCCAGATTGAAATGCAAAGGAATAACTAAGGGAAAACTATATAGAACGATAGAGAGAAATTGGCCGTTTAATTATCACTTTTGATAATTAAAATCGGTCCACTAATAACTATAATATAAAATATTCAAATTTGGTCAGATTATACAGACACGCTCAGAACCGCAATAGTCTCAAGTCTCAAAAATTAACTTTTTGACTTTCCTCTGATTGGTGGGGTGTAGATCTATAAATAGAACAACCGCTTGTAGTTTTCCGCCATTGAATCATAAAAACACGCCAAGCTGACGTATCCTAAAAGACAGTAGGACCAAGCCTTTGCCGTTTGAACTGAGAGAGCAGTGCTAAGAATCCTTTTACGGCTAGTCAGCTTGTGTGTGTGTGAACTTATTTACCTGAGGGTTATATTACGAAGTTACCTCATGGCTGCATTAAAGTGAGAAGAGGAGCGTGTGGGCGTTGCCAGATCCATATAAAGCCTGGAGATAGACCCCATCTTCTCAGCCAGGAGTCACAAAGTTGGTGATCCTGACTACTATTGAAAGAACAGCAGCAGCAACAGTCTAAAGTTAAGTCCTTTAATAAGGCAATGTCGGTTCATCCAAACTCATTCACCCAAGAAAACTTAAACACCGTTGTATGATGAGAGTATCAGACCTTACAGTGTAGGACTAGTAGCATTATCAATATTAGGAACAGGAACTCTGTGTGTAGTCATTCCAGTGACCCCTTTACAGAAATGGAATCGATTTTCCACAATATTTATTTTATTATGTAAATAAGCATTTTCTTGATTTTTAGAATTCCTGACCAAAAAGATTGAGGTTCAGGACTATTAAATTGTACATAAAATTTCATACAGCCTTGCTTAATTAATTTTATTAAAGTTGAAGTTCTGTTTGAAATTAATCATTAAATATATTAAATACATTCCCCTAGACCCGTAGCTAAATCAATTTGGGATCAGAAGAGGTAGCGGTTAGGGACTCAGAGTACATCATCAGCATCTTCTCTGAGAACTTACATAGCTTGACTTACTTTGATATCTATACACCCTTGCTCTTTTCAGAGAAGGGGGTATTACTTATAAGACCAGTCTCTTATCTGGCACTATCCTGGTATCCTCTGATACAACTATGTGTCCAGGATAGCCTATACTTTTATTAACATCAAAACCTCTTATGACACCTCTCATCGAGTGTTTTCAATTTGTCCTGCATCTGATTACGGTTATGGGACAGAAGAGCCAAGTCATCAGCAAAATCCAGATCATCCAACTGCTTAGTCAGAGTCCACTGGATTCCATTTCTGTTGTGTGATGTCGATGATCTCATAACCCAGTCTATTGCTAGTAAGAAAAGAAATGGAAACAAGAGGCATACCTGTCGCACTCCTGTTCTTATCCCAAACGGTTCTGTAAGCTGTCCTTCGTGAAGAACTCTGCATGTCATGTCTTCATATGTTTTCTTTATTAAATTAATGATCTTCAGGGGAACTCAATAATGCTTCATCAATTTCCAAAGTGATTCTCTGTCTACACTGTCAAATGCCTATTCGTAGTCCACAAATCCGATGTATAGTGGTAAATTCCATTCCAGACTTTCTTCAACTATTATTCTCAAAGTGGCTATCTGGTCTGTACAGGATCTGTTTTGTCGAAAACCTGCTTGTTCATCTCTCAGTTTCTTGTCTATGGACTCTTTTAATCTCTCAAGGATAATCCTGTTTAATACTTTTCCTGGCACTAATAGTAACATTATTCCTCTATAATTTGTGCACTCTTGTAAATTTCCCTTCTTAGGCAACTTATCAGATATCCTTCCTTCCATTCTGCTGGTATCTCTTCTTTTCCCCAGACTTTACCAAGTAATTTATATAACATCTCTGTAGCCGTGTCGATATCTGCTTTGATGGCCTCTGCTGGAATGCCATCAGGTCCAGACGCTTTTCCATCTCTTAGAAGCTTTATGGCTTTCTTTATTTCTTCCTTCGTTGGTCTTTCACCTATTATTTGTAGCTCTTCTTCTGCTGGCTGGATGTCCGGGGGGTTTTGTGGAGCTGGTCTATTGAGAAGGTCCTCAAAATATTCTGTCCACCTCTTGATTTGCTCTTGTATATTGCTGAGCAGTTTTCCATTCTTGTCTTTTATGAGGCAACTTGTTTGCTTGTATTTCCCTGTTAGCTTCTTTGTGCCGCTATACAGTTCTCTCATATTTCCTTTGGCTGCAGCATCTTCTGCCTCTCTTGCCAACTCCTCAATATACTTCCTCTTGTCTCTTTTGATACTTCTTGTTACTTCTTTGTTTGCTTCTGTGTACACTTCTTGTATATACAGAGATTTACAGCGCCCTCAAGTTATGGCTCCAGAAATTTACCACATTTTGCGGCACTTAACCCGATATGAACGAACGAACGAACTTTATTTTCGAAGGGTTAAGAATTGGGCCCGCAGGCCTGTCTAACATTCTGCCCTTTCACTCTCATTTATCTTGCATACTATATCCTATATCCTTTCATTCCCACATTTGCTTTAAGCATTAATTTAAAGGCATGCAACATTATAAAGTTACCATAACAGCATTCATTTACAGTATGCAATCATAATAAAAAATGAGTAGGTTTTTTTTTAAACAAACAAGATAGTAATTGGAAAAAAATTAATTAATTTTAAAAAAATAATTAAATAAATAAAACATAAAAAAATGAAATAAAAAAAAAACAATAAATAAATAAAATAAATAAATTATGTATACTCATGCGGTCACAACGTCTGTATTTTTGAATGTGTCAGCAATCATCAATACAAAAATTACATAAACACATTCTCGCTTATATCCATACATTCTTGGTGGAAAATGAAATAATAATAATAACACTTTCTTACGCACTTCTGTAAAAAATTTACCGAAACTTTTGGCCAAATACCATCACTAACCAAGATCTGCTTACTCGTAGCAAGCAAGAGGACATGCACACCATCATAGCTGGCAGACGCTGGAGCTGGGTTGGTCATGTCCTCAGAAGAGACCCCGATGCCATCAAAAGAACAGCTATGCTTTGGACCCCTGAAGGAAAACGAAAGAGAGGCCGACCAAAAACAACCTGGCGGAGGACTGTGGAGGCTGAGATGCAAAGAATGAACCAGAGTTGGGGCACTGTACGAAGGATGGCCACCGACCGAGCAAAGTGGAATCAATTTGTTGTTGCCCTACAAGACGCCACTAGACGTGATGGCCACTGACTGCTTTGACGGTCGGCGGCTAAGGATCAAAGAAAAAAAAAGACACACTTCTGTAGCAGGAAAAGTCTTTGAGCAGTTAAAAAAAAAAAAACATGTATATCTGCTTATTCTCATATACATCATCCCATTTAAGCAAACGAAAGCATTCACATTTCTAAAGTACAGTGGTATGCGGGTACATTCTCGCATATATTACATTATATAATAATATTACATGGATATAAAACAAATTATTCACATTTAAAAAAAAAAAAAAAACTAGCGGAAGAGGAAAAGAGATGTTGACCTATGGATGAGATGTGGACAGGAAAATGCTCTTTCTATGGGGGTGTTGAGGAAGTGTTTGAAAAGTGCTTTGTTAAATGAATATTGTGTAGGTAGGCTTTTTAGGTGGTGTGGAAGGCTGTTCCATAAGTAGGCTCCAGAGTAGGCTAGACTTTATGAAAGAAATATTAGTTGTCAAAGTCGAACAGTAATGTGAATAATTTGTAAGTGAGCTTAAACACGCTGGTGAAAAAAGATGTTTAATTAAGTGGGCTGCTCACAGAAAAAAAGGAAAAAAGCTACAGTATACAAGAAAATCAAATGACTGGCCATACATATTAAGATGAGCCTTTTGAATTTTATGCGGGCTTTCAAATCATATTTACATGCATGTAACCACGCGTCTTGATCTTCTATTTTATTCGCCTTTCACAGATTTCTTCAGGGAATGTACCACTTAGGGCGTTTTCTGGTGGAGCCGATGGTGGAGCGCTGGTGGAGCATGACTTTTATATATAGCATGGCGGCGGAGCGCAATGACTTTTATATAAAGGAAATTGGTACTTTTTATATAAGGAAATACTCATTGCGCAGGTGGAGCATCGGGCGGGGTGACTTTTTATATAAGGAAATACGGACTTGGAGATCAGGCGGGGTGAATAAGAAAATACTCAGTGTGCAGGTGGAATTAGGGGATGACTTTTTATATAAGGGGCAGGTGGAGCATCAGATGACTTTTTATATAAGGAAATACTCATTGCACAGGTGGAGCATGACTTTTTATATAAGGAAATACTCATTGCGCAGGTGGAGCATCAGGCGGGGTGACTTTTTATATAAGAAAATACTCATTGCGCAGGTGGAGCATCAGGCGGGGTGACTTTTTATATAAGAAAATACTCAGTGTGCAGGTGGAGCATTAGGCAGGATGACTTTTTATATAAGGAAATACTCATTGCGCAGGTGGAGCATCAGGTGTTGGTGCATGACTTTTTATATAAGGAAATACTCATTGCGCAGGTGATCATCAGGCGGGATGACTTTTTATATAAGGAAATACTCATTGCGCAGGTGGAGCATCAGGTGTTGGTGCATGACTTTTTATATAAGGAAATACTCAGTGGGCAGGTGGAGCATCAGGCGGGGTGACTTTTTATATAAGAAAATACTCAGTGTGCAGGTGGAGCATTAGACGTTGGTACATGACTTTTTATATAAGAAAATACTCAGTGTGCAGGTGGAGCAGCAGGCGGGATGACTTTTTATATAAGAAAATACTCATTGCGCAGGTGGAGCATCAGGCGGGATGACTTTTTATATAAGAAAATACTCAATGTGCAGGTGGAGCAGCAGGTGGGGTGACTGTTTATATAAGGAAATACTCATTGCGCAGGTGGAGCAGCAGGTGTTGTGCATGACTTTTTATATAAGGAAATACTCAGTGTGCAGGTGGAGCATCAGGCGGGATGACTTTTTATATAAGGAAATACGCAGTGTGGAGGTGGAGCAGCAGGAGAAGTGGATGACTTTTTTATATAGTAATATGTGTTTATTGAGATAACAAGAAGACGATAATAGGAAGAGGATAATAGGTAGACTTTGCGATTTTTAGATAACAAGAAGACGTTATTTATAGATATATATTAATTCTGCAGGAGTGATGCAGAGGTAAGATGGCGGGGTGACTTTTTATATAAGGAGAAAAATGGCGGCGCGCTGCAGGCGCAAGATGGCGGGATGACTTTTTATATAGGGAAAATGTACAGGGGCAAGATGGTGGACTTGAGATAACAAGAAGGTGGTATATGGCGCAAGATGGCGGGGTGATTTTTTATATAAGGAATTGAGGTGGAGGAGAGGAGGAGGTCCATGACTTTTTATATAGAGATATGTTTAGATAACAAGAAGACGTTATTTATAGACATATAATAATTCTGCAGGAGTGATGCAGGGGCAGGGGTGATATTTTTGTGTGATGTGGTATGGTTTTGGAGGTGGAAGAGATATATTTTAGATGTTGAGGGGAGATGTGGTGACGTTGTCAGGATGCATCTGTGTACATTTTTGGGGTGTAGCAGGCGAGTGGACCAGCATTGAGAGGTGGAAGTGAAGAGACGTTGGTGACGAGGTACGGGTGTAATGTAGCAGGTGGGGTTAGGTTAAGGGGGATATTTTTGTGTGATGTGGTGTGGTTTTGGAGGTGGAAGAGAGATATTTTAGATGTTGAGGGGAGATGTGGTGACGTTGTCAGGATGCATCTGTGTACATTTTTGGGCTGTATCAGGCGAGTGGACCAGCATTGAGAGGTGGGAGTGAAGAGACGTTGGTGACGAGGTACGGGTGTAATGTAGCAGGTGGGGTTAGGTTAGGGGGGATATTTTTGTGTGATGTGGTGTGGTTTTGGAGGTGGAAGAGAGATATTTTAGATGTTGAGGGGAGATGTGGTGACGTTGTCAAGATGCCTCTGTGTACATTTTTGGGGTGTAGCAGGCGAGTGGACCAGCATTGAGAGGTGGGAGTGAAGAGGCATCGGTGACGAGGTACGGGTGTAATGTAGCAGGTGGGGTTAGGTTAGGGCGGATTTTTTGTGTGTTGTGGAATTGTTTTGTTATGTGTGTTGGTTTGTTTATTTATACAGTCTACAACCGCGTGACTTTTATATAACGAAAATGTGTTGGAGGAACGTGGAGGAGGAGAGGTCTTGGTATATAGTAATATATAAGTTCATTAATGGCGGGCGTGTTGGGTGATGATTATTTTACAAAACAGTTATACGTACATATTACAGATAGGTAGCCAATATTACAATTATAGAACAACGTGTCTCAAACGGTTTAGTCTAAGAACCCCATAATGTCTTACAAATTATTGAGGTCCCAGAGCTCTTTTGTAGATAAGAGTTGTACCGCGAGGATATGACAATATCAAAGAAGGTGTTCGATTATAACGAACATAGTGTTCACCTCGCTGACCCCCAAATAGACTTTCCGCGCACCATATTTTGAGAATCACCGTTCGTATGTCTTTCTTTATTCAGCTGCACCTGATTCTGGTTAACTTTAAAGCGAGATATTCTAACAGATCCTTTAACTACAATCCTGGTCATTTACAAGGTGTACCTCACACCTTTTTGTGGATCCAACATAATTTATTTCGTGCCTACATTACAACCAAGTTGTATATTTCAAAACCAAACAACATCCAGTACTCACTACCACCACGCGAACCCAACTTAGAATACATGGATAATCGATAAGAAATTTCATTACAGGGCATGTTTAATCAGTACGAGCTGTGTTTGCTTGGCGCAACGTGTGGTGTAAATCTGCCTTCCGCTCGTGGCATAACGAAAAAGAGACGTTGGCTGGGAGGGTTTTGAAGAGGTGTGTTAACGTGACACCAGGTACGGAAATCACGTCTTTGAACATATCTACCCCTAGGTCCGCGTAAAAACTAACGTGTTGTTCTAACGCTATGTGTGGCTAGTGATGAGAATATAAGACGCTGAGAGGTGAAGTTTGGTCGTAGACAACTACTCACTAGGAAATGCCCGTGAGGTGGTAGAAATACGCCCTCGACACGATAGAAATATGCCCTCGAGATGATATAAATATGCCCTCGACACGACAGAAATATGCCCACGATGCTATAGAAATATGTATGTGTAATGATAGAAAATATGCCCTCGAGACGACATAAATATACCCCCGAGATGATAGAAATGTGACCACCGGTTTTGGTAGAAAACTTTAGGTATCGTCCACCAAAGTATTTTCATCGGTGTATCAAAGGATGGTCTCGATAAAATTTACACACAGAAATATGCCCGCGATGCTATAGAAATATGTATGTGCAATGATAGAAAATATGCCCTCGAGACGACATAAATATACCCCCGAGATGATAGAAATGTGACCACCGGTTTTGGTAGAAAACTTTAGGTATCGCCCACCAAAGTATTTTCACCGGTGTATCAAAGGATGGTCTCGATAAAATTTACTCTCTCGACCCTCACTCAGCTCTCCAAAGGTTTAACCATTTCATCACAGCTCTTGATATAGACCCAGTTGGTGGAAACAAGGGAAGTCAGGTGCAAAGAGGTATGACCCCACCTGCAAGGGGTGGTCCTGGAAACAGTCTGCAGCAGGGCAGTCTGGATGATCGAATGCGGCTCGCAATGGGAAGGCAAACTCGGTCCCTAAAAAATGTCAGGGTGTAGTCAGTTGTATCAACCGAAAGGTGGAGATATCACAGCTTAGGCGTAAACAGATACAACGCAACCACAAGCCTTTTCAGAGCGAACAAGGAAGAAGAAGAAGATCTTCAACGAGGTATGACCGGTAGTGTCTGATGATAGCACAACGACTCAGCAGTAAAGTATGAACTTACGTGTCTGACCACGCGCGTTAAAAGAAAAAACTACGTGTGTTTTGAGTTTTATTAAACATGGATGAGAGAGAGAAAGAGAGAGAGAGAGAGAGAGAATAAAACACAGTCTTATTTTTAGGTTGTTATCAAAGGAAATAATTTTGTTTAACAGATCAGAATGGTCCCCGCGCAGGCTGTGATAGAAAAGATATTGATTTAAAAACCACGCGCTCACGAAACAAGTGACAATTTTCCCTGTCGTTTAAGAAATAAGCTTTATTAACGTGTTTGCTCGTTTGTACCATAGCAAGGCGTTTTTCTTTGTGTAGTTCGACAAATATGTTATGTTCTAAATATTCTTTTTAATGTGACAAAAGTGTTTATTAATTTTTCCGTGGTGGATCCAACATAATTTATTTCGTGTCTACATTACAACCAAGTTGTTGTATATTTGAAAACCAAACAAGAAAATACAAAAATCGCGTACACCCTTCTACTGATGGAAGCAACTTAGACTATCGAGCATACGATATATCTGTCTTGATGGCAAACCCCATGAAAAACAACCAAGGCGAGTTGTCTTTTTTGGTTTGTAACTAAGAAATAAACTTAACAAAGAAAATAGAAATATTCGGTGAAACAGGCTATCGTCGATACGCCAATGTTTAATTACACCCCAGGTGTGTTTGGAAAAAACAATTAAACAAAGCCGACTGCATTCAGAAACATCGAGTGAGAGACGTACGCGTGTGTGCTGGTGATGGAGTCGTTTATGTCACGGCTTTGGTCGTTGGTGTGCGTTGCCTCATAAAATCACTATTGGTTATTTGTAATGTTTTAAATAGTTTTTTGTTAAGTCGTTATTTCTATAATAGTGTGTATTCCTAAGCAATAACAGGAGATTTTTGTGTATTTCATGAAAGTTTAGGTACACTACCCAAAAGGGATTTCAACAGGGAGACTAGAGTATGACACCAACTAGATACGACTTTAGTGTTACACTCTGTGACTGAAACAATGTTGAGGTCAGTTTCAAACATTTTAAGAAAACGCAACAACCACGTGCTTGTAACATCACTAGAAAGAAACAGGTTTGATAACCAGTGTGAAACAGCGCGCGTAAAACTTGACTCGTTTTAAAATCCTCGTACCGTTAGGACTAAATATAGCTAGCTAGAAAAACGTAATAAAATAGCTAACAGGCAGAGTTTTCTTTAGTATTGGTGAGAGTGCAGTGTTTGATAGAAGTATATAGTTAATAATCTCTTTTAAAAGAATACTTGAGTTAAAGAGGAAAATGTAAAAATCGGATATATGTCATAACCAGACTAAAATATGACGCAAACTACATAGTCCTTAGTGTTACAGGTTACAAGCGAGACAATGGCGAGGCCAGTTTCAATCATTTTAAGAAAAACCAACACGGACGTGTTTTTTTTACCACGCGTTGTTAAACTCGATCGATGGTCCGCGCTCGCGATTTTAGTTAACAAGAAGACGATATATTCATATAATAGGAAGATATATTTAGACAATAAGAAGACTTTGAGAAAATAGGAAGACGAGAATAGGAAGAGGTTAATAGGAAGACGATATATTTATAGATAACACGAAGAGGATAACAAGAAGACGATAACAAGAAGACGATAACAAGAAGACGATATATTTAGACAAACAATTAGACGATATAGGTAACAAAAGAAGTATACACAAGGTATGTGTGATGCAAAACCGGTGGTCACATTTCTATCATCTCGGGGGTATATTTATGTCGTCTCGAGGGCATATTTTCTATCATTACACATACATATTTCTATAGCATCGCGGGCATATTTCTGTGTGTAAATTTTATCGAGACCATCCTTTGATACACCAGTGAAAATACTTTGGTGGGCGATACCTAAAGTTTTCTACCAAAACCGGTGGTCACATTTCTATCATCTCGGGGGTATATTTATGTCGTCTCGAGGGCATATTTTCTATCATTACACATACATATTTCTATAGCATCGTGGGCATATTTCTGTCGTGTCGAGGGCATATTTATATCATCTCGAGGGCATATTTCTATCGTGTCGAGGGCGTATTTCTACCACCTCACGGGCATTTCCTAGTGAGTAGTTGTCTACGACCAAACTTCACCTCTCAGCGTCTTATATTCTCATCACTAGCCACACACAGCGTTAGAACAACACGTTAGTTTTTACGCGGACCTATGGGTAGATATGTTCAAAGACGTGATTTCCGTACCTGGTGTCACGTTAACACACCTCTTCAAAACCCTCCCAGCCAACGTCTCTTTTTCGTTATGCCACGAGCGGAAGGCAGATTTACACCACACGTTGCGCCAAGCAAACACAGCTCGTACTGATTAAACATGCCCTGTAATGAAATTTCTTATCGATTATCCATGTATTCTAAGTTGGGTTCGCGTGGCGGTAGTGAGTACTGGATGTTGTTTGGTTTTGAAATATACAACTTGGTTGTAATGTAGGCACGAAATAAATTATGTTGGATCCACAAAAAGGTGTGAGGTACACCTTGTAAATGACCAGGATTGTAGTTAAAGGATCTGTTAGAATATCTCGCTTTAAAGTTAACCAGAATCAGGTGCAGCTGAATAAAGAAAGACATACGAACGGTGATTCTCAAAATATGGTGCGCGGAAAGTCTATTTGGGGGTCAGCGAGGTGAACACTATGTTCGTTATAATCGAACACCTTCTTTGATATTGTCATATCCTCGCGGTACAACTCTTATCTACAAAAGAGCTCTGGGACCTCAATAATTTGTAAGACATCATGGGGTTCTTAGACTAAACCGTTTGAGACACGTTGTTCTATAATTGTAATATTGGCTACCTATCTGTAATATGTACGTATAACTGTTTTGTAAAATAATCATCCCCCAACACGCCCGCCATTAATGAACTTATATATTACTATATACCAAGACCTCTCCTCCTCCACGTTCCTCCAACACATTTTCGTTATATAAAAGTCACGCGGTTGTAGACTGTATAAATAAACAAACCAACACACATAACAAAACAATTCCACAACACACAAAAAATCCGCCCTAACCTAACCCCACCTGCTAAATTACACCCGTACCTCGTCACCGACGCCTCTTCACTCCCACCTCTCAATGCTGGTCCACTCGCCTGCTACACCCCAAAAATATACACAGAGGCATCCTGACAACGTCACCACATCTCCCCTCAACATCTAAAATATCTCTCTTCCACCTCCAAAACCACACCACATCACACAAAAATATCCCCCCTAACCTAACCCCACCTGCTACATTACACCCGTACCTCGTCACCAACGTCTCTTCACTCCCACCTCTCAATGCTGGTCCACTCGCCTGATACAGCCCAAAAATGTACACAGATGCATCCTGACAACGTCACCACATCTCCCCTCAACATCTAAAATATCTCTCTTCCACCTCCAAAACCATACCACATCACACAAAAATATCACCCCTGCCCCTGCATCACTCCTGCAGAATTATTATATGTCTATAAATAACGTCTTCTTGTTATCTAAACATATCTCTATATAAAAAGTCATGGACCTCCTCCTCTCCTCCTCCTCAATTCCTTATATAAAAAAATCACCCCGCCATCTTGCGCCATATACCACCTTCTTGTTATTTCAAGTCCACCATCTTGCCCCTGTACATTTTCCCTATATAAAAAGTCATCCCGCCATCTTGCGCCTGCAGTGCGCCGCCATTTTTCTCTTTATATAAAAAGTCACCCCGCCATCTTACCCCTGCATCACTCCTGCAGAATTAATATATATCTATAAATAACGTCTTCTTGTTATCTAAAAATCGCAAAGTCTACCTATTATCCTCTTCCTATTATCGTCTTCTTGTTATCTCAATAAACACATATTACTATATAAAAAAGTCATCCACTTCTCCTGCTGCTCCACCTCCACACTGCGTATTTCCTTATATAAAAAGTCATCCCGCCTGATGCTCCACCTGCACACTGATTATTTCCTTATATAAAAAGTCATGCACCAACACCTGCTGCTCCACCTGCGCAATGAGTATTTCCTTACATAAAAAGTCACCCTACCTGCTGCTCCACCTGCACATTGAGTAATTTCTTATATAAAAAGTCACCCCGCCTGATGCTCCACCTGCGCAATGAGTATTTTCTTATATAAAAAGTCATGCACCAACACCTGCTGCTCCACCTGCACACTGAGTATTTCCTTATATAAAAAGTCACCCCACCTGCTGCTCCAACTGCACATTGAGTATTTTCTTATATAAAAAGTCACCCCGCCTGATGCTCCACCTGCGCAATGAGTATTTTCTTATATAAAAAGTCATCCCGCCTGCTGCTCCACCTGCACACTGAGTATTTTCTTATATAAAAAGTCATGCACCAACACCTGCTGCTCCACCTGCACACTGAGTATTTCCTTATATAAAAAGTCATCCCGCCTGATGATCCACCTGCGCAATGAGTATTTCCTTATATAAAAAGTCATCCTGCCTAATGCTCCAACTGCACACTGAGTATTTTCTTATATAAAAAGTCATCCCGCCTGATGATCCACCTGCGCAATGAGTATTTCCTTATATAAAAAGTCATCCTGCCTAATGCTCCACCTGCGCAATGAGTATTTCCTTATATAAAAAGTCATCCCGCCATCTTCCCCCATATAACCTCCCCTTGTTATCTCAAGTCCGCCATCTTGCCCCACCACATTTCCCTTATATAAAAATACCTCTAAAAATAACCTCCCCTTGTTATCTCAAGTCCGCCATCTTGCGCCACCACATTTCCCTTATATAAAAGTCATGCGCTCCACCAGCGCGCCGCCATTTTTTTTGCTATATAAAAGTCATGCTCCACCAGCGCTCCACCATCGGCTCCACCAGAAAACGCCCTAAGTGGTACATTCCCCACTACTACTACTGACATGACTAAGGAGGTCAATAATTTAGTTCATACTAAATGCGCAACTTATTATCTTTTCATTTTTTTTAAACTTCAATATTCTATTTAAACTCTGTTTTTTTTTTTTTTCGTCACGGGCAGTTATTAAAGTGGACTATTTTCATTCCACGCATCAGTTTAGAACCATGCAATACCAGCTTTCCTGTCATCTAGAGACGTCGTTAGTTTCCTGTGAATTTAACTTTTGCCATTACAACCAACAAAGTACAGGGATAACCATTCAATCAGTTTGGTGTATATCCGTCAGAAGATGTCATTTGCTCATGACCAACGTTATGTGTTGCTTAGGCAAGGTACGAACACAGACAATTTTAAAGTTTATCTACAGTACACCAGCTAGCAAGACAATCATTGCTCAGAATGTTGTATATTAGCAACAACAACAACAACAACAACAACAAATGATGTGATTGAAGAGTTGTTAATTAATTAGTTAAATTATTCAATAGATAGATACATAGATAGATAGATAGATAGACAGACAGACAGACAGACAGACAGACAGACAGACAGACAGACAGACAGACAGACAGATAGATAGATAGATAGATAGATAGATAGATAGATAGATAGATAGATAGATAGATAGATAGATAGATAGATAGATAGATAGATAGATAGATAGATAGATAGATAGATAGATAGAATATGTAAAAAACACAGTGTATATATATATATATATATGTATAACATTTTTTAAAATCATGCGCAATCTAAGCAGAGTGGAAACCCTGCAACTCGCAAGAAACCCGTCAACCCAGAGCAACATGGTCGACAAACGTCAGAATCTGAAAGTTTTAAGGTGAAGAAATGGAAGCAAATTGCCAGAATGCATGCGCGATAAATGTTGGTGTTAACGGAAGACTGGGTTTTAAATTGATCCTCGGATTGTTGTAGCACGACACGACGCATTTGTTTGTGCCACAGTTTACATTTCTTTATGTGTGCATGCCTGTGCGTGTTGCCGGTCAACACTATACCAATTAATACTTCATTATAATCACCCTTCACACACACATGATATATATATATATATATATATATATATATATATATATATATATATATATATATATATATATATATATATATATATATATATATATATATATATATATATATATATATTTCATACCTGTATGGTGTAGAACCTATGGCAATGAACAAGCAATTGGAAGAAAGAATTCAGGCTCTTGAGATGTGGATATATAGAAGACAAGGGCAAGTCTCATGGAAAGAGAAGGCAAGTAAAGAAGTCCTAGAAAACCTAGAAATGAAAAATGAATTAAGGAGATTAAAATTAAAGAGCTAAATTAGTTTGGTCAGATAAAACAGATGTAACAGCTTACTGAAGACCACAATGGAGGATAGAGTTGAAGGTGACATAACACGGGCAAGACACACTGGAATTGCCACGTAAACTGGTGTCTTTATGATAAATTATGAATTGTACAACAGAAATTCTGCTATAACTGTATGGTTAATGACCCGATCAGGATAATTCTTTTGGGATTTGAACTACAAATGCAAGAAATCTTTGGTATTTGACTAGAAAATTATGATTGTGTCGGTAAATTTGCACAACAACATTGAAATCCCACGAAAGCTTACAAGAGAAAAAGGGAATTCAGGAGCAGACCTCTGAGAAAACAGGGGTTAGACATGAAATTAGATACATAAGCCCAGTTGTAAAGTGCAATTTTTACTATCTTGCAATATAATACATTTATATACTTATTATGTTCGCAAATATTTTGTAAACAAAGTATTTCCCTTTTTAAGTGCTTAAGGAGAAGTCATTTTTGAGTTACTTCCCTTGAAAGGAGTTCCGTCATCTTCGATCGGACTCCGCGGACGAATTTAGGCCTACTGCGATTTATTCTTTGGCTGGGTAGGAATAGATTGTTCTTGCTTCAGTATATCTATGGCCTGAATTTATACGTAGTGTTTGTATGAGTAGGACGAGTCTGTCTTATATATGGATATCTTTACATTTCTAAGTCGAACTATGTTGGTTGTCGCTAGAAAAGGTCAAAGGCTATGCAGCGGAAGTATCGCTAGCAGGGGGTGTGATTCATGGCTGTCATCCTGTCGGGATGTCGAATTTTGTTGTAGCCGGCTATCGCCGAAAAAGTGATCTATAAGTAGATGGGGAAAAGTGATAGTCATTTAGACATGTTGTATGTACTTTACCCCAGTGTTTATTCTCTTTTGCCAAGGAATGGCAAAGTTATATTTCGCATAGAAAGGTAAAACCACAATTTATTATGAACTTGGGCTTCGCCATCGTTGTCGATAAGCAGATGCACAGTGGTACTTTTGAAAAGAATATTTATTCAAAGGAAGATGACATTCCTATGTATCAGCACTAGATTATATGATATTATTCAATTACCTCTATGATAGAGGCTATGAAGAAATGAGGACATTTAACGAATGACCAATTTTGGTCTGTATCCAATAGTGAGTGAAGCTCACGAGAGAAGCACAGCCATGTTGAAATCCATATACTTTGTATTTATCGAGTGAGAAAAAGGGATGCCTGTACTATCGCTCGATGAACCAAGAGATCACTGCTACATGTGAGAACCCATGTCTGGGATTCCTATATCTTTATGGAAAATATATATATTGAACTTTACGTGAAGGGATATTCGCTAGACGAGGTTAGGTCTAGGAGCCTTCCTATATATTGGTTATGGTCTGACGTGCCCAGTCAGTAAAGCCAGATGATTTACATGATGGAACTCTGAATGCTTATTTACGAATGCTCCATTATGATATTTGCCAAGCATGAATGCTAACTTAAGATGATATTCCTGTGATCAACATTATGCTGTCTATGTCGACATTTGTTCCTGTAACCATACACGTACTGTCCAAGTGTGCGTCTCATTAAATGTTATAAAAAGACCACCGTAGTTCCAGTACTTCTTGAATTCGAACAGTGTGAGTATGAGTGATGTACTACCAACCTGACAACTCTATCGAATCATTCTACCATTCGCGTACTGACATTCATACACACTCATTGTCTACACTCACATTCTTGTCGGAGCCTCATCACGTTCCAGGACAAGATGACCTGTATGACCAAAACTGTGCT
Organism: Oreohelix idahoensis; assembly: GCA_024509875.1. Lineage (NCBI taxonomy): Eukaryota > Metazoa > Mollusca > Gastropoda > Stylommatophora > Oreohelicidae > Oreohelix > Oreohelix idahoensis. Next base: position 73,466 of record JAMPIV010007920.1, on the reverse strand, counting down.
GGGTTTAATGAGTTGACAATCGTTACACTTTACTACACCAGTCCCAACATCTACATTTATCAACTGGTGGACATTCACGTCATTTAACAAATAAAGCGTGATTTAACAACTACTGGCCAGTATGAGTTTAACAACTGGTGTGCCAGCTTCCTGGGTCAACCTGCACAGTGACCATATTGAGAAGTAAACTACTGAGACCAGACGTTCCTTGGGGTCTGTTACGACACACAAATACATCAACAGTACAACTCTACAGTGATGTCAGCGTGACCTGTCCTGTCGAGAGTATGCGGTAACTAGGTCAGCGTTTGTTGACATTTGGTTCGTTGGACATTTGCCATACAACTGACAGTGTTACACAGCAAGCTTGGTTGAAACATAGAACATTACACATCAGGACTGGAGAATATTTGACAGTGTTTGCGAAAGGAAATGTTATTGAACTGAGAAGTCCTACATCGATTGTTATCATTCACATCAACGATGGAGCTTCTATTTCTGTGTTGAATTTAAAATAATTAGACCAGAAGTATTTGTTTAATAAAGTACCACAGTACTGTACTATTAGGCAGTGTAACTGAGCCTTCATTCCAACACATTCTTTCTGCAACACTCTATTTACATCATATTGCCATACTATTTATGCATTTATGTATTTATGTTTAAATATTTATGTGATATTTGTTTGTATCCAGCGGGTTGTTGTTTTGGTTGGGCGGTGTCACACAACAGAGTATCCCACGTAATAGAGGGTCTGTTGTGTGCGTTTCTATAGGTGCAATTTTCTTGATTGAAAATTTGCTGCGACAGCTGTTGCTATTAGTGTTAGCTGTGAAGACTGTACTCATTGTTGTTTTTGTAATATTCCTCTGTTCTTTAGTTTGTTTTGATTTGTTTGTAATTAGTTGGTCTACCCTATTCTATCTTTCAGTTCTATTCTCAATTTATATTTATATACTGTGGCGTTATTTGTATTTGTTATCCTCTTGCGGTTTATCTTTTATTGTTTTTCCCATTTGATTTATTTCATTTCCGCAAATGTTTTCATGTTCTCCTGTATAACTGTTTTGTTTTGTGCCTGATCGACATACACTATTTAAAATATAGTTGATCATATAAATTGATGTACAAGAATCAACTGATAGTTAATTGCTATTACTAAAGGTACACAGTTGATGATATAAAACACTATTTCTGGTGCACTGCACTTATATTATAGAGTGAACCAGCAACTTATAGCTGTTATTATATAAGGATTTATACAAGACCTTTGTAAGGCTTGTTTCCCACAGTGATTGGGATAGTTAAGTACTATTTTCCACAGGTTACAAAGTTATCATACAAGGTCTTTGATTAAGACTAAGAAAGTGAATTTATTTACTTTTGCAAATTACTGATCTTATTAGACAAGATGTCTACATTAGATTATTTTATCACACAAGGCAAGGTTCTTGATAAGACTGGTCAGCAATTAGAAGAATGGGCAGTTGCTCAATATGACAAAGCATTAGCTGCTGAAGAAAGAAAAGCACTGATTGAAGAAAAGAAATTAGCAGCTGAGGAGAAAAGATTAGAAGCTGAGGAAAAAAAATTGCAAAGAGAGTATGAACAAAAGAAATTGCAGATACAGACTGATGAAAAAAGATTCCAGATGGAAATGGAAAAAGAGAAAAGAAAAGATGAGGCTGCTGCTGAAGAGAAAAAATTACAAGCTGCTGCAGAAGAGAGAAAATTACAAGCTGAAGCTCAAGAGAAAAAAGCAATAAGAGAACATGAACACCAAAAAGAACTTTTAGCATTTGAGTTAGAAAAGTTAAAGTTAACAAACATAAGTGATGGTAATCAAGCATCTGGTGGTAATGGTAAACCCTTTACTTACAAGGTCAAGGTACCAGCGTTCAACCCTTCCAGTGATGACATAACATTCTGGCTAAATAGATTTGAACGCTCGTGTCGAGCCCATAATGTGGACAAATCACAATATGCTAACCAGTTATCAGAAAATCTGAAAGGTGATTCTCTGACTAGTTTAAGTTTGGTTGAAGAGGCTGACAAAGATAACTATGATGTTATTAGGGCAGCCTTATTAAAGAAGTATCAGTTGTCTGAAGAGGGTTATCGGAAGTTGTTTAAGACAATGGTGCCTGAGGCAGGTGTAGAATTCTCAGAATTCATTGCAAGGACACGTCTTACATTTGATCGTTGGATTGAGCTATCCAAAACAGAAAAGACTTATGAAGCCCTTATGGACTTGATACTCAGAGACAAGATTATGTCAAGTATAAATAAACCTTTCCTCGAATTCTTACATGAGCGTAAACCTAAGTCTCTAAAAGAAATGGAACAGTATTGTACCCAATACGTCACTGCACATCCGGACGTAGCTATTAGCAACAGTAAGGTTAAAGAAGGTATGCCAGTTGCTTCTGCAACACCATACAACCCTAATCACTCTCACAAATTCCAAGGACCTCAAAATAAGTTTAATAAAAAAGGTAACTATTACAGTTATCAGAACCAAGGTAACCAATCATTTCAGGGTTCTTCTTCAAATACCTGGAGAAGAGCTGACAGCCCTCGATTCAGGGGTGGTCATAATTACAGGAACTTTCGCAAAGGAAGTCATTCTAGAAACTATCCAAGTTTTCCTTCATGGAGACAACAGGATCATAATTACCGAGATACTCATTATAATGAATATGATGATAGTAACCAAAGGAGCTATGATTCAAACCCGAGTAGGGGTTATAATAGTGGAAACAATGATAAGTACAGAGGCAATAATAACAGAGGTAGAGCACAATTAAAAAAACATAAAGCTCATTACCAGGCGAACTCTGCACAGCAAGAGTCCCACGAAGCCTATAAACAAAGTAAAGATAATGACGACTCTAATAATATGGCATGTGCCGCTTTTGATTTTGGGAGAGCATCTCAGTGCCCCCAATGCAAAACATTATTTGAGCCAACCACAGTGTCTACTTTAAGCTGTGGGCACCCTCTTCCCGCTCTTCCTGCGTCAATCGCGCATGATGGGAGAGGTTCTCTTGTCTTACACAAAGGTTTAGTAAATGACAATCCAGTCTCAGTACTTTTTGATTCTGGATGCACAACTATTGGGGTTAGGCAGTCACTCATAGATTCTTCTCATTCTACAGGCAAAGTAGTCAAATGCGTAACATTTGGCGGCACCATAGAGAAATACTCTACCGCTATCATTAGGATTGCTACTCCTTTCTTCACAGGAGATGTACACGCATGTCTTTTGCCGAATCCGATCGCTGATCTTATCATCGGTCGCATTCACGGAGTCAAAGAATGCACTCCGGAGCAAATTTCCGTTTGGGAAAATCAAAATATGCAATCTGCTAATGCGGTAGTCACTAGAGCTCAAGCTCTCAATATGCCTGAAACTTCATCTGTTGAAGATAATGAAGTGCATAACCAAGATGATCCCTTGGTAATTTCTCGTGACTTGTTTATAAAACAACAAGAAGAAGATCCGACTCTTAAGAAATTCTTCACTCTTGTAACGAAAGGTGATCCGAATAAAGATTCAAATTGTAAATCTTGGATTACAATGAAGAATGGCGTACTTGTACGTATGGTGCAAGACTCCACTAAGTCAAGTCATTCTCAGATTCTTGTACCCAAGAATTTGAGAGTTAAGATCTTACAACATGCACACGACTCTCAGTGTGCTGGTCACATGGGTTTTTCCCGTACAAAGTCAAGAGTTCTTGCGGCTTGCTTNTGTGGCCTTTTGTGAACAAGGACATACGGATCTATTGTCGATCCTGTAAAGTATGTCAAGAAGTCAAATCCAAAGGTCCTCGTCATGCTGCGCCTATTCAGGCTGCAGATATTCCTATTCGTCCATTCCAGAAAATGGCGATAGACATCATTGGTCCATTCAAGATCAAATCTGCTAGAGGACATCAGTTTATCTTAACGTGTGTAGACATGTGCACACGTTGGCCAGAGGCTATCCCTCTAAAGAGCATTACTACCGCTGACATTGCAGATGCTCTTTGGCTTATATTTTCTCAGCTGGGATTCCCCGGAGAAATATTATCAGATCATGGCACCCAACTGATATCGGATACCATGTCTCAAGTAATGTCTACTCTACAGATAGAGAGATCTTTGAGTAGCATCTATCATCCTATGTCCAATGGGATGGTCGAGCGACTAAATAGAACACTTAAGAACTTATTAGGGAAGATAACTGAGGATCATCCTCAAGATTGGGATAGGGTTTTACCCGCGGCCCTCTTCGCGTACAGAGAGGTCCCCAATGAACATACAGGGTTTTCTCCCTTTGAACTTGTCTTTGGCGCGCGACCGCGCGGTCCAATGTCTTTGCTGCATGATCTTATAACAGCTGACAATATTGACGATGACACAAAATCTTCTTACGAGTATGTCATCGCGCTGAGACAAAAGATTATCGAAGCATGCAAATTGGCAACGTCCTCTTCTGAATTTGCTAAGCAGAAGGCAAGACAATTTGCTAATAAGAAGAGAACTTTACGACAACTTTGTCCTGGTGACAAAGCATTTGTTTTGCTACCTTGTCGTGAAAATAGACTCCTTATTAGTTGGAAAGGTCCGTACGATATAATATCGAAAATTTCAGATGTTGACTACATCGTCGATATTAACGGGAAGCATAAAACCTTCCACATCAATATGCTTACGGAGTTCCATGAACGTCCTGACTATCTACAGCCTATTTTCCAGGCAACGGACGATTCTCATGTCAAACATGGTCATTACTCATCACTGTCTGTAATACAGGATGAGGAAACAAGTTTTTCGGATGTTAATCTTCCGCTTCCAATGATCCCACTTCATTCTAGTGAATCATGGAAAGACGTTACTGTTTCTCCTGATTTGTCTCTAGGAGAACGGCGACAAGTTTCGTCTATGTTACAAACATTTCAGGATGTCCTCACTGACATCCCTGGAGAAACTCATGTCATTGAGCATGACATTGTTCTAACTGAACATACTCCAATTAGGGTTAGACCTTATCATATCCCTATACATTTCCAAACACAGGTTGAAAAGGAGTTGGATGAAATGATAGATTTACAAATAATCGAACCATCCACTTCTGCATATTCTTCGCCGATGGTTATTGTTCGAAAAAAAGACAATAACATACGTCTTTGCGTTGACTATCGCAAGTTGAATCAAGTTACGAAGTTCGATGCTGAACCTATGCCTTTACTGGAAGAACTACTTATTCGTCTTTCTAAATCGCATTTTTTCACTAAACTTGATTTGTCTAAAGGATATTGGCAAGTTCCATTATCCGAACGCGCCAAACCTCTTACCGCTTTCTCTACTCCCAGAGGCCTTTTCCAATGGAATTTTATGCCTTTCGGCCTTATGAACGCACCAGCTACATTTGTACGCATGATGCGTCGAATCCTATCGTATCGGTCAGATGTCATTGCTTATCTAGACGACATCTGTCTTTTCAGCGATACTTGGGAAGATCACTATTCAGGGTTAGTTGAATTATTATCAACTCTGCGTGAGTATAACCTGACAGCAAAACCATCCAAAGCTTGTATTGGCTTTAGCGAAATTGCTTTCTTAGGCCATCGAGTAGGTCACGGTTTCTTGAAGACAGAAGACCATAATATCACTAAGATACTTAACATCTCTATCCCTAGGACTAAAAAGCAAGTGCGAAGTCTTTTAGGTCTCATACAATTTTATGGACGTTTCATTCCGAATCTGTCCTCTATCATGGCACCTCTCTCTACACTATTAAAGAAAGGGTCGCCTAACATGGTTCACTGGTCTCATGAATGCCAATCTTCACTAGAGAAGATCAAAACTATGTTTTCATCACCACCTATTTTAGTGTTACCTACAACAGATAAGACATTTGTTCTTCGTAGTGACGCTTCATCCACTGGGATTGGAGCGGCACTAATGCAAGAGTACTCTGGAACTCTGCATCCTGTAATGTATATATCCAGAAAACTTAATGCTGCAGAAAGGAATTACTCGGTTTTAGACCGTGAATTATTGGCAATGGTTTGGTCAATTCTCAAACTCCAAAGATTCCTTCTGGGCGCGCATTTCGTAGTGGAAACTGACCAAAAAGCTCTTACGGCTATCCAAAGTAAGAACTTGAAGAGCTCGAGATCAACTCGATACGCAATCGCTCTTCAACCTTTTCATTTCTCGGTACGAGCTATCCGTGGTTCAGAAAATGTGATGGCGGACATTCTGTCCAGATGCCCACATGATGCCACTTAACTGTTAAATATTGGTTTTTTTTAATATGTATAACTTTACAACAGTTATTTTTTGTTTCTTTACTAAGATACACATTTGTAATTTAATAATAGAATGATGGTATCTCTACTTAGCGGTTTATTGATGTTTATTCACTGCTGTTCTTTGATGATTGTTTCTTCATAAATCATAAATTTAAGATTATAGTGTGAATTTTTGGTATGCATTGTATAATTACCAGAATTGTATTATACGTAAATCACACCTTCCTGGAAACATTTATTCGTAGAGAAACAATTTCTCTCAGATTTTGAGATATATTCTCACCGGTCATAATAGGAATTATAGTTATTCCTGATATTTTCATCTGCGCAGTATTCTTGCGTTGTGAGCCTATTCTACGTTGCTCCTAGATGTATTTTAAAAAAAAAAATTTTTTTTTTTCCCGGGAGGTGTGGTAAGACTGTAAAGTGCAATTTTTACTATCTTGCAATATAATACATTTATATACTTATTATGTTCGCAAATATTTTGTAAACAAAGTATTTCCTTTTTTAAGTGCTTAAGGAGAAGTCATTTTTGAGTTACTTCCCTTGAAAGGAGTTCCGTCATCTTCGATCGGACTCCGCGGACGAATTTAGGCCTACTGCGATTTATTCTTTGGCTGGGTAGGAATAGATTGTTCTTGCTTCAGTATATCTATGGCCTGAATTTATACGTAGTGTTTGTATGAGTAGGACGAGTCTGTCTTATATATGGATATCTTTACATTTCTAAGTCGAACTATGTTGGTTGTCGCTAGAAAAGGTCAAAGGCTATGCAGCGGAAGTATCGCTAGCAGGGGGTGTGATTCATGGCTGTCATCCTGTCGGGATGTCGAATTTTGTTGTAGCCGGCCTATCGCCGAAAAAGTGATCTATAAGTAGATGGGGAAAAGTGATAGTCATTTAGACATGTTGTATGTACTTTACCCCAGTGTTTATTCTCTTTTGCCAAGGAATGGCAAAGTTATATTTCGCATAGAAAGGTAAAACCACAATTTATTATGAACTTGGGCTTCGCCATCGTTGTCGATAAGCAGATGCACAGTGGTACTTTTGAAAAGAATATTTATTCAAAGGAAGATGACATTCCTATGTATCAGCACTAGATTATATGATATTATTCAATTACCTCTATGATAGAGGCTATGAAGAAATGAGGACATTTAACGAATGACCAATTTCGGTCTGTATCCAATAGTGAGTGAAGCTCACGAGAGAAGCACAGCCATGTTGAAATCCATATACTTTGTATTTATCGAGTGAGAAAAAGGGATGCCTGTACTATCGCTCGATGAACCAAGAGATCACTGCTACATGTGAGAACCCATGTCTGGGATTCCTATATCTTTATGGAAAATATATATATTGAACTTTACGTGAAGGGATATTCGCTAGACGAGGTTAGGTCTAGGAGCCTTCCTATATATTGGTTATGGTCTGACGTGCCCAGTCAGTAAAGCCAGATGATTTACATGATGGAACTCTGAATGCTTATTTACGAATGCTCCATTATGATATTTGCCAAGCATGAATGCTAACTTAAGATGATATTCCTGTGATCAACATTATGCTGTCTATGTCGACATTTGTTCCTGTAACCATACACGTACTGTCCAAGTGTGCGTCTCATTAAATGTTATAAAAAGACCACCGTAGTTCCAGTACTTCTTGAATTCGAACAGTGTGAGTATGAGTGATGTACTACCAACCTGACAACTCTATCGAATCATTCTACCATTCGCGTACTGACATTCATACACACTCATTGTCTACACTCACATTCTTGTCGGAGCCTCATCACGTTCCAGGACAAGATGACCTGTATGACCAAAACTGTGCTGGGTTTAATGAGTTGACAATCGTTACACTTTACTACACCAGTCCCAACATCTACATTTATCAACTGGTGGACATTCACGTCATTTAACAAATAAAGCGTGATTTAACAACTACTGGCCAGTATGAGTTTAACACCAGTCTCAGACACAGTTCCTACCTTCCTGAAATCAATTCAAGGTCTAACAGAGAGCTGAGAAGATATCCAGAAGGATGACTCTTATAGTTAGAAGCCTTAACCCACAACACAACAAGATAAATGAGGAGAAACCACAACTGATCGCTATTGTGATCGAAGCAGCAGACTTCGAAGTACCACTGTTTTGAGGGTATGTGTGTATACATAGTTAAGCTTACAAAATATCTAAGTGAATTAATGTACATTTAAAATTAATGAATATTAAAAATTAATGTTATGCTTAGCATAAATCCACATCTTCTATCATTATATAACCACAATCCTGGCTTAGCTATAAGTCTTGTTAGGACTGATTAACTCTGGCAAATAAAAGCGTACAGTCCTTTTTAAGACTTTACTTTTGTGTGCTGTGCTCAGAGAGTTCGTCTTCTCTTTTTCTTTTCTGTCTTTTATTTCGTCACATTTTGTCGATGTGTTGTAAGCCAAAGGGGAGTAATCATGACTGGGTTTGGAAAATGTCTTAATTGGTGTTAACATTTTTAAATGTATTTTATTGTTGTACGACGTAACTTCTTTATGACTGACTTAACCACAGCCTCAAGACGATGTTGCTGAAATGAGGAGTCTGATCATCAGTGGCCAGTCAGCATCGGAGGGGCGTCTTGGTTGTAAACCACAGATACCACAAGCTGGTCATATTTTGCAAATTCAACTGGTGGAGAAAAATGTGACAGATCAAACTGCTGAAAGAAACAACAAAGACGTGCCAGGTCAGAGAAGAATTAAAGATACCATCGAACAAAAAGCTTTGGCGTCTCCGTCTCGGTGCAGCATACTTTATGATAGAAGAACCACACTGCCAAGAATGTCAGGAAGAGAATGACATAGATCACTACCTGATCCACTGCAAAAAGTACGAACAACAAAGGCTTGAATTAAAAACTTACTATAGAAATCACAATATAGACATGACAGGGGATAAGGTTTTAAGTATAGATGCCCCAGGAGAAGCCCAATCAATACTTAAAAGATATATACATAAAACAAAGGAAAACATGTAAGGTTAGTACTTCAGAAAAGACATTCAACCAACTAGAAATTAAGCAACAAGAACTAAATCAAAAAATCAAAAACAACAGAAAAATTAGCAAACTTACTAACTACTCATAGGACAAGGAAAGACAACGAGGTTTTAAAAAAACGACTCAAAAAGAACAAATACTAATACAAATTAAAACCAAGTGTAAAGGACAATAGTTATCTACAAACAATACAAAAGAGAAAATAAAGTGGACAAATACTAATATAAATTAAAACCAGCAACTGCAAAAAACAAAAAATTATTTAAATTGAATACAAAATTAGTAAATAAAATGACACTAAATATCCCAATTATAACCAATTTTCAGGTTGAACAGGCCTTCATCAGAGAAAGGAAAGAAAGTGAACGCTAGATAGGACACATACGAATCTAAATAAATATAAAAATATAAAAATAAAACCTGGTTACATACTAAAAACTAAAAAAAACGAAACTGAACAGTAAACTACCGAATACTCCGGTCCTTTCCACGCGATTTACCACAGATATATCGATGATGGCATAGGTCTCACAGATATGTCCGAGGCTGATTTATTCCGCTTCATCGACTTCGTCAACCACTTCCACCCCACCATCAAGTTCACCTCCCTCATCTCCACAGTGTCTGTCAACTTTCTTGACATTCTATTACTGTCACGCCCTCCGGCCTTAATACCCTCACTATTACAAGCTGACAGATGCCCACAGCTACCTTCTGTACATCTCTTCTCATCCTCGGGCTTGTCGTGACTCCCTTCCATTTTCATAACTTCTCCGCCTCCGCCGTTTGTGCCAAGACGACGATGACTTCCACTTCCGAGCCAATGAGATGTTGGATTTCTTCCGTAGCAGACTTTATCCGGAACATGTTCTCACCTCCGCCCTCCAACGTGTTCTCCCCATCTCTCGTCAGGAGGCCCTCAAACCCCACTACAAATCCACTTCGGATAGAGTCAAATTAATCTTGACCTATCACCCTCACAGTACTGCAGTCAAACAGATCCTTTTCCGCCACTTACCCATCCTCCAAGCAGATTCTGTGACCCAAGAAGTATTCGGTGAGGCACCTTTGGTGGCATATAGACGCGACAAGAACCTGAAGGATCTTCTTGTTCACAGCCGTCTCCCAAAGGAGAATGCCACTCACTTTGGCACACTACCCTGTGGTCGGACACGATGCACGACGTGCAAGTATGTCATCCAAACCCAAAAGATGTCTTTTCCTAAGGCCACGTTCACTACCATCACTAGTAGCTTCACGTGTGAGTCGTGCAATGTCATTTACACAATCATATGTAAACGTTGCAGCAAAACCTATATTGATCAAACAGGCAAACGACTTGGGGACAGATTCAGCCAACATCTTTATGTCATCTCTCAGCAAAAATCCACACCAGTTGGCGTACACTTTAATGGTCCTGACCACCATGGTCCTATCGACATCCAGGACACAGCGATCAGATTCTGCTCCTCTGATACTGCTAGCCGAGAACAGCTTGAGAATCGTCTTAACCATCGCATGGGGCGTCTAAAACCAGCTGGTCTTAACACCCTACACACCTTTGTCTGAGGTCACCCTTTCCACTCTTATTCAATTTTTCTATTTCTCCGTCGCCCTCTAATAATATTTTAAAAAAATGTTTAATATGTCTTGATTTTTTAATTAATATTTATTTATCTCCAACTCATTCTGTCCTCTTCTATCTCCAGTCCTCATTAATATTACGTTTGGGTAGTTTATTGTTCAGTTTCGTTTTATAGTTTCTTAGTATGTACTGTTTACATACGGAAGTGTCAGTCATTTCCTTTTCCGGGTACGCACGTCTGTTCGGCGGCAAGCGTGTTAGGACTCAGCTGCCTTTAGGGAAGTACCCAGGTTTTATTTTTATATTTATTTAGATTCTTATGTGTCCTATCTAGCCTTCACTTTCTTTCCTTTCCCTGACGAAGGCCTTGTGGCTGCAACGTTGGCTACTTTCTTTGTTTTTTGTCCTCTTAAGACGAATCACCTTTTTTTCGATTTTTGTCATGTCCATCCAGAGTTGTAGATAAAAGGATAATGATGCTTCTACCTCAGGGAGTTTTCACAAGATATTCAGAAAGCGAGAACAAGGCTGCATGAGGCTGAGCAAATGTTAACTCTAGCATCTGCCGTCAACTTTTGTGAAGGATAGGGTTATCTTATAATTCTTTATCTCGATCAAGCCCCCAGCTGAGTTAATTCAGCGAAAATTCCTCTTATTATTATTATTGAATAGCTCTGTTTAAGTGGATTGTCCGGGGCATACGGAAATCTCTTCAGGCCTGATTATTTTGTATCATTTTCTCATACTCTTACATATCTGACTTCTGATAGTCCTTGATACATTTTAATTTGAAGTCTACCCAAGAGTGTTATACATCAAATTGTTTGTAATTGAACAGACTACCACAGTTAGAAGTAAAATTAATATTGTTTTAATTTATATTGATGTGTGCTTTTAGAAACTGAAGGAAAGTCAAGAGGAAAAATACACAAAAATTATAAACGTGATATTTTACAAAAAAGACACACAAAAAGTATTATCCGAATAATTAATAACAGTCACATTTTATTGCAGTGTGATCATTTCTGCATCATATGTTACATTTCCAAAACATTTCAAGATTAAATAAGGAAATAATGCAAATTTTTGAAATGTTACATAACTAGGCATTTTTTTTAATATTCAAAAAACAAAATCTTCCACTGAATACATTACAGTTATTATAAATAGCTGAAACATCTTAGATTAATTAAAAATTATAACTTCAGTAGCCATATTTCTAGTGTAACACTGTATGATAACTAACACATCAGTAAAATCAGTTATGAGGGTGACATAATAAAGACTCAACACATCTTTATATATTTCCTACTAAGGCTTGTGGTATTCTGACAGATAATTCCTACCTGCATGAAAACATAAAAAAGGATCACAAACCTTACATTTAACTTTTGTTTTTCTTTCAATCTTTACAGTCAGATAGCAAAGCTTACATTTTCTTTTTATCTTTGTAAACTCGGGGTCTATGGCACGCCGAGAAAAAACTGGTGGCTTTAAAGCGAGAGATATATCATCAAACAAACCTATGTTTCCCAATTCCCTGATTAGTTCGTCTGTAAAATCTAGCTGACCATATCTAGCTGGTCTTTTCAGTTCTTCTTCATCTGTGTGTTTTTTCTGCCAGTCTTGAAATAAAATGTAAGCATTTACCCTAGCAATATCCAGAAAGTGAAAAAAACAAAGAGTTGACCAATATTTATTGGTCTTTCTCAAAACATTGCACTTGTTAATCAGCTGGTCACTCTTGTCCACTCCTTTCATGCATATATTGTAATCCCTTACAAGATTAGGCTGTCTAACATTAAGTTCTCGAAAGTTCCCATTAACCTTAGTTCTACGCTCAGCGAACCTATGGCATTTGCATTGTGAATGCTTGAAACCAGTGTTATAGTTTTATTATTGTAACAGGGCTGGTTACGGCATCAATTCAAAGTATGTCGCAGGGCTGCTGTTACTGGTTACTGTGTGTTATCTCACTTGGTGGCAGATGGCAGGCCTAGTGACGTAATTTAAGTTTACAACTTTTCTTTTTATCTTCTTTCTTTTATCTTCCAAGTTATTTAGTTGATATCATTACTGGCCTTCTCCGCCAGAGGTGTAAATTCCTGGATGATACTCTAATCCTTTTCTTGTATACTTCAGGTTCGTTCAGTTCCTTCTTTGTTGTTAATAGTGACTTCGTATAGTGGTAGTTTAAATGTACATGGCATACGATCAGCAACTCATAAAGATGGAATCAAATTCATTCTGTTCCTTGTCGCGAGAGGTTTGGATGTTATTGAAAGTCAAGATATCCTGGACAATTAGATGTATCAGTTGATACCAGGATAGTGCCAGATAAGAGACTGGTCTTAAAAGAAATACCCCCTTCTCTGAAAAGAGTAAGGGTGTATCGACATCAAAGTGGGGTCAAGCTATTTAAATCTACAGGTATGATGATAATGTTTGGACCTGAAGATCTATCTGCTACCTCTCCAGATCCCACAATGAGTAATGGTTATATATTTGTTTGTGTGGCTAATTATACTAGTCAACAAATTTTCAAAAGTTATTTGTACCAGAAATTAAATATACCATTTCTTATTGATTTTGACATGCTGATTTCAAATATCATAAAGAAATTCACCAATTGGCTCTGGTTTATTTTTAAATGATGAATTTACATTACAGTAATACACATAATGTATGCTTGTTTAATTCTCTGGGGTGAACAGCTAGTCTTTCTACTTTAGCATTATAAAAATTGTGGTTACATACTCAATTAATTGATATTTCAACATAAAATAATAGAAAAAAATAAAAACATTATTTAAAGTTCACATATCATGTTCTAAAAAGGCACATTTGAACCCATTCCGTCATTATTCAGTCGCTGTTCGAGCTCTCTTTGCTTGCTTCTTGTAGTCAATCGATGAGGTGTCTCTTGTCACAGTCCAACAGTAATCAGCAAGCATTGAAGGGCTCCAATTGCCTTGATACCTTGTCTCCATAGCAGCAATGTCCTGGTGAAATCGTTCACCATGCTCATCACTGACCGCTCCACAGTTTGACGTAAAGAAATCCAGATGAGAATCCAGAAAATGAATTTTCAAAGACATGTTGCAGCCAAGACTCTTAAACTTCAGAAGGAGATTTTCTACAATTTCATTGTAATTATCAGATCTGTTGTTTCCAAGAAAATTGTCCACCACTGACTTAAATGCTAGCCATGCTGCTTTTTCCTTGCCACGCAACACGCAAAGAAACTCGTCATCATGAAGAAGTTTTTGAATTTGCGGACCAACAAATACTCCCTCTCTTATTTTAGCTTCACTCAGTCTTGGAAATTTTCTGATGAGGTATTTGAAAGCCTCATCTGTTTTCTCCATTGCCTTGACAAAGTTTTTCATGAGACCCAGCTTAATGTGCAAGGGTGGCAACAAAATCTTGCTGGTGTCGACAAGTGCTGGGTTCTCAACGTTCTTACTGCCAGGCTGCAATGACTGCCTGATTGGCCAATGTCTTCTGATGTAATGGTCACTTCGTGCACGGCTATCCAACTCACAGAGAAAGCAACAGTACTTGGTGTATCCACCCTGTAGTACAGGCAAAAGAGCGACCACTTTTAAGTCACCGCAAAGTGACCAATGATGATGATCATAGTTTATACACTTCAAAAGCTGCTTAATGTTTTCATAAGTTTCTTTCATATAAACTGCGTGACCAACTGGAATTGACGGTAACACATTACCATTATTCAACAAAACAGCTTTAAGACTCGTCTTGGATGAATCAATGAAAAGCCTCCACTCTTCCGGTATGTAATTGATTTTTAGGGCTGCCATTAAACCAGAAATGTTGTGGCACGCAGAAAGGTCACCCTCTTTGAAAAAGAATGTAATAAGCGGCTTCTGGCGGTTCATATACACATAAATTGTAACATCTTCTGCCAGGAGATTCCACTGTTGCAATCTGGAACCCAAAAGCTCCGCCTTGTTCTTCGGTAAATTCAGATCTCTTACAAGATCATTCAGTTCACCTTGGGTTATTAAGTATGGTTTAGTGGATGTAGTTTGCTCAAAATCTGGGTCGCTTGAGGTTGATGGTTTAGGACCACCAATGTCCTCTTCTTCATCCGTGGAATCAGCTGAAAATGATTCTGGCACTTTGGGAACTGGTAGGTCATCGCCATGTGGTACCGGACGTATTGCAGAGGGGATGTTTGGATATTCCAAAGTCCATTGTTTCTTCTTTGATATGCCTTTCCCAATTGGAGGGACCATGCAAAAGTAACAGTTGTTGAGATTATCAGTGGGCTCTCTCCAAATCATTGGGACTACAAAAGGCATAGCTTGCCTTTTGCCAGTCAACCACAGTTTAAGATGTGCTGCGCATGTATTGCAGCATATGTGTGGCGCCCAGCTCTTATCTTGATCTCCTATTCTGCAGCCAAAATACAAACTGTACGCCTTCTTAATCACTTTAGTTATATTTCGTTTTTGTGATAGAAATGTCACCTCACCACATATATAACAGAAATTATTAGCACTGTTCACACATGTCCTAGGCATTTCTAACTACGATACTTTTGATAAAGACAAATGCACTAACTAATGGCAAAATTTTATCAGAGATAAGATATTTATATACAAATGTGATGTAATCATAGGTAGGATTGCATCATCAACTTCTAGTTACATTTTTACTGGTCATTAGAAAAAATTATGCAATAGCCCACAACAGTTGCGTCATATACTGTACAGGGTGGTCATAAAGTCTTTCCCTGATTTCAAATTTTTACGAGATCCTCCAGATGTTAAAAGCATCAAAGCTTGGTATATAAAGTTTACAGACACTGGCAGCGTCAGTGACATGCCCAGAGCAGGTAGGCCTCGTGTGAGTGAAGAAACTGTGGACGCAGTGCGCACGGCGTTTCAACGCAGTCCTCATAAATCAACCTATTGTGCCTCAAGAGAACTTGCAATTCATCGAAGCACAGTGTTGAAAATCGCAAATGTTGAAATCTACAAATAGCATAAAAAACTGTTTTAGTTCTGGAATAATTTTCAAAAAACCAAGTGTCTCTGCACAGAATACTTTTTTTTATTTAAATTTTGAAATCAGGGAAAGACTTTATGACCACCCTGTATATAAACTGACCGTAATTAAATAAACTAGTAGCATATATCTTGAAAACTAGAGCCAATCAACATTTTTTAATGTCATTTTCGTTTTCAGCACACCAAAATTAGTTAAGATCAGCTATTTTCATTTCTGGTACATTTTGGTTGTTGACTAGTGAGGGGAAAATTAAATTATTTACATGTAATAACTATCAAGCAGAACATTAACTTAATTAGAATAATTAAGTAAGACTGAATGAAAGTATTTACAATTTATTGTTTCTAAACCTGGTTTCTTTTGGTTAGGAAAATTAAAATTAGTTAGAAAGGTATTTACAAGATGAAATAAATAATATGTAATGTTCTCCATAAAAAGGCAATCATATGCTGTTATATGTGTGTATATATATATATATATATATATATAATATATATATATATATATATATATATATATATATATATATATATATATATATATATATATATATATATATATATATATATATATGAAAGTACAGTTCAATTAATAGTTCACTATCGTGATATCAACGTCCCTGGCTGGTAACGTAATAGGATTGGAATATCGTCCTTAGTGAATCATCATGTTATAAGGTTGCAGTCTTTAACAATTCGGTATTTTAAGAGTTTTTATTTGAATTCTTTAATAGTTTTATTTTCTCTTCTTTTAATTATTGGTATCTTTGATGGATCATCTGACCAGTGGATCTATGTGTCCACTTAACTTGAATGAAGTCTGAGACACCTCCAATCCTGGTTGGGTTCGCACAGTATATGAACTCTAGGCTGGGAAATGTGGCTTTCTTTTTTATGAAGAATAGTACACCAACATGGTTCCTCTCAAGTGGATGTCTCACGAACTTGCAATATTACCAGGACAAAACCTGGAATGAAAAGACATTCGCAAAACCTGTAGGGTCCAGTAGTTTTTCCCCTACATACAGACAACATAGCGTACAAACATTAAATCAGTCACAGGACAGTTACCTCAATACCTCACAGCCAGTTCAATTGGATTACTCATTTCCTTAATACATTGTATTGTTAGATCCATTCGTCCATGATTGTATTCCATACCATAATTAGGTTAAGTACAACATAATAAGTAACATCTTGATTACATCATGGTAATATATCCTGTCATCCTATCTTATGTTCTTAAACAGTGTGTCGTTCCAGTAGCAAATATTCATTCAAATACCCTAATAGACTTACAGCGGCACTTGTGCCATAATTTTTCAAATATCCTACATTGTTTCCATTTCTGGCCTGTCGTCTTTAAACTACACACGTTTGTAAGGAACTCCGTTACACATTTGGCCTATTTTTTCCGTCTTACACATCAGCGAACACATAAGTGGATAATTACAGGCAAACAACATGAATATATACAAAAATTTATATATATATCGCTTACCCTCAGGTAAAATACATAAGCTGATACAGGCTTTTAATGGTTCTCTGAGTCTGCTTTAGATACAGGCGGCAACATATTTGACAGGTTATATTTGCGCTCTTCCTCGTATCGCTTATGTTTCAAAAATGTTAGTGGCAAGAATCCGCCCAAGTTCAAGGTCTTTTATAACGCTGTGCTCGACCAATCGAATCACAGTCAAAACTGGCGTTAAGAATTTACACCCTAAACGATTTTTAGCCTTCACGTTCAAACTGAATAAGTGGAAATATTATGTATCTAACTTATTTTTGGGCCGATTTCAATTATTTTAAGTTCTAATAAAACTAGGAATTGCTCTCTATCATTCTAGCTATTAATATTTTAGTTAGCCCAGTGCATTTAAATTTGTGCAGACTTTAACTGACTAAATTGAGGGCTACCCTGATGTTTAAATGTCACTTAAACTAATTTTTCTCGTACAATAAAATATTATTATGAGGAAGTCTTTACACTAACCTCTTAAGTAATATCCCCGCTATAAATATAGTTATTCCTTTCTGTTTACAAATCTTTAGTTATTAAGAAATAAAATATCTTCGTTCTGTCATATACACAAAATAGGCCCCTCTATCAAGCATGAAAAGATTTCCTATACCTAACAGAAAAAGGAGCGATTCTATTGGTTGTTATAATTGTACTATTTATCTTCGATATTTTTGAGCGGTAAATTTGACGTGTTGTAATACAGACCAAAAATACGACATTCCTTCAAAAACTTTTAATAACTTAATAAAACAACAAGTATAATGGGTCATTCAAATGATAGAGTTCTCATAGAAGCCTTTACTGGGTCTTTTGTACGTCAGGTTAACTCATACATGAACTCTATGTCTCGTAGCTTCCTGTCGTAGATTTGTGATAGGTGAATTAAGACTTAGATTGGTCCCTTCTGAATAGCGATAGAACAGGGGATATCTCAGTGGGAGATGATAAAATAGAAATAGATTTCACGAGTGAGATGGAGGTAATATATTAGAGTCTGTCTCTGACGCTCGAGAAATTTCTCTCAGTCAGCCTATCATCTACAACAGATTTAGATTAGTCAGACAGTCTAATATAATATATATCAATAAATATATCCCTCACATACACACACACATAAGCGACGACAATAGACGCACACACATGAAACTATGACAATGAAAATATATAGATATTTTTTTGGGAACGAGCTAACCGACACACTAAAATAAGTTTCTGTAAATTTTTTTATTATCATAGGAAAACTTACCACAACCACATAAATGTTGATATGAAGCATAGAAAATACATATAAGGTAATGAATTACTGCAAGTATAATAGACCTATAGGTGTAATCTTTTCCCTCGATGTTTAACCCACGATCCTGTTAGAAGAAAAGTGATAGCCCCAAAGAGTCACGGATATATACGCTATAGTCTCAAATTTCCCTCTAAGGTTAAGTACAGAATTTATACTCTAATCTATCCTAAGAGAAGAAAAACCTGCATTAGCAACAAGTTGCATAAATGAAATTAGTAAGTGGGTGCACCAATCGTAACATAAAAAGAATCATTCAGTCTACGTTCACTCTGTTCTTTCAGCAGGGATCCTAGTCCCACTTTCTTACCTAATAGCTTGCTGGTGTTCGCCGTCTGGCGCACTTTATGACACACACACCGTTAATCTGTTTTTCTTTTGCTGAAGCGGATTCCCAGCTCTGCAGATCTTGGTTTCATTCAATGGGTCCGGGGAGCTTCCTCTTCATGCGATATTTTGTTCAGATTTAAGTTAGTGTCACTTTACTCAGTTCAGGTAAGAATTAGTGTTAAGCGGGCTCACAGTGTCAGAATCACGAGGTTTCCCTTATTTAGGAAAATGACCGGTTGGTAACTTTTCTCAGTAGATAATTATTGGTCACACCACAATTTGTCAAAAATGTCGGAAATGTCAATAGTTAGTAATTTTTCTCGCCACAGGGCTGCGTGTACATGAGAGTTTGTGAAGAAATATAATCTGGCTCACTAGGCCTAGCATAGGTATTTAGTCTTTGAAAAAAACCCGTTTGTGAGATTTATACTCTGTCTATTTCTGGAGGCAAACACACTGCCAGACAAGTTTTAACTTGTAGACCCACGTGGTTTAAGCTAAAATGTTTCTACTTCACAGATAATTCTCATCAGTACTAAAACCGCTGGTAAAGTTGGGCTACCTCAGTTTCACTGTATAAAGAGAAAACAACATATAAAATACTTATTCATACTATTCACTCGGTTATAACTTACATTATAAACTGCACGCGTAGAGCTTGTCTTATCGTTTAAACTCCAGTGAAATAATTATATTCATAAAACATCAATCATCATGAATTAGAAATACATACGTATTTCGTCAATACTCAATGATGAATCAGTGCAGTTACAAGTTAGTTTAAAATATTCTCGACTGATTATTAGCAGTTTAATTAAATTCATTTACAGCGGTGTAGCAAGTTTAATTTGCTGGGGAGGTTATGATGTTTGTTATACCTAAAAGGAAAGAGATCGGTGTCTGTGTTAACCGTGTGAGGTAAAGCACATGTAGGCCCCTGACTATAATAGATGATGATGATGTATTTGCAGGGTACCTAACGCTACCTCCCTAGATCTCACACGGTCACTATTTTGGCTCTAGTGTCTGGTGTATGATGTACCTAATGTCTAGGGGAGAAATGGAAATGATGGTACATAAACACAAAACACTTTAACTCACTATAAGGAATTGAATAAAACAGTGGTTAAGGTTTTTCTTTAAAATTGAATATTTTCTTTTTACAATTTAATCTGCCTGTCCCGCCATCTCTTTTGGACAGGTCTTTGAAAATGAGGAAAAGATAGTTTACATAAAAAGAATTAACTAAAATTTGTGGACACTTTGTCCAATAAGTATAAAGTCACTCTATCTCTCCTGTTGGTGTATTCACATATTACAACTTTATTATCTAATAGTGTTTTTCACTTGTTAGGAGGGGCTGTAGTTTCGTCACGCCCCATAACATCCTGGGTATGATTGAAAATATCAAAGTTTATTATAACTGAAGTGTCAGATATACCCAGATGCTATCACATCACCTGGGATTCTTTGTAGAAGGATAATTCAGTATGTCGTTGCAGAAAATATAGATATCTCAACACGCACAAGCTCCTCCAGCTATCTGCTGACAGCGTAAACGATTTACCGGAGACTTGTTGGCGTGACACTCACTCATCAGGTTTCCTGTCACCGGCTGGTAACAGGAAATAAAACCACTGCAATAAAAAGACACCCTGGCCTTTTTATATCTGATCACACTTTATTATTATTATTTACATATGGTGGTATGGGGTCAGCCTCGCGTGAGGTAAGGTGCACTCGCCCCTATTGTAAATGACTCACACTTTGCTGAGTACCACACTCAGGTCTCTATGGCAGATACGCCACTGTACTTTTACATAGTTTTGTACCTAATACAATAACGTGGAGAAACCATATTTCGTTGTATGATTTGCACATTTTTTTTAAAACACTTTAAAACGCTCAGGCATGTTGAACAGTGGTTATGGAACACGGAGGCTTTCTAAAATTCTAATACAATTTATTTTTACAAAAAATCATGACGATATACAAACAGTTAGATACAGTTCAATGTGAGGACTCAACAATGAGTCTGCTCCCGGCATGTCCTTCATTTTCCCAAAGAATTATCTAAAATTTGTGGACAGTTGTAATAAAAGTATATTAAAACATAAAGCTATCTTACCACAATTTCAAGAAAACTTTAGTAACAAATAGTGCTGACTTGCAAAGGATGGCCTCAGTTTTCCTCTGCACTGCCCAGATTGCGAATATGATTCTTTATTTTACAAATTAACACAGCTCATCACAGCGTATTTGATAGAAAACGTTTTTGTCAACTCACCTGGCGATGAGCAGTGTAGAGCTTTTTGCTAATTCATCTATTAGTACTTGGCCAATGGAAAACTTGCGATCTAACAGAAAGCTCCTCCAATGTATTTTTGAAAAAAACGAAAAAAATTATAAACAAACTCTGTGTCTGGTAGTCGATTGGTTTCAGTCTGCGTTAGTTATGCCCAATAGAAAAAAACCATGTTTCGTTTTTAGTTACATTTTTTATAATCTCTCCACTTTCATTCCTATACCAACTAATAGAATTTGAATTTACTCAATGCCTCTTTGAATAAGGTGGCGTCCCCACTAACGTTATGAAAAAAACAAGCAGTGAACCACAGTCTGTCCGTCTTAGTGTTACTAGACATATAGTATTATCTCAATAACTTGGCTAATACTTGGACTACCATATTTTTAAAAAACACATTTTTGCTCAGGGGACTCTATGCTATACTACCATATGATTTTTATGGTTCATGGAACATTATGGTTTAGATTTTCAATTTTGTCACTGTCAACCGTCAAATAAAAATTTTACACAATGTCGGCCATCTTCCTGCTCCCTCATGTCTCTCTAGCATTTTTTTAGCAATTTTTTTTTTTTGTTTTTTTGTATCTAACTTGTTTGAGTGACGTCAGAAATACATTACTTGGCGAGAATTTAAACTGTCTGTGTGTATATATCATCGGGCCAATCCCACCGCGTGTCAAGCGAAGCTGGGTTTTGCGCGACGGGTGTTAGAATTGGCTTTAATTGTTACTGTTGTCTCGTGTTACACTACCAAAAAATGTAAGGATTATTACTATTAGAGGCGTTAAAGTTAAAGTATTACGTTAATTCAGACAGTAACTTGTTAGCACATTTCTGGAAGATCGTTAATTATAAGTCTTGCCGCAGTCTCTATCAGATCGGGCAAACTGTTAAAAATGTTAAAGTACGTAACAAGGAAAGCGAGTAGGTTTATACGGCTGGATCGTTTCTAAGCATTACCATGGCACAAAATTCAGCGCGATGCTGGCGTGTGAGATGCTTATAGTCAGACACATACGGGCGGGGTTATTTATTATCATAGGACTAAAATCTTACTGAAATGAGCGATTATCTCGCACATTTTACTACAAGCGGCATGAGTTTAAGCTAGAAATTATAGTTTATTCTGCTTTCCACTGTAACATGTCAACTAGAGAATATAACAGACTTATAATTTAATCTCTCTGCACATAAATCTAACTAGTAAAATAAAATAGGCGATTTATCACTTAAATCATTCAACACTACTAGATAGATATATTATTACCTCCAAACAGAACTACAGACTAACACCATGAACTAGAATCATTCAATATAAGGGTAGTCCAGAACTCGGCACAATGTCGAGAAACTAGAACTTCGCAATACACAAGATATTTTCTAGCACGAGCGGTCTGCCTACTGCAACTGGAGGAGGACTGAATGAAATTAAGTCTAAACTGTGGGCATAGATATATGAAAACCAGACAAAGGATGCCACGCTATTTCTCAAAACCAGAAATAGTCCCGCGTCTCCCCCTCTCATCTTAACACTTCACATAAACTCAGACGCCAGCCATAAACTGCCAATGCGCGTCTTTACACCTCCTGCTAACTACGGTCATTTCTGAGCGATGCGTGTTTGCGCCTTTCACACCTCACGCCGAGAAACGTAGCCATAGAAGCGCTCGTGTCATGGAAAAGTGAGACGAATGTCTGCCATACTGTCTGTCGAGAACGAATTTCTTCCACTATTCGGTCTCGTCACGGCTTTACGTAATAGCAATAAAATGCGTTTCTAAATGAGAAAAGAAACAGGCGAAAGTTTGAATGGGAGAGTTATATTTTTCGCAATCAAACGAATGCGAAAAAAATAAAAGAGCGATAATCGAGTAGAAGACACGGGTAGAGTAAGAAAAGAATATAGAAATGTTATTGATCATAATCTCTATGCCACACTTCCGTATTCCTCTTTAACTTATTCTTCTCTCCGTAGACTTCCTTAGTCTTCCCAAAACCTGCTCCTATTTTCCTCATATACCAATGCTCTTTATTAGCATTCCATACTTTATTTGTTACTTAAATATCTTCCTCGACGAACTGGTCAGACAGGTCTCTATAACTGTTCCTAGCAACAAAATTCATCTCATGCATAAACAATTGTATGTACACCATTCTGATACTTACTAATGAGAGAGCATATTTGAAGTTCTTCTATAAAAGTTGACATTCACTTTTTCTTGATAATCATATACAATTCTGGACACTTCAAACCTTGTTCAATATGGCTCCTCTATAATATCTCTAGTTTCCTTCAAATGTTTACAGCCTCTTGGTTACTTTACACGTAGTCGTTATAACCATCCGTTTTTCTTAGTATATATTCGTAAAGTTCTCGTAATGAACTGACAAATCGTGTTTCTGCAAGATTCTCCTGTAAACAAAATTCTACTCTGTGTAAAATATAATCATAGTTCAATACTTACAACAAAAAAAAAACACGCTGATCTCCTTACAGAAATACACCTTAACTGTGAACTACAGAAACAAATACTATCTCCCGATAGAATAACACTGGCTAGTGATGGCTGGACATCTAAATATATTTTCATATCAACCCTATTTGTAAAACCACAGAAGGTTCATCTTGTCCGCACAGCGATCACACCTTCTTCCTGAAGCACAACTCAGGACTCACTGTCATCTAATGACCTCTGGTCATTACTTTTGGTGTGTTTCTCTCGCCACTCTTCTGATTTGCTGACCAAAATCTTTTTTACTTAAATTTATTGGTCGAGCCTTTTTTTCTTGTTCTCGAACTTTCTATTTACAACTCAAGATAATCACTCACTATTAATTAACGTGAGCCGGTATTCTGAACCGTTGTCAGTTAGCAGTATTGTTATTTTCATTTATTATTTTTTCTTGTGAGCTGTCCTAACTGTTTATCTCACCTTAACAATAGCATGAATAATGCTTGGGCAAACCCCACGGTGACATTATCTCTCCACTGCAGTGCTAGTAATCCTTCATCTCTACCCCACCTCATTTCACCTCTAATACCATTTTTTTCAAATTCCATTATATTGGAAAATGCAGCTGGAAACCCCTTTCTGTTTCTAAGAAATGTGCCACAAGCTCCAATCCCTAACTTCCACAAGTCCTTCAACCACTGAATTGACGTATAAAAATTATCAAAATAAACCCTATATCCTTGTCTCACTAAAGATTTCATATGATTCATAACTACAGTATAAGCTAAACCAAATGGTCCATTGGCAGTGTTCCTACCTAAATAAACATCCACGTCATAGGTGTATACACTAATAGCATCAGCAGGAACCCATAACTTCATCCCCCATTTGGTTGGCTTGTCTCTAATATTCTGTCGAAAAGAATAATGAGCTTTATTTCTAACCATTCTTTCATCAACAGAAACATTTTGAAAAGGTTGGTATAGCTTTTTGCACTTCATTCTAATATATGTTAACAACATTCTCACCTTACATAGCTTATCTTGAGGGTCTTCAGTCTTTGGATCTGAAACTTAAAAAACTCATTTAGCCTTGATTCTGTTTCTGAACAGAAATGCCCACAGTCCATTGTATAAACATTTTCTTGACCAGAGGCGATCAATACTTGGGGCTGGTACAAGACCAGCATACATTAGTAACGCACAAAAGCGATAAAACTCCTCTGGAGTAACATCATACCATCCAGTAAAGACAGTAGGCTTGTTAGATCCTATCTGCTCAGCAAATTGATTTGTAAATTGACACAGGTAACCAACAATGTCAGCAGTGAAATACAGTTTGAACAAGTCAACGGGCTTCAAAAACTGCTTTGTATTTTCTCTAGTCCTTACCTCTGACAGTTGCAGACCTGAAACCCTCTCAGGCAAAAAGGGTGGAGGCTTGGAAGGTTGGCCCTCGTCATGGGCATCATAACCAAAACCCCTGCAAGAACAATTTAAAATTAATTTTTACAGATCTGCAATAGAATTCAAAGTTACAGTTCAAAAAAACACAGGAAAATTGACACACACTAAATTTTACTGTACAAAGGAATTCTGTCAATCATAAAGTCATATGATGTAAATAATAATTTAAAAAAGCAGAGACAAAGAGCAAATGAGGTCAGAAAAATCAGCTGTTTCACAATTTGTCTGACCCCCTTTATATTTCTTTCCTAGTCCAATAAGTTCTTTGTTAACTGTTTGAATGGTGAAATATTTGTTTCTTTTTATCAAACAAAAACAGAAAGAAGCTATACTGACTACAACAGGCCACTAAAACGACAGTTTTACCGCTATTCAAAATCTTCTGTTATCATTTCGGTAACGAAGTAACATTACCTTTGCATGTACGGCTGTGATTTGAGCTGTTCTGAGCTGTATTTTCACCATCCGACTCATCAGATGTTTCCACGTCCTCTGAATAATCGTCAGAACAGGAATCTACATCACTAGATGCGTTGTAGTCACTGTCAGACTGCATTTTTTAAAATAATAACTTAAGTCGATTTGTTCGAAAAATATCCAAGATGGCGGACGGACAAATGCGGTTATTACATTTTTCTGTGTGTAATTTCAAAGTCAAAATAAGTGAAAGCTGTATATTTTTTAGCACAGATATAATTATTAACATGTATTCTTAATATAAAAAATAGATTTGAAATCAAAATTGAAAAATAAATGTACTTTTTTTACTTCAGAAGTCATCGTACCGTTAGGGACGATTTTTTTTATTTCCGGTCCGAAGAGTTAATACCTTGAGTACTACAAGCCGACAGATGCCCACAGCTACCTTCTGTACACCTCTTCTCAACCTCGGGCTTGTCGTGACTCCCTTCCATTTTCTCAACTTCTCCATCTCCGCCAAGACGACGATGACTTCCACTTCCGAGCCAATGAGATGTTGGATTTCTTCCGTAGCAGACTTTATCTGGAACATGTTCTCATCTCCGCCCGCCAACGTGTTCTCCCCATCTCTCGTCAGGAGGCCCTCAAACCCCACTACCAATCCACTTCGGATAGAGTCAAATTAATCTTGACCTATCATACTCACAGTACTGCAGTCAAACAGATTCTTTTCCGCCATTTACCCATCCACCAAGCAGATTATGTGACCCAAGAAGTATTCAGTGAGGAACCTTTGGTGGCATATAGACGCGACAAGAACCTGAAGGATCTTCTTGTTCACAGCCGTCTGCCAATGGAAAATGCCATTCACTTTGGCACACTACCCTGTGGTCGGACACGATGCACGACGTGCAAGTATGTCATCCAAACCCAAAAGATGTCTTTTCCTAAGGCCACGTTCACTACCATCACTAGTAGCTTCACGTGTGAGTCGTGCAATGTCATTTACACAATCATATGTAAACGTTGCAGCAAAACCTATATTGATCAAACAGGCAAACGACTTGGGGACAGATTCAGCCAGCATCTTTATGTCATCTCTCAGCAAAAATCCACACCAGTTGCCATCCATACACTTTAATGGTCCTGACCACCATGGTCCTATCGACATCCAGGACACGGCGATCAGATCCTGCTCCTCTGACACTGATAGCCGAGAACAGCTTGAGAATAGTCTTATCCATCGCATGGGATGTCTAAAACCAGCTGGTCTTAACACCCTACACACCTTTGTCTGAGGTCACCCTTTCCACTCTTATTCAATTTTTCTATTTCTCCGTCGCCCTCTAATAATATTTTAAAAATGTTCAATATGTCTTGATTTTTTAACTAATATTTATTTATCTCCAACTCATTCTGTCCTCTTCTATCTCCAGTCCTCATTAATATTACGTTTGGGTAGTTTATTGTTCAGTTTCGTTTTATAGTTTCTTAGTATGTGCTGTTTACATACGGAAGTGTCAGTCATTTCCTTTTCCGGGTACGCACGTCTGTTCGGCGGCAAGCGTGTTAGGACTCAGCTGCCTTTAGGAAAGTACCCAGGTTTTATTTTTATATTTATTTAGATTCTAATGTGTCCTATCTAGCCTTCACTTTCTTTCCTTTCTCTGACGAAGGCCTTGTGGCCGCAACGTTGGCTACTTTCTTTGTTTTTTGTCCTCGTAAGACGAATCACCTTTTTTGATTTTTGTCATATCCATCCAGAGTTGTAGATAGAAAGATAATGATGCTTCTACCTCAGAGGGTGTTCACAAGATATTCAGAAAGCGAGAACAATGATGCATGAGGCTGAGCAAATGTTAACTCTAGCATCTCTGCCGTCAGCTTTTGTGAAGGCTAGGGTTATCTTATAATTCTTTAGCTCGATCAAGCCCCCAGCTGAGTTAATTCAGCGAAAATTCCTCTTGTTATTATTGAATAGCTCTGTTTAAGTGGATTGTCCGATTCAAAATGATTAAATCAGCTTTTGATTTGTCTTTATACAAGTAAAAAATTTAATAATCAGTTATGTTTTAACAGTTATAAAAATGAATAATTCCTTATAGAAAAAAGTTATCATCACTGGGTGATGTTATGGCGTTAAAAATTGTATAGTTCTCTTGGCAGCTTTCATATTTCTACTTAGCTGCCAATGAATTTGTCTGTTACGCAGCAGTTGATGTTTGGTACCTGATTAACATTCGTCACTGGTCAAGTTTGAAAGTTGTAGCACGTTCCACGAAGTGTCAATGAGTAACTTCCAAGCTGGTCCGGCGTCTCTAGCACCCGTCTGATGATGGTGTCTAGCGTCGACGTCAGGCCACTTATACCCTCACTTGTTGCAGAGATGGTCCGTCAACAGGTACCACCGACTAGTGTCACAAAACAAGAGAACAAATACCCTCTTGAGTATTGCGTTTTCC
Source organism: Oreohelix idahoensis (assembly GCA_024509875.1). NCBI lineage: Eukaryota > Metazoa > Mollusca > Gastropoda > Stylommatophora > Oreohelicidae > Oreohelix > Oreohelix idahoensis. Next base: position 45,222 of record JAMPIV010007920.1, on the reverse strand, counting down.
AACACATACTTATGTGTCCCCTCTTCCTATTCCACCATCCCATATATCTCAGAACTTTACCCTCTATGAGAATTAATCTTAAACCCTGTGAGCAAAAACTTTCTTTAAATTTAAATCGAATAGATTTATGTTTAACTCTACAATGGTTGAAAAGGTTAACAATATACTACGTATGTAAATCAGTTCTCTTATCATTCCCTCCCTGCTCCATATGGAACTTAGGATTGTCTCTGCTTTTGGTTCTCTATAAGAAACTCGCATAAAGCAGTCACCAGCCCCTGCAGGGGTGGTACATGACATCATCGTTCAATATGCTGAGGTTGCCAGCCTCACATGACTTGGACATCCACTTAGCAATTTTCACATATTAATATTCACATGTCAATATATACATTCTATTTGACGTGCTAATAATGCAAAATATAGAATTTTAAATGCACAACTTACCCCAAAATGTTTTTGGGATCACTGACTGACTTCTGGCTCAGAGAAATAATTAAGGCAACTTGTTGAAGATGCCTCTTACATGTGTTCTGGGGTTGTTACTTTATAATAAGCTCCCACTTTGACTCCGTGTTTCAGATTCCTCAGATTCCAGTTTCCCTTGCTAATAATGGTAGAGTTTTGCTGGGCTTTTAAGTCCTCGAGGCTCAGACAAGTCCGGTCCGATAAATGGATTCTGATTCTATTCTTAAGGTCTGGTTGTTTCTTGATGAGGTGAATTTTTACAGGGCTTTCAATCGACTAAAGTGTCAGGTTATATTCCAACTTTCGTCCCATGCACGTTGTTGTTTACTATTAGACCAGGCTCCAATTAGAAATGTTGTTATGTTTACATCTCGAATGCCGGCCAATAGTTACAATCATGCGTGGTTTTATTGAGTCTATTCAAACAATTTCCTTCTGCATGTTATTTAAATTAGTCATTTTCCATATAAGGAGTTGTTATATCCGTCGATTTGCGCTAATAATTTCACTACAACTCCCTACATTATTACATATAATGACCTTGTAACACCTTTGTCCGGAGGCTATTAAACATTCCGTCTTTCAGGTGCATGTCTGTAATATGTCCGCAGACGGGTAATTTATCTCCCTGTCCTTGTGCAAACACCGACCCTCGTGTAACCATCTGGGCTGTGACTCTTCACAACAGTAATTAGTGAATCACAATAGCCATATCAGCGCTAAATAAACTTGCTGGGCGTATGTTGAGTTAATCCGGCGCGCCAAGGTTTGGTACACGAGAATTTTACCAACAAGACTGTCGGTCAATATTGCATCACCTGTCTACTCTCTCAGCAGGGAAGGTCAGGTAAACAGATAAGACGAATTAGTACGGAGAAGAAGTTCTTACAATTACTCTAATACTGCCGTGAAGAAAAAGAGAGCGAACGCAATTATGTGACAGTAAACACAACAGCAAATTTCTGAATTCATGAAGAATTGAAAATACCTGTTAACAGATAGTAGCTACGTTATAGAATAGGAACAGGATGTTTCTTGAGATTGAAAACCTCAAGTTTGGGCAATGTCAAAACAAAAAAGACCAGTAACGCACTTTAAAATATACTGAAGAAAAAGGAACAAAAGATATAAAGTGTTAGGAAATGACTATATAAAATCTCATAGGTATTGGCACAACTTACGGATTCCAGTAGCTACTCTTGTTCTCTTTCACAGGTCTATGTTTCTTAATGCCACAGAATGGATTGGAGCGACCCCTTCTTCTTCCTAATCTCTGTTTCACTACTGCAGGAATCGGTACATTTATGGTACGGATTTTATTGCGTGCTTTCAATTGTGGCACTTTCTTTCTTTCTTTCTCTGCTATGTGTAGCAGATATTTTGTATCTAAATTCTTTCGCTACTTTCAATATATTGTGTCTTGCCTGTTTATCTGACACTCCTGGTGGATGATAATACTAAACATTTGTAGGAGTGGCTGAGAGAAAATTATCAACAACCAAGTTGGTTAATCGCAGGCGCGGCCGATATCAGTACACAGATTAACACGTACATCGCCCCGCGCAATCTGCTTAATCACTGATAAGGCACGGATGCGTCTTCGCCAAGGTTGTAAAGATACGGATTTTGTGTGCGCTCAAGCAACAGATAAGACATTACTTTAGCGAAAGTAATAATTTGTTACATCTTACACACATTGTCGTGTGAAGTTACCGATATGTCTGTAACTTCGCCTGCCCGGCAATCGGATGTTTACAGCCCATTTTCAGAAAAGTGATGTTTGAAATTTTGCACTAGATGAGTCCTGCAAACTATTTAAATCAGATTGGCTGATCATCTGAGTTTCATAAGAACGAATGCGTGGGAAGGCAGTGAATATAAACTGACGCTTCAGTCAGTCAAAACTACTGTGAAGATTGCTTGCCAAGACACCAGACCGTGCCAGAGTGAAGCCTAGAATTCAGAATTCCATTTTATCAGACCAGACACTTTTTATTTGAGTATTTATCAGGACTTACAAAAACATCCCAGGAAATCTCTATCATTTTAATAAGGAAAACCGCTGTCTGGGAAACTGAAGGAAACACACAAAGTCAGAGAGGGAACTTACTTAATTAACGACACCCCAGACGCGCGAAAGAGGCCGATTCAAGTCTCTTTTATTCATCTGAGCAAAATGTTTGTGAGCCAGGATTGGCAGAAAGTACTTCCTTTGGAACAAGAAGGGAACAGTTGCCTGAGCTTTAAGACGAAGGACCAACTTTGTAGACTTTCCCTGACATTTCTGGAAAACGAGCTACGCCCGACAACCTTGACAAGCGACGAGTGTGAGCAGTGTAAAAAGAACAAACCCATCAGAAGGAGCAGAACCGTCATTGGCAGCTAAGTTAAATATATGCTCCCACTTGAACTTGTAAAACACAGTTACCTCCTATCACGACCGTAATGATAACTTTTCTTTATCCATAACTATTCAAATTATTTTCAAACCGCTAAAATTTAAGTGGTTATTAAATTTTGTTATTTGTAAATTTACAAATTTCACTTCGATTTAATCATTTTAAAGTTACTGCATGTTTGTCTCAGTCACATTTACTACACACACTCCAGTTATACCAGAATAATAAGAATTCCCCTGAGTTAATCAGAGGTGGCGACTTAAACGAGCTAACATAAACCATTGCTTTATTCTTCACAACGTTGTTGGCACTTTCTAGAATTAACATGCTGAGGCAAACACAGCATTGTTTTCGCTTATCTGAATATCTTGTGGACACCCCTTTCTGGTAGAAGCGTCATTAACCTTCTATCTACATATCTGCCAAGAGTAATCTTGTGCGAAGGTAGACACCTTTGAAGCCCACATTAGATACTCGTGAGTTTTCGCCACTGTTGGACCGCTACTGCAAAGAAGTAGGAGGCAATACCGTCACACTTATTACACCTGATCATCAGGTACGGAAACAGTGATGCCTGGTGGCGCAGGTCAACAATTCGAAATCAGTATTCTCTATATTTTTAAGCTGGAAAAAAAAATATTTAAGCAAACTCTAAGAACCAGACAAGTGCCAGTGGAACCAGAGATAAAGAGAAGAAAATGGTTCTAGAAAAGACAAACATGGAGGAAACCTGCATGACAAGGCAGTCCTTGTTCTGGCATCGCCTGTGTAAGTGAGGTAGAGACACGGACGTTGAAGAGAAATGGAGACATGCATGAAACTGATAAAGAAGATTTGGAATGACTTAGAGAGTATATAACAGAACACGAGGACATGCCTTGAATTTGTTGTAGCAGGTAGCTTATGCTCTCACGGGCGCTGAAGGGTAATGATCAGTGGCGGATCTATTTTGTAGGGACACGGAAGCTTGAACTTTTAGGTTGGCCCCTTTTATAAAAAAAAGTGTTGTGGGATGGGAAAGAAACTTATTATAGATAAAAATGGACTTCTGGGGGCCCTGAAGCTCACGCTTCATTATCTTTATAGTAGATCCGCCTCTGGTAATGATGATTCGCATTATTACGATAAAAATCAATAGCATTTAACTCATGTAATCCATAAAAAAAATTTGATAGAAATAGTGTAGGCAGCTACGTGCAAGTGTAAGCACGAAAAACGTAATGTGTTTTAGTTACTTGATCTAGGAGGAAGGATAAAGACCTTTTGAACACGTACATTTTAAATAATATGATTCTCGTAAGTATAGCATTAACAAGATAATATAAACAAATTTCCACCGAGACCGGTTTACTACGGAAACGTAAAAACTTTACTTCTAACCTATCTGACTATAAACGAGGTAATAATCATAAACCTAGTTGTTTCACGTTCAGTATGATTTAGTCTTCCTGGCACGATCTTTACCGAGTAACCCCTTGGTACCGTGGAATCTTCTTGCCTCTTAGGACACACACACAAAAATTTAACACGAACAAGTGTGTTTTACGTTCTGGATGAGTTCGTGACTTCTCCGGGGACATGGTTTTACTTAACAAATATTTTTATAGAATATTTTGTTTGTTTGTGAGTTGTTTGTTTTGTGTGTGTGTGTTTGTTTTTTAAATTAAAAAAACGACATGAATACAGAATGTGTCTTCTCCTTTAGAATAACCTTGAACTTCCTCACATGTCTGCACCAAGTTCATCATTTCGTCATTTAAAAAAAAAAATAGCATAAGAGGCCACGGATCCTAAAACAACTTTCATGTCTTATCACCATCACCTTGTAACATTCCTGTCTTATCACCATCACCTTGTAACATTCCTGTCTTATCACCATCACCTTGTAACATTCCTGTCTTATCACCATCACCTTGTAACATTCCTGTCTTATCACCATCACCTTGTAACATTCCTGTCTTATCACCATCACGTTGTAACATTCCTGTCTTATCACCATCACCTTGTAACATTCCTGTCTTATCACCATCACCTTGTAACATTCATGTCTTATCACCATCACCTTGTAACATTCATGTCTTATCACCATCACCTTGTCGCTAGTTATGGAGCTGGGAGCCATTATTACAGCTGGTCTCCTTGCAGGAAGCCTGCAATAAAACACTTATAAGTTCTCGACATGGTGGTTTCCGTAGCAACTTTTCTTACATGACATGTTGTCATATCATATAAGCACAACCTCATACTAAAAGCTTCTCACGACGTGCCTCATTTATCAGTAGTCCTATTTTTGTCTTATCAGAAGTCACCGGAAACCAGGCCTGAGAGAAGTATTACGATTAAAGCGAGAAAGAGTTCATTCATGAACAATGTAACACATTAACTACCGAGAGTCGGTCGGACCGGCTTACGACATCCTATCATTTGGTCCGCGAGCCGCTCAGAGCGTCGATCTATGTTTAGTAATAAAACGAATGAAAAATGTACTGAAACACTTTCTGATCTGGTTCGAGATTTTAAGTTGCCACCGGAAAACAAATGCCCAAAGCAAGGTTGTTGTAGAGCACTGGAAAATTGATATTTTGTTCATATGTTTCAGTGTTTTGGGTTATCAAATTGTGTAAAACTGTTTACCATGGCAACTAGTGATAGGACCACAAAAAATGCTTGTACATCTCCAATAACGGCTGAACAAGCTAGAGATTTGTTTCAACAATTGACTGATAGATCTAGCGACGAGGACAGTGAAAACGGTGTGCACATTGATTGAAATAGTGATTTTGATAGTAGTGGGGTGCAAGCAGTAATATATTGCAAGTCCTTGCCCATCGGAGGTGTCGTAAATTTATTTTGAGAGAAAAGAGTCTTAGAAATAGTGGTTCGGTTTAGAGTGAAATGATGTTGGAAAACTCAGTGATAGAAAATGTAGAGATTAAATAGTTGCTTCACAGCGTGCTGGAGGAGAGTAAAGACAGACTTATTTACGACAAATCGTTTCTCTCAATCTTCTCTTCCGCTCTCCTGGTCAAAACAATTATTTGCCAGTTTTCCAGACACACCTCTGCGCGCACACCGATTTGGTGTTTTCAAACACACAGACGACGTAGATACAAACTATATTAAACGAATAGGGGAAAAGTTGGGCTTTGGGTATCTCCAACACAGTACTCAATGAGTTTATGTGATTTTATTCACCTTAAACATCAATCACTAACAAATATCAGGTATTACATAAATTATCATAAGTACACAAATGCAAATAACAAGTTTGGGAGGGGTGAAGAAGATTGGTATCGACTAAGCCCTTCCCGCTTATTAGACAAAGATAAACCCAGTCCAGAGATAGATAATATCAGGAACACGGGTACGTTAACCTAACAGTGAAGTTAATTGCTCTGAAAGAGGTGTTACAAAGTTAGGTATAGGTGATAGAAAAAACCCTGTTCTTCCCAACTGTTCTTCCCTTTACTAAGCAAATGGAAAGGAGGGGGGGTTTTAAACAGAGTTAACCAATTATCAACTCCCCCTTTAAGGAACAGTGCAGGGAGTACAGAAAAATTATATTACTAGGCAAGAAAGTTAACAAAAGGGTTACAAGAGAAAAAAAGATTAAATTTCCTGTCATTCATGCACACGCGTGAGGATCCACACTCATATACTCACACACTTACCCAATGCAGCCTCAGACGATCCATAAAAGTATATAAAACAGCAAGTATTCTCTTGACATGTGAACTGTCTAGTCCTTCGATGTCCCGCCCCAGATGTTTGCGAGATTTTTGCTGGTAACAAATATTCTCACTTATCGCAAGACTTGAAGACTAAGAGTTCTTGTGTTTTTTATTATATAAAAAAAAGGAGTCTATGGGATGGCACTGACACAGTTCGGCACAGGGGTGAAAATGAAGTGGTCTCTTTTAATCTTCCGCTATGGTAAAATTCCTTCAATGCGTGATGATAGTAACTGACCGGAAAGTTTTATTAAATCCAATTGAGGAAAAACTAGGCTCAGTCACAGTCAGGAAAATATGTACTCTCTCACAGTAAACAGTAAATATAATATCGCTACTGGCGATGATTACCTTCCAGTTTATCTTACAGGTTTGTAATGGTAATTTGATGATTGTTCTTTACAATGTTCTTGGGTGGGCTTTATTTCATTTAATTCTGACAGCTAGGTCGCAAAGGACCGCCACAAGATTATATTTAAAAGAAATGTTTCTTCAATATGACTGGAAGTTTATAGGATGATTTCTTTATTTCTTTCTTTATTTAGCTGGGACCGCAGGTTACGATCACTCTGTGTGAAAGAAAAAAGACATGTAACATACCGAAAAATCAAGCGCGATAAATTTCCCGTTAAGCCTATAATACACTCGAGTATTTAATTATGTATTTAATAAACACTGCGCGAATTCTAGTGGTTAAAAACACACATCTATAAAACTAGGACTTAACTGAATTTATTAATTATAAATTCCTTCGCGACTTTAAAAGTTAATTTAAGCATCTATTATCTTTTGAAATAATATAATAGATAGATCATTATATTTACAACTGGAACTATTGAGATGGTTTAATTTAATAGATTTAAATTAACACAAAATCCATTGAAATAGAATGACTGAACTAGACCACTGATCACTTTACACAATATTTTACCGCTTTGCACAGAATAGAAATCACTGCAAATATATATATATAAAATCCAGGGGAAAATCTATAACAAGATTTCAATAAAGCTAGTGCTTCTGTAAAGGTCTGGCCAGCGAGTGATAAAGTGTCTATTCTTCATGGTCTATTTATCTAAAATGGAATGAAAGTTGAGTGGGACATGAGGAACTTGACAGTTTTTTTTTTCATCTCAGGGACTTTTGGGGATCTGACCGCCAAATCAAGGGAAGAAGCCGCCCCCTGGTCTTCGTATCTCCGCTCGCTGCTGCCCGTTTCGGCTTTCCCCGTTCGCTTTCTGCGATCGGTTCTTCGGTTGACACCGAGACGCGAAAATAGCGGCAAGAAACTGCGTCTCGTATCAGGGACCACTACTGTCTTTGATAGCGCCGATAGTCTCCCCTGAAATCCCTCAGTCTGTCTCTTTGATCGTAGTCGCATTATCTGTTTGATTCTGGCAACGCCCCCCACTGGCCAAGTTAATGAAAATAACTGCCTATGATTGTTCAAGAGATGTTAGTGGGCGTGATTTAATCTCTCCTTAAATCAATGCGATGACCAGAATAAACGATAGGTAAACTCTCCGCATATCAATCAGCAAACGTGTTTGCCCTCTGTGTGGAACAGTTGCATAGCTAATGAATCCACGTGAAAGAAGTCCCGTTTTTACAAGAAGTTACAACAAAGTTCAGGGTCAGCCGAGTTCGTCCATCACAATCGTCCCCTCTTTTGAGACGTGAAAACGTGTTTTCATGTTTGATTTATGACGATGAAGCTGCCCTGATCGGTAACTTTTGGATGATTGGTATCTTCACCTTCCTCCTCTTCCTCTGTAGTCCAGTTTCTACTCAGGAAATCAGCCCCGACATTCTGTCTTCCCGGAATATATTCCACTTTGAAAGAATAAACGCTTAAAAGGAGGGCCCAACGCATGATCCTAGCGTTAAATTCTTTATTGGCACCAAGAAATGCTAACGGAGCGTGGTCTGTTTGCACCGTGAAAGATGTACCATAAAGAAACTCATGATGGCGTCTGATACCGTCAATCAGAGCAAGACATTCCCTTTCAACTACGCTGTAGTTCCGTTCCGCTTTATTTAATTTCCGACTGCCATAGGCAACTGGAAATAGCATGTTCAGGTCACTGTCATCGGCTTGAAGCAGTGTTGACCCGATGCCCTGACCTGACGCGTCGACTCTCAGTACAAAAGGTTTCTTGAGGTCAGGCAACCTCAAAATGGGGTATGCAGACAACTGTCCTTTCAAAGTGCTATACGCGTGTTCGCACTTTTGATCCCATATGACCTTATCAGGACAACCTTTCTTTGTGAGGTCAGTCAGAGGTGCCGTCAGTCCGTTGAAGTTCTGGATGTACTTCTGATAGTATGCACATAGCGATATGAAGGAACGTACGTCTTTCTTCGTTCGGGGTCTTTTTGCTGCCACTATTTTCTCCACGTTCTTCTTAATAGGCCAACTGCATCCGTGAGAAATAGTGTGCCCCAGGAAGTCTAACTGTTCAAACCCGATGAGACATTTGCTAGGTCTGGCTGTGAGACCCGTTTCCTGTAGTCTCCTGAGGAGCATAGCAACCGTAGCAATATGTTCTTCATAGGTTTCCGATGCAATTAATATGTCATCCATGAAATTATGGATATGGGGACTTTGCAAAGGTTCTAGAAGCTTCCTCATCATCCTGGTGAACACTCCTGGTGCGTTATGCAAACCGAACGGCATCACATTAAATGTGTAATGTCCTTCGCTAGTGCTGAAAGCTAACAAAGGTTTAATTTCCTCCTTGACTGGTATTTGATAATAACCTTTACTGAGGTCAATCTTGGAGAAGATCTTTGCTTTGCTGAGCTTGGTGAACAACTCAGAAACAGTTTGGAGAGGTTCGGGCTGGAATTCCGTTACAGCGTTTAGCAACCTGTAATCAATGCACAGCCGAACTTCCTTATTGGGCTTCTGCAACAGCACTACACTCGAGCTGTAAGGAGATGTAGACTCACTGATAATTCCTGCCTGACGCAGCTTGTCTATTTCTCCGCGAAGTGCATCAGCTTTAGCGTACGGGATGGGGTAAACTCTGGTTTAAACAGGGGTCTCGTTTGTTAATTTCATATCAAATTCAATGAGATTTGTTCGACCAGGTACATCCGTTAAGACTGCACTGTACTGTTTTAGTAGAGCCCTGGTTTCTGTTTGTTGTTCTGGTGAGAGATTGTCGCCGAACTTGACATCTTTAAAGGATTCTGTGGGTTGCAGTGGATACTCCATGCAACCATCATCATCTTCCTCGTCTTCCGTTGCTATGGCGACAGCCAGGAGATGCTCGGAGGATGGCACCGGTCTTTCCAAATATTTCTTTAGCAGATTTATGTGGAAGACCTTCTCCTTTCCTTTGATGGAGATCTTGTAATTGGTACGTGAGATCTTTTTAAGGACGGTAAACGGTCCTTGCCATCCGATGCGAAGTTTATTGCTTCCGGTTGGAAGTAGCAATAGGACTTTCTCCCCTGGTTGTAGTTCTCTCTCTTTTGCAGCTTTGTTGTATCTTTTAGTAATTTTAGCGCGGGCTTTCTTAAGGTTGGTAGTAGCTAGATCCCATCCTAGCTTTAGCCTTTCCTTAAGCTCAGATACATACTTGCTTGCAGAGACGACTGTCTCGTCAGCCTTCTGGTCTGTCAGGGACCGAAGTAAGGCTTCTAGTGGCCCCTTAATAGGTCTGCCAAATAAAAGTGTAGCTGGCGCAAAACCCGTAGACGCTTGGGGTACCTCTCGGTAGGCGAATAAGGCAGGCAGCCGATATATATTGGTCCCAGTCTTCCGGTTTCTCCTGACCCAGCTTACGTAACATCATGGTGAGGGTACCGTTAAAACGTTCCACGAGCCCATTTCCGGCCGGATGGTAGGGACTTGTGTGGATATGTTTGGCCCTCAAGATCTTAAAGATCTCCTCCATTAACAGGCTACGGAATTGGGATCCATTGTCCGTCAAAACTTGTTGAGGGAATCCCAACCGTGTAAAAATTTGCACAAGGGCTTCTGCGACATGCTTGGAATTAGTGCATGGTAGCGGTACAGCTTCGGCCCACATAGTGCAAGTGTCGACTAAGGTCAGGATGAACCTGTTCCTTCTTTTGGTCTTTTCCAGGGGACCAATGATGTCGACAGCAACCCGTTCAAATGGAGTCCCTACTATTGGCATTTGCCCCATAGGTACTGGGGGTGTCAAGTGCTTGGGTGCTACCCGTTGGCACTGGGCGCAGGATTTCACATACCTGACAATGTCAGAGTTCATTCCTGGCCACCAATAGTGGTTTTTTATTCGCTGAATAGTGGCGTTTTTGTCCCATATGTCCGCTAAAGGGAAGAGAGTGCCCCATTTCTAAGATCTGGCTTCTGTACTGCGTCGGTACTAGGAGCTGGTTATTCCCCGTGTCCGGGTTGCCCGTTCTACGATACAATACGCCATCCTTAGAAAAGATGTCTCCGTTGTGTCTGGGGTCCTTAGCCATGGGCAGTTTTTTAAAGCAGGGCGCCAGAGTAGGGTCCTTTTGTTGCGCCTCCTTCAGTTCATTCGGCAACAAATTTGGCGCAGGCTCCCTCTCCTTCTTGGCTTGCCCTCTTGTGGTTACCGCTGCCACAATCGGCTCCTTAGGTCTCCCAATGAACACATATCTACATCCCAAGATAACTGGGTAGATAGGATCATCCATAATGGCCGCTTTAATAACCCCTCTGACAAAATCAGAGTGTATTTCTACCAATGCGATAGGAAGCGTCCTGGGTGCATCACTCCTGAAAACTCCACTAAGTTTGACGGTTTCCTCTGTCTCCTGACCGGGTTTGACTAGGTGCCTAGCGACAATACAATCAAAACTTAATCCAGTGTCAAAAAGACAAGTAGTAGAGGTACCGTTCAAAATTACAGTTCCTCGAGTTGAGGGTCGGTCCCCCTCAGGTTGAGAATCACTGACATTGACTCTACCTTTCGAGGCTGTATGCAAACATCCAATGCGGTTTGCACCGGTTTGTTTGCCCTGATCAGACGTTCCTGGTGTAGGGGTCTTCCCTTTTCCTTGACCTTGGTGGCCGCGCTGCCACGTAGGCTTGTTGGGTTGATCAGAATTGTTGTTGGGGGGGGGGGGGGGGGGGGGGGGTCGGGTTTTGTAGAATTTCGATTTTTCCTGGGGGGTTTCTGGGTATTGTTATCTCGTTGGTTATAATGTTGAGAGGAAGTGGAAGAATAGGATGCCTGCTCTAGATTCTGTTTACGAGATGGCTCATCTGTGGGTTTACGTTTAGTGCTGGGAAGTTCGGCCATTGCATTGCTATAGCGTTCGGCTTTATTGAGTATGTCTTCAAGCCTGACTGCCCCCTGTTCAGCCAAAAATCTACGAGTTTCATTCGACAAAGTGGATTTTATCTGCTCCACAAGAACAAGTTCGAGGAGTCCCTCATATGAAAGAGGTAGGTCAGATAATTCAATGCACTTTGTCAGATAACCCGTGAGACGTGAAGAGAACTGGGGAAATGTTTCCGTGCTCTCTTTTCGGCTGTTTCTGAACAACTGCAGAAACTTTCGGGCAGTCATCTCAAACTGCTGTAGTAAGGCCTTCTTCAACAGGTCATAATCATGTTGATTCGGTCCCAGCTTTGTGTACACGTCATAAGCATTGCCTTTCAGTGACATTGAGAGTTTAAGCGCCCAGCGGGTACTCTCTAATCCATAAAGATTCGCGAGTCTCTCGAATTTTTCTAGGTAGCTGTCAATTTTTTCGTTAGGGCTAGGAAAAGATTCTAAAGAAAACGACATAGCAGTTAATTGGGCAGATTGAGTACTGGAGAGGTCCATTGATTGAGACTGGGGCGAAGACGGCTCTCCGTTAGTCGAAGTAGAGGCGCCCCGACTCTCTAGAGCCTTAAGCGCCAGTTGATGCTGTCTTTCCTTGTCTCTCTCTCTCTCTCTCTCTCTCTGCGAGTTTCCATCTCTGCTTCAATTTTCTTCTGTTCCAAAAGACGTTCTTCCGCTTCTTTCTTATCTGCCCTCTCCTGGGCTTCTCTCCTCTCTGTTCTTTCTTTCTCTTCCTTCCTCTCAGCTTCTGCTCTCTGTTGCTCCGCCTTCCTCTCAGCTTCGGCTCTCTGTTGCTCCGCCTTCCTCTCAGCTTCGGCTCTCTGTTGCTCCGCCTTCCTCTCAGCTTCGGCTCTCTGTTGCTCCGCGTCATATATTTCCAATTCCTGGTTAATAAACGCGTTTGCAGCTTCTGCATCTAATCCTGCCTCTTTCGCTTCCAGCCTCAAGATGGACCTCATCTTTATCCTCTCTGCCATTGTTAAAGAATAAGATGAAGTATGCCTAGAGAACTAGTAAGAAGCAACGCGAAAGGGAGGAACTCTGAACCGCTACGAGAAAAAAACACAAGTATAAATTTACCTGTGTTACCTCCTACCTGTACTGTGCAAACTTATCGCTGCTATTATCTGGCAATTAAGGCTCTAAACGCAAGCGACTATGCCACTAAATGGTAAGTTACACTGGAAAAGAATCTACTTTTACTAACAGTCGAGAAAAATTTATATTAAAACAATTTAAAAGGAAAAAAAAATTTTTTTTTTTCTTCCCCTAAATTTTAAATCTCTGACAACAAACTCCGTCCCTAAAGTCAATTATTGAGATGAGACGTTGTTAACTTACTTTTTAAAAATCAGAACAATCCGTCTTTAGCTAAGCTCAACTCTTTTTAACTTCAAAAACCTTAGTGACTGTAAAACAATCACGCAATCCCAGCAACTCTTATAAAGAAAGAAATATAATTATCTCCGCCAGAGGATAATTAAAATAGCAAATATTTTTGTTTATCTGTACTTTCTACTGCTGTGGAGAGAAAACAACCTGTAAATATGCTGTGTGGACAACCCAAATACTTAAAGAACGTTTGTCTAGGGGTGTAATTATTTATTTATTTCCCTAATTCACAAAGACAGATCATTCACACTCTACCTAGTTAGACCCAGACTAAATCAGACTCAAAATATCTTTAACCCGGCTATGCGATTGCCTCAAATGTAGCTCAAGATCCCAGAACCAGCCCACAAATATGTGTGCATCAAATGTATCTCAAAATTATCCCGGCGAGCCAGCCAAATATTGTCGTAAATTTATTTTGAGAGAAAAAGAGTCTTAGAAATAGTGGTCCGGTTTAGAGTGAAATGATGTTGGAAAACTCAGTGATAGAAAATGTAGAGATTAAATAGTTGCTTCACAGCGTGCTGGAGGAGAGTAAAGACAGACTTATTTACGACAAATCGTTTCTCTCAATCTTCTCTTCCGCTCTCCTGGTCAAACAATTATTTGCCAGTTTTCCAGACACACCTCTGCGCGCACACCGATTTGGTGTTTTCAAACACACAGACGACGTAGATACAAACTATATTAAACGAATAGGGGAAAAGTTGGGCTTTGGGTATCTCCAACACAGTACTCAATGAGTTTATGTGATTTTATTCACCTTAAACATCAATCACTAACAAATATCAGGTATTACATAAATTATCATAAGTACACAAATGCAAATAACAAGTTTGGGAGGGGTGAAGAAGATTGGTATCGACTAAGCCCTTCCCGCTTATTAGACAAAGATAAACCCAGTCCAGAGATAGATAATATCAGGAACACGGGTACGTTAACCTAACAGTGAAGTTAATTGCTCTGAAAGAGGTGTTACAAAGTTAGGTATAGGTGATAGAAAAAAACCTGTTCTTCCCAACTGTTCTTCCCTTTACTAAGCAAATGGAAAGGAGGGGGGGGGGGTTTAAACAGAGTTAACCAATTATCAACTCCCCCTTAAAGGAACAGTGCAGGGAGTACAGAAAAATTATATTACTAGGCAAGAAAGTTAACAAAAGGGTTACAAGAGAAAAAAAAGATTAAATTTCCTGTCATTCATGCACACGCGTGAGGATCCACACTCATATACTCACACACTTACCCAATGCAGCCTCAGACGATCCATAAAAGTATATAAAACAGCAAGTATTTTCTTGACATGTGAACTGTCTAGTCCTTCGATGTCCCGCCCCAGATGTTTGCGAGATTTTGCTGGTAACAAATATTCTCACTTATCGCAAGACTTGAAGACTAAGAGTTCTTGTGTTTTTTATTATATAAAAAAAGGAGTCTATGGGATGGCACTGACACAGTTCGGCACAGGGGTGAAAATGAAGTGGTCTCTTTTAATCTTCCGCTATGGTAAAATTCCTTCAATGCGTGATGATAGTAACTGACCGGAAAGTTTTATTAAATCCAATTGAGGAAAAACTAGGCTCAGTCACAGTCAGGAAAATATGTACTCTCTCACAGTAAACAGTAAATATAATATCGCTACTGGCGATGATTACCTTCCAGTTTATCTTACAGGTTTGTAATGGTAATTTGATGATTGTTCTTTACAATGTTCTTGGGTGGGCTTTATTTCATTTAATTCTGACAGCTAGGTCGCAAAGGACCGCCACAAGATTATATTTAAAAGAAATGTTTCTTCAATATGACTGGAAGTTTATAGGATGATTTCTTTATTTCTTTCTTTATTTAGCTGGGACCGCAGGTTACGATCACTCTGTGTGAAAGAAAAAAGACATGTAACATACCGAAAAATCAAGCGCGATAAATTTCCCGTTAAGCCTATAATACACTCGAGTATTTAATTATGTATTTAATAAACACTGCGCGAATTCTAGTGGTTAAAAACACACATCTATAAAACTAGGACTTAACTGAATTTATTAATTATAAAATCCTTCGCGACTTTAAAAGTTAATTTAAGCATCTATTATCTTTTGAAATAATATAATAGATAGATCATTATATTTACAACTGGAACTATTGAGATGGTTTAATTTAATAGATTTAAATTAACACAAAATCCATTGAAATAGAATGACTGAACTAGACCACTGATCACTTTACACAATATATTACCGCTTTGCACAGAATAGAAATCACTGCAAATATATATATATAAAATCCAGGGGAAAATCTATAACAAGATTTCAATAAAGCTAGTGCTTCTGTAAAGGTCTGGCCAGCGAGTGATAAAGTGTCTATTCTTCATGGTCTATTTATCTAAAATGGAATGAAAGTTGAGTGGGACATGAGGAACTTGACAGTTTTTTTTTTCATCTCAGGGACTTTTGGGGATCTGACCGCCAAATCAAGGGAAGAAGCCGCCCCCTGGTCTTCGTATCTCCGCTCGCTGCTGCCCGTTTCGGCTTTCCCCGTTCGCTTTCTGCGATCGGTTCTTCGGTTGACACCGAGACGCGAAAATAGCGGCAAGAAACTGCGTCTCGTATCAGGGACCACTACTGTCTTTGATAGCGCCGATAGTCTCCCCTGAAATCCCTCAGTCTGTCTCTTTGATCGTAGTCGCATTATCTGTTTGATTCTGGCAACGCCCCCCACTGGCCAAGTTAATGAAAATAACTGCCTATGATTGTTCAAGAGATGTTAGTGGGCGTGATTTAATCTCTCCTTAAATCAATGCGATGACCAGAATAAACGATAGGTAAACTCTCCGCATATCAATCAGCAAACGTGTTTGCCCTCTGTGTGGAACAGTTGCATAGCTAATGAATCCACGTGAAAGAAGTCCCGTTTTTACAAGAAGTTACAACAAAGTTCAGGGTCAGCCGAGTTCGTCCATCACAGGAGGGCCGTAAAATAACAACGACCTCGATTAGTTTCAAATGGTGCATGAATTAATGTAACTAAAGAACGAAACTGCAGCAAGTTAGTGAGGGTGAAACAACAAATAATTTTCGTTTCGTCCCAACTCGTGAACCAGGTCTGCATGCAAATTTTGAGATTTTATGGAAGTGGTGTAGGTGTAGGTGTGATTATGTAAGCTGCCAATAGTGTAAATATTAGTCAGTATGTCTGTCCTTGGGCTTGTTATTCTTGTAATTTGATATGCTACGCGATAATCACCTACAGAAAGGCATTAACTGCCTTAGAAACAAGCAACATGTTGGTGAGTTGATAATTTAAAACAAAAAATTGAAACTTTGTCTTTCAATCAATAATATTATTGATAATATTTACCATACCGGTAAACATACTTTTTTCAGCTTGTAATAGTATATTCATTTATCTTTAAAATGACGTAAAATTCATACAATTCTGTAAGCAATTACGAATATTAAAGCTTAATGTGTGTCTACACCTACAAGGGTGAAAATGGGAACACGATTTAATTATACCACAGCGTGTTTTCCAATTCGGTAGTTAATGTGTTAAAATTGAACATTTCCATGACGTGACGATTAAATAAGGCACAAACTCAACATCAGATTAATTTAGTTACCATCATTTTCCCGTTTGTTCCCAATGGAGCATACAGCCACCACAGCCCTTAGATTCCTTGCAGAAAACCTGCATCAAGGTATTCATGAGCTCTGTCTGTAGCAATATGTGTTTACATAATGAGGTTCCCAACCTCATGCACAACCTTATATTAGTCACCTTGAACGAAATGCATGAGGGAGCAGTATTCCTATTATTTCTTTGTCCCATACGAGACTCCCGGGACTAAATGGGACAGATTTATTTAAAAAGACAGGTTAGTCATGACTGGTTCTATATAACACTGCAGACGTCTCTTGCTTGTTTACATTGACAATGTAATATACTTTTTATTTTATAGAATGCTGCTTGCCTGTGATGTTCTTCTATTCATCTGTGAGGGCGAAAAGATATAAATAATCTAATTGTCGTTTTCCACTGCCCAAACACACTTTCTTCGGACTCACTGAGCGGGAGGGTAAATTTTCTGAGGAAGACGAAGTGGCGGAATAGAAGCGGGGGGCACCTGATTCTCATGTCAAGAGACCCTAAACTTAGAAGAGGCATTTGTTTCTTCAGTTTTTGGTACACGTTTGTGGTACAAGTTTGTGGTACACGTTGTGATACAATTTAAGTTTGTCGTACAAGTCTGTGGTTCAAATTGCTAGCAGTCTACGCTAGACGCCTACATCAGACGGGTCTTAAAGACACTTGCCTTGACAATTGGAATATTTAACTCCAGCATTATCGCCACGGACGTGCTACAGCCACATAATTTTACGATTGACGGAACAGTCAACAACACCTTGGGAACCAACAGTAACGGAACCCAACACCAAAAACAAATCATTGTCAACACCTGGCTAGTTGAGTATAACTGTCAGGCCCAGCAAAAGAACCTTTTTTTTTAAACGATAGCAACTTTAAATTCACTACCTGCGATTAACACATTAGTGCTTCATTATTTCATAAAAACCCCATTTTAACTTTGTTAACTGTAATTGATTATTAAATTTGTTATCTGTAAATACAAACTGATAGTTGATTTAATCATTATTGAGTGAACTGCATCCGTGCGACTCAGCTAATTTAAGTGCATAACCACCCAGAGCTATTAAAGTAATATTTTACTGAATCATTTAAGTTGGAGGCTGAGACAATACCAGCAAATTTCTTTCCCTTACAGAAGGGGTAGGAGGGAAAATAAAAAAATTCGTGACTGCTTAGATGAACTCAGCTATTATGCTTGATTTCTTAAAATTCCTGTGAGGCTCCCTGAAGTAGAAGGATCATTCTTCAATTTATATCTCTTCCAAGTGTACTCTTGAGCAAAGTGTGAAACCCCCGCTGCAAAAGATGTCAATATTTGGGTCAGGCTTCGTGCAATGAGATCAGCTACAGTTGTGGCTCGATGCTCCATAAGGAGCGTACAGCCCAGCGATGATGAGAAGGTTGATCAGCTGACTTGAAGTCAACAATTTGTAATGGACCCGACGGTATCTAGTCGTGCAATGGCGGTGTTAGCTTGTGTCAGACCCTAGGTACGCGTAAAATTGCGAGGTTTATGATGAATCGAGAAGCAGGATATCTTTGTGTGGCCGGTCCCTAAAAGTGCGAGGTCTTAGACAAGCTCCTTGGTTGCCTAAGCCTAAAACCGCCACTGCAGTCATGGGAAAGTCAGGCTTTGAACAACCCCAAGAGACAGAAACGATAATCTGTATATAAACATATGTGTATGTATGTGCGTATGTATGTCTGTGTGTGAAAGCATATTCATGCATGAGTTATGTAAGTATGTATTAGTAGCAATGCCATATGATGCACATATAGATTCATGTTTCAAACATACATTTAATAAGTACTATCCACTGAGCGCGGAAATTAACGAATTATGCTGTCGTACATATGTTACCAGAGCGTCTGATTGACAGAGTGGTCAGAGTGCTGGTACCTCGCGGATTGGAATCACGGTACCGTCACGCTCCAGTCTAACCGGCTGTAAATGGGTACCTGACTCTACTATTTGAGTTAGGGAAGGAAAAGGCAATGAGGAAGGGAACTGGTCACCCCACCTGTGGATGTTGAACCTAGTACAGGTATAGTGTGACAGTGAGGTTTGTTACCTCGGCATTATACCTGCCAATGAGATAAGGTCATACATTTTTAGTAGACCAATCAAAGTCATTGATGGTGACAAGGGCCCACAACACCTGTCGGGCTAAGGAGAAGTTAAGATTATCATATCATTAGGGCAGTTCCATCTAAACGACCTCGGGGAAGGTTGTGTTTCTACTGGAGAGCTGATGAGAAGCCATGTTTGAGCTGTCTCATTCTCGTAGAGCCACGAAGACTTGTTCTAAGTTGAATTTTCTTAAAGTATTTTCAGAAAAGAAGTATATTGTGTGTAAAGTTAAATGATATCGTTTGTTTTTTCAAGACAGAAAATAGCGGGAGCTAAATTTTTTCTGTACTGGGAGGATAGACTTTGTGTAGTAAGTCTCATGTAAGTACAATCTCGATTTATATTTCAGTCCACGGATAGAATTGATTTTTATATGGTACTAGGAAGGAAACCAAGAAAAGAAACAACTACAGATGTACTGAAGTCTTATCATCGGAAGAGATTAGCATCTTTAAAATATTGAAGGTAAAAGGCGCAACCACCTGAACTGAAAGGTTGTGGAAGAAGGTCAAAGTGACCTAGATAGTGAGTTGCATGAGATGTTTGAATAACTCATACGGTTGTGGAGAATTAGAAAAAGATAATATGGGTAAACTACATTCACGACAAGGAATAATTGAATTGAATTTTATCTGAAATTGTTCATTTATGAATTCCTGTAAATAAACCTTGTTTATACTATCAGTCGAGTTATGAGAGCAGATGTTTGCACTGAATGAAAAGTTACCAGAATATTAGTAAGTACTACCACCATAGCACCTTCACAACATCATTCGAGAGAAGAACGAACCTGATACATTTCCACAAGAATTAACATCTCTAGCGGGAAGCAAGTAATAACACTTGATGGACATTGATTGAAAGAAGATATAATATAAATTTAATCACAGTGAAGGACACTGTCACAATAGTGGGATCTCTAACACTTCACTCCCTTACGTCATTATCTGCAATGGGACTACCTTTATCTTAGCATATGTTACCGTACTGGTGATTGGCTGTTTAGGACATAGGAAATTTGAAGCCAGAGTATTCTATAAATATATTAGCACCAGTACGATCATAGGGTCGTACATGAAATGGAAGTTTCGATGTAACAACAACCCATATTAATATAATTGAGACATTTATCATATTGTAGGTGAATTTAATCTCGTATTCGAAATGTTGTGTTGTTATACCAAACATTTGTTGTATTTAATGTATCACACTACTATATGTTAATATATTGTAAGGAGAGGAAAGATGTCAAAATGTATGTACAGGATAGGAACATATGCGATGTAAAAAAAAAAAACACACACACACACACATACAACATCATGGGACACATTCCACACTGTTGTGAATTCTAATGATTCTCCTATTTGGTATGTTATATTTATTATATCATATCAGTACATGGTAATGTAGTTTATGGAGAAATAAAGATTCTGATATGAACAAATGCTCCTACATATATACTCCTCTTACTTTCACCAGTTTTTGCCTTTGTCTAAATTGGATAACCATAACAACTCCCCATCCATTCTCCAAGGAAAGATTGTCTTCAACATGGATAACAAGAAAAAGGGCAACATACGATTAAAAAATATATAATTTTCCAAACACTGCTTCTAATAAAAAACGTGGATCTTATCACTAAGTGAGCGTATATATTGCAACGCCAGAAAATTGATCCGCATGGCAAGTCAAGATCAACATCGTCCATATCGGAGAGGTCCATAAAACATCAGAGAGAAAAAACAAACATGAAAAAAAGGAATACATCTACAGGAGCTCATCTTTCCTTCTCTCCCCATCTCCGAACTTACATGACCCCGACACTCACTCAGAGTGCATTTTTGTGCGGCTGTATTTTTAAACGTAACTTTCCTCAAAAATAACAATGTTCCACTTCAGTGTCAAGGCTGTCTTATTTTATTGCTCTGAAACATAGAGAATAACAAAAACGACAAGAAGACAGTTAAAAACATTCATAAATGGGTGCTCGTGCAGATTCATCATCATCATTATCATAATTGTAGCGAGAGGAAAGATATAATGATGGTGATATTATCCTGGACAAATAGATGTAACAGATGATACTAGGATAGTGCCAGATAAGAGACTGGTCTTACAAGAATACCCCATTCTCTGAAAAGAGTAATGGTGTATCGACATCAAAGGTATAGTCAAGCTGTATAGGTTCCTAAATGAGATGGTAATGTGCTATCTAGATTCCTATGGGCTCCTCTCCAGACTAACCTTAGACAATGACTCTGCTAGGGGTAATTAAATATACAACAAGAACTTTAAACCAAATTTAAATAATTCACTGAAGACTCTGGGTACAATTTAGAATTTATTTATGTACAAGATCCTTTGTTCTTTGTTAATGTTTCAAATAAAATTCAATTGAATACAAAATAAAATTATGGCTCACTTTCATATATATATATATATATATATATATATATATATATATATATATATATATATATATATATATATATATATATATATATATATATATATATATATATATATATATATATATATATATATATATATATATATATATATATATATATATACAGTAGAACTCCATTTATCCGAACCCCATGGGACCGAGCATCGTTCGGATAATCAAATGTTCGGATAATTGGATTACATAATGTATCGAGTACATGTACACATATTTCTAAAAATAATTAACCATCACAAGGAAAATACACTATAAAACATATTTACTTGTACTGTAATAATAATACCCACACTGTATTAGATCACTGTATCACCAAAATCTTTTATTACATTTTACAGTGCATGTACTACTTGTATTAATTATTTTTTTTTAAGAAAGAGAAATGTTTTCAAAATAACATTACAAACGATTCAAAACCAGGCGCAACTTACGTATACATGTACTTGCACAGATGTAACCCACTATTTAAAATAATGAGGAATCCTCTTTTGCACCAAACTGGATAGTCTCCTTTTGGCTGCTAAGTCCCGCATTCTCTTCAACAGCAGAAGCTGTATAGGACAGCTGTCATCTTCTTGCTCGTACCAAGCCATCGCTGTTTCTAGTGCTATAAAGGCCTCTTCAGGACTTGGTCGACGTTTTGGGTTTTCTTCATAATCTACAAGTACATCATGTACTTCTGAGGTGTCTTCATCATCGGTCACTACATGTATTTGGTTTTCTTCTTGCACAAAAAACAAAATTTCTTCGTCATTCAAAAACTGAAAACCAGAATCATTATCATCTTCTAGCCACATGTGTGCATCATCTTTGTCACAGGCCGAAAATCCGGGCATTGCTTGAAACAGTTCCACAACTTCATTTATACAATCATCATTTGTGTCCACTACAGTAGTTTCATTTCCTCCTTTTTTCCCAAGCAATCTATTCCCAGCCTTGTTGAGATTATCTTGTGACAGGGTGGTCCAAGCATCAGCTAACATATATCAGCAGTCTTTGAGATTAAGCTTTTTGGAAAACGCCACCACACTTTCTTCATCTTCAGCCAACAATAAACGACGCATGACTTCCTTCTTGTACATCTTTTTAAGCTTTGCTATAACACCCTGATCCATTGGTTGAATCAGTGCTGTTACATTGGGAGGCAGAAAAATTACTTTAAAATTTGCATCAACTGCATTCAATGTATCCGTCTCTGGATGAGATGGTGCATTGTCCAGTAGAAGAATTACTTTTCCAGTTTTCTTTTCTTGTTCTCTCAACCTCTTCACATTTGGGATGAACTGATTTGTATACCAATCAAGAAATATTTCACTATTCATCCAAGCACTCTTCTGTGCTTTGTAGCACAATGGGAGACATGTCACATTCTTTAAACAACGTGGTTTTTTGGCTTTACCGATCATTAGCACCGGTAAACGATGACTTCCACTGGCATTCGCGGCTACCAAAATTGTTACTCTCTCTTAGCACTTTTTAAACACAGGGGAAGCTGCTTCGCTCTGAGATGCAAGTGATTTTTGAGGCAATGATTTCCAGCATAAGCCAGTCTCATCGGCATTATACACATCGAGTGAATAACCTTCTTCTTCCAAAAAAGCCAAGAATGTTTCTTTAAAATTTTCAGCGGCAGTTGCATCGCTAGATAAGGATTCCCCTTGGATCTCCAATTCTCGTATGCCATGACGAGATTTAAAGTTTCTTAACCATCCCTGGCTAGCCTTAAAGTCGGGAGGACAGTCAAGTTGATTGTTGAACTGAAGTGCCTTTTCACACAATAGAGAACCAGAGATAGTTCCCCTTTGCTTCTTCTTTGCACAAACCATATATACAAAGCCTCTTCCAATTTCAAATCTTTCGCATGTTTCATGGTTTACGTTTCTTCGACCCATTTTCACTATCCAATTTCGGTGCAAAACTCATAATTTTATCCTTGTTACTTTTGATGTCAGAGACGGTAGCTTTCCCAACATTGAAAATCCTCGCAAGTGAAGACACAGTTTCACTTTTTCCTAGTCTCTTGATAATTTCTGTTTTCGTTTCAATTGACAAAACAGTGCGGTTCCTTTTATATGCTTTAGGCCTTCTGGAAGATGCCATATCGCACAGAGAAATACTTGCACACCAAAATTATTCTGCTGTAGTAGCAGACACAATTATTTTAAGTTGAACTGTCTGTTTAGTCAGTGATCTGCCTAGAACGCACACGTACACTAGATTGGTAAACCAGATATTAACTGACTTTATGATCTAACTGACTTCCTGTACGTAAGCGACCGACCATTAGCCCATTCCATCCTCTACAAATTGTTCGCACACATTTGAAGCTTGCAGCATCAAAAGATTCAAAAATAAAGTCTAACATGACTGGTGGCGCCTGATTTTTTTTTTCTCGAAAAAGTGTTCGGATAATTGGATGTTCGGATAACTGGGGTTCGGATAAATGGAGTTCTACTGTATATATATATATATATATATATATATATATATATATATATATATATATATATATATATATATATATATATATATATATATATATATATATATATATATAATTTCTTAAACAAATATAGTTCAATTTCACTGTTTTCTTGCTACCTGATGGAATCAGTCTCTACTTTTGTGCTTTCTTGAATAGATGAATCTAAATGTTACTTTATGACTCATATGACTGTCAAATGTCTTCTATATACATCGCAAGATTTCATCATTACATAGTCTATTCGTAGGTGGGTTAATTTGGTGTTGTTTGAAAATTGAAGAGTAGCCCAACACTGAGCTAATTATCCGAAACAAAGTCCTTCCTAGGCCTCGTACAGCAGTATGATTGGATAGAACCCCACCACTGTGGGTCCTCCACTCGTCAAGATGACACAGTTAATACTGACAAAAGCTCTGACAATCTTGAGCATCTAATTGCTGACTTGGTCACTAGAGATTGTGTATGACACTCAGGGCAGGATATAACCTGAAACAATATATACAATCTACGTAGTATCGCTCATTGTCTCCTTAGCCAGACAGGAGGTAATATGAGGCAGTTCAGACAAGCTGTGGTTAATTACAAGAGACATATTAAGTCATGAATAACACAATTTGTTCAAGTTCTAGCACAATAGTTCAATAATTCACTTGTTACAGTTCTGTTCATGATTTGCTTCAATAAAATCATATAGGCCTTATGGTAATCATTGTGTCATATATCAAATAATACAGAAAATTAATCTGTTATAGTCATTTCTTCCTCCAGTTTGGATAGTCCTTTCCAGCAAGCATAATATCTTTAAAACGCTTTCCACAACCAACGTGCTCAATCCATTCGATCTACTTAATTATTACACAAACTAAACCTACACAGTTCGGGTTTTCCTCCAGAAATAGCACAATGATTCTACACATACCAATATTTCTTTAACACACATTGAAAAAAATAAAAAATAAAATATATATATATATATATATATATATATATATATATATATATATATATATATATATATATATATATATATATATATATATATATATATATATATATATATATATAATTAACATCTCGCTTACCCTCAATCAATGACAGGCTTTTAATGGTTACACAGTCTGCTGCAGATGGCAACGGAGTTGATATAACTGCTTGTGCTCTGTGTCTGTAGTTTGAATTAGGCGGCGTGTGTGTCTGTGTCATGCGTTATCTCCCCTTTTATAATGGTCTTGCGGATGTACGAGGTGACAACTGGACCAAGGTACGTTTGCATGCATCCAAAATCGTGTAGGCAAGGCAAGATGTGCTTAGAAAGTAAATAAAAAATAATTCTGGAATCCTTATTTCTGCACCGATTTCTTCCATCTTAGGCTTATTTTACTCATATGAATGAGCTCTATCAGCATGGATATCCATTTTATCCTATAGTTTATCCGACTATTCCCTGGAGCAGCCAAAACAGGGAAAAACACAACATGGTTCATGTTCCACTGTCTTCTATCCATAATAACTTCGGCTCTACAACACGTCCAGTGAATCTATTGTTATCTACCTAAAGCTAATGATCCCTGTTATCGAATTGGGTCCTTCTTTATCTAGGTATTCCATGATTAGTTGCACACTGCCTTCCGAAATATCCTTAACATCTATACTTTCGTTTCCTCCATGTCTAGCGATCTTCCGACACTATACCAAGCTGGCCTTTCATTGGTCAGATACATCCACGGGGTTTGTACGGTGATAATTTTTGAATGATGTCGAGATATGAATCAGACTTCATTACAATCATCATCATCATCATCATCACCATCTTCATTCCCGTTGTCTCTAATTATGAAGCATGGAGCTACTACTACAGCCAGACTATTTCCAGAAATCAAGCTGTGGTAAATTAGAGGTTATGGTGTTACTAAACTAAGGGTACCCAAGGTGAGGGTGAGATCAAGCTGTGTAAGTCCCGAGGTCTAATTGTTGATGATGTTGTATTCTCAGGGTACCTATCCGCTACCTCTCTGAGATCTCACTCTGGGAAATATTTTCTGGGTATGTTATATGGCTACGTGTCTAGGGTAATGTATTTTATGTGATGACAGAAAATGTCAAACAAAACTTTAACCCAATAAAATTAAAGTGAGTATGACTTTTGTTAAAGTTTAGGTAATTATTTTTTACAATTTAATCTCCCTGTACCTCAATTTTATGGGACAGGGATTGTCAAACTCAATCGAATTTTTATTTACACTATTTAAAATAAATAAATTGGAACTCTGTCCATGTCTCTTGTTTATACAAAAGAAAATCCTGAAGAAATCCACCAACTGTTCTGTTTACCGGCTTGTACTGATCACTGTTAATATGTTGGAAAGACTGTTGGGTTCATCACTTTAAGGTGATTATATTATTATTATGGTTATGGTTATTATGGTGGAACTTTATGATATTAATAATTTGTCAGTGCCTTTTCTAAAGGATTTACCTGGCATGGATTGAAGAAAACATTTGGCCCATAGGTCCTCAGAATCAACAAATGTGGTGCTCCTGGTCGAAGGTGTGGGGCTAGCTACAATTTGAATGCTGAGCGATCACTCCCACGATTTTCGTCCTTCACCAGGTTTCCTGCCACCAATAAGTATTCTGACATTTAACTTGAAATGAGAGGAACATTCCCTCCCATAAAACTCTCATCTATAATTCTTCCACACATAACCACTGTAACAACTCACCTTGATCAGCTATGTGTGCTGATCATTACACCAGTCTTTATTTTTCATTGTTTAACATCACTGCTGTGTAAACATTCTTCTTCAGTGATAGTACAAAGCCCTGATCCCTTCCTCCAAGGTGTCGCTTCCATGTAATAGGCAGGGGTGTACATACCCAGTCTGTGACTCTTTAATGATTCCCTTACAACATCTTATACAGGGTTTGACGTTCATACAATAGATAGAGTGTGCTTACTCTAGCACTGAAACCTGTGGATAAAATCGTCCTAACATTTTCTACATAATTATACATAACATTTAAACATTTATGGCAATACAAAAGCCAATATCCATTTTGGTCTACTGCTTTGGCATTCGCACACGTTGTAAAGCCACTAGCAAATATTTTATGCATTTATTTCACTCCGAAAGACTGCATTCCTTCTTAGGCTATCGTAACACAAATTGTGGCTTACATGTTAATTAAATCAATACAAATATTTATTTTGCCTTACCCTCAAGTAAGAATTTCACATAACTTAAGCTTGACTAGGCTGTAAATGGGATCTACCACTGCTTTAGTGTTCCAGACGGCGAAAGCTTTGGTCACACAGGCTCTCCCGCTGATGTCAGCTTAGTTAGTTTAAATTTCAAATGGCCGACTTTGCAAGCAATTGTTAATTCTTATTGCCCAATCCTCAACTACGCCTAACCAATCAGAACGCGCGTCAACAAATTTTAACTTTTTCCCCAAGCTACCAAATGGAGCAGTTTATAAGTGTGTTCGCTCGTCTGTTTTTATTTTATATATTATATATCTCATTTATTTATGGACAGATTTGTAATATCAAAATAGATTATTAAGCGGCCAAATGCCCACTATCTCTCTATATAGGTTTCATTTAATTATTCTTCCCCCTTTTCATCTGTATATTTTTTTAAGTAATTAATGGTGCTTTTTCCGAACTGAAAATATTACTAAAATAAAATTTTCTATGTCAAAATAATATTATTACGGGGAAATCTTTATGTCAATATATTAAGCAATATTAACCCTATATTTCAAGATATCTCTCTCCTTTTAATTCTCTTTAGTTTTTGAGAAATAAATTATTTAATTTTATTCCAAAGCACAGATTAGGCATATTTTCTCCTACAACCAAGATTTTATCGTCACTATAAAACGAGGTAACAATACGATTGGTTGTTAATTTTTACGACGTTTGTTAATAAATATTGGGAGGGGTAGTGCGTGTTAAAAGGGGGTAGTAACCTTTTTAACTTGGCGTAGTGGAAAATTCAAATTCTTTAGTTAAAATGTTGGCGGTAGGTTTGACCTTGCCCTTGACAAATTTCAAACATAGTAGTAGTGGGTTATATGTTGTAAATTTACGTTAACTAGATTTTGAGGGGAGAAATTTTTAAACGTGTTGTCTTACAGATCCACTTTTCGACACCAGCAATAAAACATTCATCATCTCTGGCAGCAGTGTTTTCTGTAGCAGTTTGTGTTACATGTTGAGATCATCAGCCACATCTTTCACAGAATAGAAAGATTTAAATGGTGGAAAGAACCAGAATAGTTCATTCATAGTCATAACCCTCCACTCCCAAAGGAGCATAAGCCTTCAACAAACACATGCCAAGTCCTCCTGTCACGTGCCATCATCTCAAGTTCTTTCCACGTTCTCCTCATCATTTTCACCTCTGTTTCCAGCTCTCTTCTCCATGTGCTTCTTGGTCTACCTCTGCCTCTCTTGCACTGAGTGTTCCAGAACAAGGACTTCCTTGTAATGCTATCAACAGGTTTCCTCAGTGTGTGTCCTATCCATCGCCATCGTCCTCTTCTCATCTCTTATTCCACTGGCACTTGTCTAGTTCTTGTCCTCAGTTCCACGTTGGTAATCTTGTCATACCATTTTAATCCCTCTATTCTACACAAGCACCCATATATGAAAGTCTGTAGCTTTTTGGTTGTTGTCTTTGTTGTTCTCCATGTCTCAGAGCCATACAATAGTACTGACTTCACATTTGAGTTGAAGATTCTTATTTTCGTGTTGGATCCCATTTCTCTTGATCTCCATATATTTCCCAATGCAATGAAAGCTCCTCTTGCTTTTTATATTGTTAGTTTGATGTCACTGTCTGTCCCTCCAACTTTGTCTATATTGCTGCCAAGATATGTGTACGATTCTACATCTTGTATTGGTGTTTCTTCAAGTTCAACCCTGTTATCATTACCTGCATTTATTCTCATTATTTTAGTCTTTTCCCTGTGTATTTTCAGACCCAATTGCTGTGACCTCTCATCGAGTGTTTTCAATTTGTCCTGCATCTCATTACGGTTATGGGACAGAAGAGCCAAGTCATCAGCAAAATCGAGATCATCCAACTGCTTAGTCAGAGTCCTCTGGATTCCATTTCTGTTGTGTGTTGTCGATGATCTCATAACCCAGTCTATTGCTAGTAAGAAAAGAAATGGAGACAAGAGGCATCCCTGTCGCACTCTTGTTCTTATATGTCGTAGATTTAGGATAGGTGATTAAGATAGATTCTGTTCCCGTCTGAATAAAACTGGAAAAGGTGGTAACTCAGTGAGAGATAAAGTAAAGAAATAGATTTCACGAGTGAAATGGTGAAAAGGTAGAGTCTGTCCCTGGATTGAGAAGATACTCTAGTCCAGCCTATCTTACGACTGAAATTTGTTTATCAGACAGTTTACCTTTCGGTATATATTAACATATATACTATTAGCCACTCACATGCCCACACACAGATAAGTGACGACAACTTGACGCACAAACGTGAAACTACATTAATACAGTAGGGATATTGGGCCGAGCTGACCAACACAGGTAATTAAGTTTTATGTTAAGTTTATTTATCATAAAGAAAACTTCATAACATCTAGTATCAAATATAAAATCATAGGTTACAGAATTAATAAAGAAATAGACACATAAGTGAAATCCTCTCTGTTGAGACAAGATCCCACAAGAAGAAGTTAATTAACCCCCAAAAGGTCAAAAGATTAGCACTATAGTATAGAATTTGACTACACTGTAAAGAACAGAGTTCCTAATTAATCTATTCTGAAAATAACAGTATTAGCAAACAAACAAAAAAAAAGGCAAAACAAAGTGAGTGGCATGATTATACAATAGAAGAATTATTCACTTCTTCTTGCTCTCGCTTCAGACAGACAGTGGCCACGTTCATTCGTTCTTACCTAACTGTTGATTAACAACATCTGGAACATATCTCCATGGTACAAACAGCAAATCCAGTGTTGGTTGTTTTGGCAAAGTAAGCCCCAGCTCCTCCAAGTTTGATTAATCCGGTTATTTGGGGAACGCTTACTTCGTTACTGTTAATTGGATCTGTTTATTTCACATCAATTAGTCCAGGTAGGAAAGTAATTATAACTTCTAGTGTTCACAGTGTCATTAGCTTGTAATTCCAATACTTAAAGAGAATGTCAGGTATGTAAATCTCTCGGGATAAAAAAAATCCTCGTCACACCACAGTGATCGGTAGTTGGGAAATGTTAATTGTTGACAATTTCGCCACAGCGGGCTGAATGTATATGAAAATGGAAAAAGAAATCTGGATAGCTATAGGTCCAGTTACAATTATTCTTATAGTCTTTTGTTGGTACTCTCTCTCTCTCTCTCTTTCTGGGTAAAACAAGAGAGCCAAACAGGTCAACCTCGAAGACCCGCCATTTGCATGAGAATGTTTGTTTTGCATCTTTTGGACTTAGACTTAGACCCGTTTTCTCAGATTTAGGCCGCTGGTAGCTTTTGGTTTATGATCCGTACTGGATTTTAGGAAGAAAATACATAACATTTAATTACAATATCAGTATCTATCCTAACCCGCGTAACGGTATAATTTAATATCCACTCGGTTATTAGATTTAATTAGAAAACACAAGTGTATATTTTATTTTATCGTTTAAAAAAAACCCCGTGAAATAAGCGCTAGTCATTTATAAAATTACTCATAATGAATTAGAAATAATTATATATTTCGTCAGTACTCATAATGAATAGTGCATTTACTCGTCAATTAAAATATCTCTTACTGGTTAATAGCAATTAATTAAATTTTCGTTACAGCTGGAAGACTTAGCTATATATTTTTTTATTTGCTAGCCAATTAACGCAGTAAATCCTAGTGAAATATAATGACGAACTTTTAACAATTAAATCACTCAAAAATGCTAGTATAATATTTACCGCAACACAGAAATTCTCTATCTCCAATCGAAATACTAAGTAATTCCACTAGTACAATGGTCTAGAATTCGAAGCTAGATGTTCCGAACTTTCTGAGGCTACTCGATAAACGATTTTAAAAGCTGGGGTATATATATATAAAATAGGTCGAAATTCGCTAGTCAGTGCTAGATATAGCGCCTTCGCCCAGATTTTGGGGAATTCTGCGGTCGATTCATGAATCAAAGTTTTATTTCACGCTTATGCCGACCGCAGACTCTTCGCTAGCGAACGGACTTGCTTTTGATCAGGCGTCTCTCACTGTAGCTAATTAAGTTCCGAACAAACGGATGTGGGAGGGAGGGGGGGCCCTAACTGTGATTATCTCCCCTTTCCTCAGATTAATTCCCCCTGACTAATGTAACTACGAAAAGTACGACTTTTGATTTATCGCCCTTGATTTTACCATTAGACGACTCATTCTCTGATCTGTCACTATTCAGCGATTGACCAATCGTTCGCGTGATAATACAGTTAACGGCTCAGGACTAGCTAATAGGTCTGTTTGTAAACATTCCTAGTGTCTGTAAGACATAGAGAGAAAGAAAATAGGCGTGGCTAAAATATGAGTTCGACAGATATCGAAGCGCATGCCTTCTGCGTTAACGAAACGTGAATATTAATAAGCAAGCAAAGGTGGAAAACGCGTGGAAGCAAAAACGTGTTGATTCATGTAATATACGAGGTATTTACATAACTCTGCCACATTATCCCAAACGGTTCTGTAAGCTGTCTTTCGTGAAGAACTCTGCATGTCATGTCTTCATATGTTTTCTTTATTAAATTAATGATCTTCAGGGGAACTCCATAATGCCTCATCAATTTCCAAAGTGATTATCTGTCTACACTGTCAAATGCCTTTTCGTAGTCCACAAATCCGAACCAGAATAGTACCAGCGGAATAAGATGTGTGAAGAAGGCCTTGACTTATGATAGAAGACAATGAAAAAAAACCATATGATAGTATTCAAAGGCTGACTTTTTCTGGAATTCCCTTGGTATAGAAAGTAGAAGGAGGCAACAGAACGTGTGTGTACAGACACACACACACACACACACACACACACACACACACACACACACACACGCACACAAACTCACACACACACACGAAGACGGAAGTTAGACATGAAGGGTCAAAAGCAGACATGGAAAGAACTTTAATGGAATCACAGAATAGAAACCCCGTGTAATGTTTTAGCTGAACGTCTACGCTCCACGTTGAGTTAAACAGTTAATAATGAATGAAATGTTTTCTCTGACACTGACAAATATTGTTATTGTTTCTTCCAATTAAACTAATTTCTGTGTGTCTTTATTACTGTATTATGATCATCATTTTTGTTTGAAATGTCTCGTACATGAAGTGTACCTGAAGCAGGATTGTTGCTCGCATGTTCATGTTCCAATAAATACATTTTGGAATGTACGTCGAATTAACGGTTAGGAGCGTCACATGATCGGTCACATGGACTATCAGACACAGCACTTAGTTTTTAATTTTTTCCGTCCATTTTTCCTAGCGAAGTGACGTGAAGAGCTGAAGTTTTCGTTCTGAAGTCACGTGTCTCCCATTAGCTATTGTCAGATTGACCTGATCTAGGTTTTATGTCATATTATTTATCCATCTGCCCCTTCGGATTCCACATGTTTTAATAATACTTGTATAATTTTTGCTGTTGTAGTCACACATTACTACGCTGGCTTGGCCATGTCCGCCCCATAGAAGATGGTCGCGTCCCGAAAGATTTCTTCTACGGCCAACTGGCAGATGGCAAAAGTTCAATTGGGCGACCGCAGCTGATGTTCAAAGATGTGTGCAAAAGAGACATGGGGGCATTGGACATAAATTCAGCCACATAGGATGATTTAACTGCCAATCTCACCAAGTGGCCATGCTCTCTACTGTACCACCTCAGATAGGGCGAAAAGAAGCTATCTCGGCAAGCAGAAGAGACGAGAGAACGTCGAAAGTAACATCTGGAAAATAAGCAGATGAGAGCTGTCAACTCAGTGGTGCATTCCCATGGTCAGTTATCCCTGAAGGGGCTATTATTATAGGCACGTAGTGGTAATTGATCGGGCTCTATTCTCATAAGGTGGCCAAACCGCTTTATTGTCTGTCTATCTTATTTATTTGCGCTGTCAAACCATTTCACTGCAATAAACTGCGCTCATACTCTTCCTTTCATGCTGCCTCTCACGGTAAAGTTACAGAGCTCCACGATCAAATTCTGGTAGCGTCACGCTACAGTCTACCCATCTGTAAATGGATCATTGACTCAATTCTTAGTTAGGGAAGGCAACGGCAGCGAGGAAAGAAATAGGTCACCCCCACATCATATAACTTGACTTAGTATAGTGAAATCTCTAACACTTCACTCCTCTACAGCAGTACCTGCTATTGGACTACCTTGACCTTTGTGTGACTTCCTCACATATCAGTTGTGGACAAATATGGAGCAGGAAAGACCAGACTAACAAGCCTGGCTGTACTACAAGGCAGTCCTTGTATTTAAATCCCCAGGGTAAGGACGATAGAGCGAGACCAACGTTTACATGGAGAAGACAACTACAGATAAACATAATGGGGTTGAAGAAGAGATGAAAGTACCGTGAGCTGATTGGACGGCACAGACAGGTATACGCTTCTTCAAGTGCTGAATGGTGGGTGTTGATGGTCAATCCTGACTTCCCAAGTCACTACAATAACTGAAAGGAAGTACAAATGTTGTCAAGTTCTATGAGCTTCCAGTGAAAATCTCAAACTAAAACATGTGAAATGCTGCACCCAGAACGAGACTCGGTCATGTTTATACCCAGGCCCTCTAAAAACTCAAACGAGGCCGGTTATTTCACAGTCAGGGTAACTATGTACTTGTACCTTTTCCGTCGGTTGTTGCTGTGAAGTGAAGTAGGGTGCTGAGTCTGCGTTCGTGATCCACGTATGTCATACTAGCTGCTGTAAGTCCGTGTTGTTGAAAGAGTTCTGTGATGTTGTCTATCCATCTGTCCCTTGTTCTTCCCACCGATCTGTAACCAGATATCCTTCTGTTCTACTGTTATAGGCGTGTAGTGGTAATTTATCGGGTTCCATTCTCATGAGATGGCCAAACCACGTAATGTTACGTCTCTTTTGCGAGTGTCAAACATATTATAACATAAAGAAAAGGCCTCGGTGAGCGCCCCCCCCCACCCCTTTTTCCCTCACCGAATGTAAAGCCTGGTCCAAATAGCACTGTTGGTTCCACTTACCTCTCCCCTGCTTATACCAGGCCGTGGTCTCAAGTTGAAGCTGATACAATTTTATATGAAGCCACATTTAATTCCTTCACCACATTCGACAACCAATCTGGTTCTAGGGCTTAGCGCTCCTGGAAAACATGGTATCATTGTCGCTTGCTTCATGGGGAGATAAAACTCTTACTGCGGCTTCGTTAACCCCTGAAGGCCCAAGCAGATTTATACTGAACGCTAGACTTATCACCCTTGGGGTTACCAGGGCCCGAAAGAGGAGCAAAGAAACCTACCACGCATCTCGTAACAAGGGATTAAGGAGGGTCGTACGTGGGCGCGGCTATCCCCATCCTGTGGAACTTTTAGCGACAAAGAATATATGGATTAGTTGAGTACAGGAAGACGAGACGAAAGTTTGTTCAAGGCCTATGTTCCGCGGGGAGCTGGAGGGTCAAATCTTAATTCTCTTTTAATTGTAAGATAGAATGTTCTTTTAGAAGGAAGCCTCTGTTATAAACCTGGAGTATATAACACAATAAACATTTATACATTTTTTGTCTCAAAGTTCTAATGTATTTTTTTATTGGGGGGGGGGGGGGGTGGGGGGGGGGGGGGGGGGGGCTGGGGGGGGGGGGGGGGGGGGGGGGGGGGGGGGGGGGGGGGGGGGGAGAAAAAAAAAAAAAAGGGGGGGGGTGTGTTCGGTTTTTGCCTTCTTCTTTCGAGGCGCGTTCCTTTCAACCTATTTGGTTATAGCAGAGCGCATTTACCATCCCAAACAAAGTCAACTCTGTTTACTGCTAACCCGATCAGCGTTGATAGATACTAAGTCCTACAAAGGACTAACATTATATATCTGTTAGCATAAAGCCCTAAAAAAGACTAGCCAGCTACGCCAACGCCCGAGCTGTATTTAACTTCTTGTAAATAAATGATGACTCATATACGGGGGCCCAGGACTTTAAGTTAAACGCATCAACATGTCTCTTTTCGTTCACGTGTGGAACATGGATCCCAATCTGTAGCTGACTCCTGGAACATAGATCACAACCTGTAGCTGACTCCTGGAACATAGATCCACATCTGTAGCTGACTCCTGGAACATAGATCACGACCTGTAGCTGACTGATAGAACATAGATCCAAATCTGTAGCTGACTCCTGGAACATGGATCCCAACCTGTAGCTGACTCCTGGAACATAGATCACAACCTGTAGCTGACTCCTGGAACATAGATCCCAACCTGTAGCTGACTCCTGGAACATAGATCCCAACCTGTAGCTGACTCCTGGAACATAGATCCCAACCTGTAGCTGACTCCTGGAACATAGATACCAACCTGTAGCTGACTCCTGGAACATAGATCCCAACCTGTAGCTGACTCCTGGAACATAGATCCCAACCTGTAGCTGACTCCTCGAACATAGATCCCAACCTGTAGCTGACTCCTGGAACATAGATCCCAACCTGTAGCTGACTCCTGGAACATAGATCCCAACCTGTAGCTGACTCCTGGAACATAGATCCCAACCTGTAGCTGACTCCTGGAACATAGATCCCAACCTGTAGCTGACCCCTGGAACATAGATCCCAACCTGTAGCTGACTCCCTAAAAGAAAATTAGAACCAAAGCATTATCGTGGAATTAGAGCGGTGATTTCTGCAGCTGTTCGTGTCACATGATGATGCTTTAACCCATACACAACCACATGATGATGCTTTAACCCATACACAACCACATGATGATGCTTTAACCCATACACAACCACATGATGATGCTTTAACCCATACACAACCACATGATGATGCTTTAACCCATACACAACCACATGATGATGCTTTAACCCATACACAACCACATGATGATGCTTTAACCCATACACAACCACATGATGATGCTTTAAAATTAATAAACCCATACTCAACCAACATGATGATGCTTTAAACCCAACCACATAACACAACCACATGATGAAGCTCTAACCCATACACAACCACATGATGATGCTTTAACCCTATACACAACCACATGATGATTCTTTAACCCATACACAACCACATGATGATTTAACCCATACACAACCACATGATGATGCTTTAATCCATACACAACCACATGATGATGCTTTAACCCATACACAACCACATGATGATGCTTTAACCCATACACAACCACATGATAATGCTTTAACCCATACACAACCACATGATGATGCTTTAACCCAAACACAACCACATGATGATGCTTTAACCCATACACAACCACATGATGATGCTTTAACCCATACACAACCACATGATGATGCTTTAACCCATACACAACCACATGATGATGCTTTAACCCATACACAACCACATGATGATGCTTTAACCCATACACAACCACATGATGATGCTTTAACCCATACACAACCACATGATGATGCTTTAACCCATACACAACCACATGATGATGCTTTAACCCATACACAACCACATGATGATGCTTTAACCCATACACAACCACATGATGATGCTTTAAACCATACACACACACATGATGATGCTTTAACCCATACACAACCACATGATGATGCTTTAACCCATACACAACCACATGATGATGCTTTAACCCATACACAACCACATGATGATGCTTTAACCCATACACAACCACATGATGATGCTTTAACCCATACACAACCACATGATGATGCTTTAACCCATACATAACGACATGATGATGCTTTAACCCATACACAACGTCCAGATACAGTAATGGTTCCATGCTCATTAGGAAGAAGAACGGACGTCAATGATGAAATAAGGGACGCTGGGCCTTCAGTTAAACTACCGATCACTTTATGTTGTCTTTTTTTAAAATTTAATATGGTATATTCTTTGCGTTCATCGTTATTGCAGGATGAACTCACATTATTTCTCGTGTGTGTTATTACAACTTTTACGGTAAGAGAAGAATAAACAGCTTGAAAAGAATAAACAGCTGGAGAAGATTAAACAGCTGGAGAAGATTAAACAGCTGAGAAGAATAAATCGGTGGAGAAGAATAAGCAGCTGCAGAAAAATAAACGTTTGGAGAAGAATAAACAGCAGAAGAAGTACAAATAACTTGAGAGTAATAAACAGTTGGAGAAGAATACATCACTGGAGAACAATAAACAGCTGAAGAAGAATAGACAGCTGAAGAAGTATAAACAGCTTGAGAATAACAAATACTAAAACAGAATGAACAGCAATCGTTGAAAAAAATAGAGAAGAATACAGATGTACTGCCGTTGTGGTGTTAGAGACTTGAATACACGTGGTCCAGTCTTTCAGGTGTGGTGACTAGTTTCCTTCCTCGCTTCCTTCTGACCAGAGTCAGATACCAATTTTTAGCCGGGTAGATTAGAGCGTGGCCCTACCCGCGTTTCGAAACCGGAAACCGGTGACTTTTCCGCGAGAGGCATCGCTAAAGCCTCTCCGTCAATAAGACGTACAGTCATGTAAGAAGCAAACAGTATGACCTACTTGCCAAAGAATTTTAACACGCTTATCATTGTGGTAAAGTGGGATGATATAAATATTTATAGGGGACTTAGTGTACTGACTGAGATCAGCTGTGAAGGTATCTGTATCTAATAAGTGTGGTGTATTACAGATGACCTTACTTTGCTACCACATTTAGACCTCAGTCGGACTTATTCTGGAATATTATGATGACTACGTTGAATGTCTAGGGTTATGATAGTGATGAAGTGTATGTTCACAACAACCAACAGACAGATAAACAATTTAATTTAATCCACAATACTTTACAACACTGTGACACTCACATACATAAAACACTCTATAAGACTATCTTAATAAGTCCAATGTTAACTTTTAAAATATGTATTAATTCCTTTCAATAATAGATATCCTGATTCAACTACAAAATGAACCAGGAATCACAATCAAATGTAATCACAAGTTGTATGTACACAATTTATAGATAAGATCTTTGTATTGACATATATTATTATTACAATATGTGTGTAAGTAGTGATGTAGTACTATGAGGTAATACTGGCTATTCAAGCTAGGTTGTTGTTTGTCATCATGACTTCAAGTGTTTGTTTCTGGTGGAAATAATATTGGAAAGGTTCACAGTTTCTTTTTATTTGAAACAAAAAAAATGTCCCTCTTGATTTTATGTAAAGTCACTTTTAGAGGGGGGTATACACAAGATTGAGCTGCTCTGGCCAACGTAATCTTAACTTCTGTGTGGGCGGCAGGAAACAGTCTCCTATGCTCGCTTGCTTCACAGTTTTCTTGAGAAACAACACTGGTCGATATCTTGACCAAGGAGTATGCTATCAGCCTCTGGATTCAGCAAAACTCAGACCAGGTGCTGCTTTAATACTTTAGTACCACGGTCCCTGAAACAAGAAGGTTGTACCTCCTACTTCAGAACTAATTTATAATCTATTTCCACACTGAAGCACAATACATAACAAACACCGAGTTCAGCGCAGTAGGCCAACTGTTAGCTTCTCATGAACAATATACAGCAGTATTCCTCTCCCTAATGGTTACAACGCCTCTGCAATTCCAGCATTAATTCCTTCTATTCAATAAGATAGGTGTCATAGTACTATTTGTCAATCCTATGCAGTTATACTCCTCTCCGACAAGTTTTTCTCATGATACAGTAATATCTAGGCTTTGCCTCATGTTTGTTACTGAACCACACACATACAGACATAAATTTATCAATTCACATTCAATTTTCATCTAAAAGATATCAAATATGTCTAGCTTACCACAATTCACGGAAATATTAAACAAATACGTTGACTGGCGATGAGTTATGGCACAATTCCGATCTGCCTCTGTCCCAGGCTTTTATTAGAAAAATATGAGCTGGATCTCAACGCACTTGCTTTTACAAATTGGATTTTCAAAAAGTGGCACTGAACTGACGCTCTTAATTGACTATATTAAATGGTCTAGCCAATGAGACCATGTTTACAAAAGCTTTTGAAAAAAAGTACCCTTCTTATCGTTGCCATTAACAACCAAAAATAGTATTTGCCATCGACTAATCATGTTTCGCCTTACATATTATTCTAGCCAATCAAATCGGATTTAACGTGGTGGCCTCATTTCCTCTAAAGCAGTGTCCAAACACGCCATTATGAGCAAATATGATCCTGTGTTGTCAGACAACACCACTATAATATTTTGGCTATAATTTGTTAATTATTAGACTATTTGCTTAACACCTAACATATTCTTTGTCAGCAAGACCTAAGGCACCCAAATATATAAGTTTAATGGAGCTAAGTGGCTGCGTTCAAAATATGTATTTTCTTCTACCACCCGCTCACTTCTATACGATGGGGTTTCTTCTGTACTGTCAGGCTAATGTCAGGATTTCAGACGTAAAACAGTATTGTGTCATGTTTCCCAATAAGCATTAACCATGTTTTTTAAAACCTAACCTCGTATTGGTAGTGCTTTTTGTCCCTGTTTATTTGAGAAAAAAAGAGCAAGTCTGCATGCCTTTCGCGTGGGGTAGCATTAATGGAATATTAATCTAGGTCATTACGCAGTGTGTCTATCTCAAGGTTTTCTAAGAAACACAGTACCCGTTTTATTTTTCGAAACGCGTGTATTTGATGCAGTAGGCTTTACTAGCAAACGTGAAAGCGTTACAATTATGCAGACGAAGTAGAAAAAGGGGATTTCTTGTTTAGCTAGTATGACGTTCTATAACACAGGCGTACGCTATTGTGACCGCACTGTTCTTTTACCATTCTTCTTTCCTTTGATTGAATTAATTCGTTAGGCTTTACATTTACTTTCTAATTTAGATATGTGGATTTAGAATTTCTCACGACAGATTCTCCCCACTTAAAACAGACATTATATGTCAGTCTATAATTCTATATACACATAGAGAAATTTAATATTAGTCCTGGTGCTTACGGTGATTCTCATCACACGGATGGCGGCTTAGAAAATCCGCTCCCAGGTTAGTTTTTCCAGAAATATACTCTATGCTGAACTGGAATGGCTGCAAAAGTAAGGACCATCTGAGTAACCTCGAATTTTCATGCCTAGCCTGCGCTAGAAACGACAAGGGTTTGTGATCCGTTTGCAACTTAAATGCCTTCCCATACAGATAAATATTGAATTTCTTGATCGCCCATATTACTGCAAGACATTCTTTTTCGCTAGTTGAGTAATTTGTTTCAGCTTTATTCAACTTTCTGCTAGCATATGCCACTGGGGTTAATTCCCCATTCAGTGCATCTGATTTCTGTAACAGGGTCGCGCCCAACCCGATATTACTTGCATCCGTTCTCACAATGAATTCTTGACTTAAGTCAGGTAATTTCAAAATAGGTTTGCTTGTGAGCTTTTCCTTCAATTCCTGGTATGCCAATTCACACTGTGCTGTCCAGGTAATTCGATCTGGATTTCCTTTGCGTGTCAAATCAGTTAACGGTGCACATATGGAATTAAAGTTTTTGATATACTTTTGGTAGAAACCACATAATGAGACAAAGGATCTCACGTCTTTCTTGGTTTGTGGTCTCGGGGCTTTCTTTAGTTTCTCTAAATTCTTGGGGTCAGGGGTCATGTTTCCCTGATGGACTGTGTGTCCCAAGAATTCTAATTCTTTACATCCAACGCAACATTTGGTTGGACGGGCTGTTAAATTCGCTTCTCTAAGTCGATTAAACAGCATGTTCAGAGAGTCAATGTGTTCCTCAAATGTTTCTGTTGCTATAAGGATATCATCCATGAAATTTGTGATGCATGGATTATTCAGAGGATCCAACAATTTTCTCATCATTCTAGAGAAGACACTAGGCGCATTCTTCAATCCAAATGGCAATCTGTTAAACTCATAGTGTCCCTCTGAGGTACTAAAAGCTAGGTACGGTCTAACCTCAGGCTTTACTGGAATCTGATAGTATCCTTTACTTAGCCTGGCAAACAACTGATTTGTATCCGGCAATGGATCCACCTGTCCTTCTGTGATAGCATTCAGTCTCCTGTAATCTAT
The DNA here is from genome assembly GCA_024509875.1 of Oreohelix idahoensis. Taxonomy (NCBI): domain Eukaryota; kingdom Metazoa; phylum Mollusca; class Gastropoda; order Stylommatophora; family Oreohelicidae; genus Oreohelix; species Oreohelix idahoensis. The sequence continues at coordinate 3,952 of JAMPIV010007920.1, read as the reverse complement.
ACAGAGTCTATGTTCTCCAGAGGGTTTCCTTAAGAGTACCACACTGGAACTATACGAAGATTCACTGTGTGAAATTATTCCTTCCTTCAACAAATAATCTATCTCTTCCTTCAAGGCTTTCTCCTTAGCAAAAGGAATCGAATAGGCTTTCATACAGACAGGTGTGGGGGTCTATCAGTTTCATATCATATTCCAATAAGTTTGTATGCCGCGGTCGGTCCTTTAACACCTCTGTATGATCATCTAGAACCTGTTGCACTCTCTCCTTCTGATTTTTCGTTAAATGTGTACTGATTTTCACCTGTGCCGCTGTCTCACAGGGATGTAATGGATATTCAAATGATGAAAGTGGTTCCTTTTTCATCTCCATTGCAATGGACAAGGTCAACAAGTGTGTCTCTTCCTGATTTTCTCTTTCCAAATATTTCTTCAGGAGATTCACATGATAGATTTTTTCTTTCCCCTTCTTATCTATCTTATAATTTGTTCTAGACACCTTCTCTAGAACTGTATATGGACCTTGCCATCCAATTTGTAACTTATTCTGACTACCGGGTAGAAGAAGCAGTACCTTCTCTCCCACAGCCAAATCTCTGTCTTTAGCTTTCCTGTTGTAATAGGCAGCATGTTTTTTCCTGGCTTGTCTCAAATTTTCATTGGCAAGTTTCCAGCCAGTTTTTAAACGAGTGGTCAGCTCATTCACATATTGGTATGAGGATGTAATATTTTCCTCTGCCTTTTCATCAGTCCACGTTCTTAACAGAGCTTCGAGTGGACCTTTTATTGGCCTTCCAAATAATAATGTTGCCGGGGCCATACCGGTTGAACTATGGGGTACCTCCCGATAAGCAAAGAGGGCGGCGTGAAGGTACTGGTCCCATGTATCTGGTTAGATGATGTACAGTCAAACAATGATCATACAAAAACAGGGCAATCCATACAAAGACGTCAGTTAACTCACGACGTATAAAGTCAATGATGCTTGTAACAGCTAGTGACGTTTTTCTGTATCATTTATTGTGGACGCCACAGTGACAAAATGTATACGCGAATATGTAGGTACATCAGACAGTCATTATCACAGCAACAATGTCAGTATAGCAATGGACGGTAGACAGCATCATAATAAAGGTGATTCACAGGCATGTCAATACATTATAAGGCTGTAATGTAGTCGGGAAAATTCTCCATCCCTTTCTATCTTAGCCAGAAGATAACCAGATGTATGAGATCAGTTCACTCTCCTTAATCTGACTTCAGCAAGACAGGCACGTCTGCCGAAGTATAAATAATGTCCTCAAAAATATCCTCTAGATAACAAAGGTTTTCCAAACCTAGTTCATGTAACAAAGTAGCAAGTAATGGTCCTTGGGACATGCATCAACCGATGCAGTACAATACAGCGACATGTGAGCTGGGAAAACATCTCGTGACGACGCCTTTCGAAGACAGGCTATGAATCAAAATCGCTCACGACCAAAAATCGATAGAGTTAATGAAAAGTTAATTTACCTTGCCTTCAGGAAATACACAGAAATATTACGCCTCCCGGCATGTGGAAATACACTAGAGGTATTATCTCGAATAAACGAAATATCCATTAAGAGGACTTCACATTCCTGACAGAACAAAAAAAATAGCGGAGATCCCCTCTCAGCGAGGCATCTTTCTAGCTATTCAAAATCGCTCACTGACTGGTGGGCGGAAATCGATCGACCAAGAAGCAAGACCAGTCATGCGCAGTCCAGCGCAAAATGACCACAGCTCAGAACTTAAGACGCAAGGACCTTTACTACGAACCAGCGTAAGAATGATTACCTTAAAAGGATAACCCAACTGGTTGCCAACCGTTTTTCTGAGAAAACGGCCTAGCATAGCAAACTTAACTGCATTCAATACCAACGCGAGGAGACAACTGCTTACCGAGAAAAGTGACTATAAATTTCAAGCAGTTGTTGCCCTTGCGTTATAAAATATATATTGTAATAAAACGATGTTGCGAGAATTTCTCACGCAACATATCACCACCTCCTCCCGATAAAAAAAAAAATGTGGAACATATTTTTTTTTTTTTTTTAAATATCAAAGAGCATGCGATAAGCGGCTCAAAACGCACGAATTATGCGCTGATAATTAATTAAATTGCCTAACATGAGGCTAAATATAGAGTGTCTGGTGAGGATATACCTCAACAGAAAAATAAATATGTCTCAAAAAATATTCACATCGGGGAGGTGTCACCAACACACATCACGTTAGCATGTAAACACAATATACGTATGCAAGTTACCATAGACATCATTAAATAGCATAATCTAATATTGTCTTTAAAAATGGATGTACAAATCTGATAGGAAAATTTAAATAGTACATTATTTGACATGTAATGACATAAGTACATAGTAAAGTTAAACTACATGACGATCCAGGACATATCCTCTGGCATTCCGAGGGTAAGTACACAATCTAGAACTCGTCATGCTTGATAATAGTAAGGTAAGTCCTCAGCTCATCAATGACATTCTGAGAAAGTACAAGCAATATAATGCTAATTAATAACTAATATGCTTCATAAGGTACAATACATTATTAATAATTGTGGCTGTTTAGTAAACTAACGGCCCTTATATTAACCACTCAGTCTTCCTCTATCATCTTAAAAAACGAACAGAAGAAGATGATAACAAAGCACGATAGTGTGTACATATAAAGTGAGTACAGATGTGCTAATCTATTGTAGTAATATAGGTGTGTTATGACTCTGTAATATATGGAAATATAGGACAGAAGTATTAGTTGGAGTCATGTGGGCATCTAGACAAAATGTCAGCCATCACATTATCCGCACCACGGATAGCTCGTACCGTGAAGTGAAAAGGTTGAAGAGCTATAGCATATCGAGTGGATCTCGAACTCTTCAAATTCTTAGTCTGAATAGCTGTAAGAGCTTTCTGATCAGTCTCTAGAATGAAATGTGCGCCCAGGAGGAATCTTTGTAGTTTTAGAATTGACCAAACCATCGCTAACAACTCACGGTCTAAAACCGAGTAGTTCCTCTCTGCCGCATTTAGTTTTCTAGAAATGTACATAACAGGATGCAGAGTATTTGCATATTCTTGCATCAGTGCTGCTCCAATCCCAGTGGATGAAGCATCACTCCGAAGAACAAAAGTCCTATCAAGAGTAGGTAATCTTAAGATGGGAGGAGAAGAAAATATATTCTTGATTTGGTCTAGTGAAGATTGGCATTCTTCAGACCAACGGACCAGATTAGGCGAACCTTTCTTCAACAATGTTGAGAGAGGTGCCATGATCGAAGATAAATTTGGAATAAATCTCCCATAAAATTGAATTAAACCTAAGAGACTCCTAACTTGTTTCTTCGTTTTAGGAACAGAGATGTTCAGTATTTTGGAAGTATTGTGGTCTTCTGTCTTCAAGAGACCATGACCAACACGATGACCCAGGAAAGAGATTTCACCAAAACCAACAAAAGCTTTAGAAGGTTTTGCTGTCAAATTATTCTCACGTAGAGTGGACAGTAAGTCATATAACCCTAAATAGTGATCTTCCCAGGTATCACTGAAGAGACAGATGTCATCTAAGTATGCGATGACATCCGAACGATGTGACAGAATTCGACGCATCATGCGAACGAAAGTGGCAGGGGCGTTCATGAGACCAAAAGGCATAACATTCCATTGAAATAGACCCCTAGGTGTAGAAAAAGCAGTAAGAGGTTTGGCATGCTCTGCTAAAGGCACTTGCCAATAACCTTTAGACAAGTCAAGTTTAGTGAAGAATCTAGAATTAGAAAGTCTAATCAGTAGATCTTCTAACAAAGGCATCGGTTCAGCATCGAACTTTGTGACCTGATTCAATTTGCGATAATCAACGCAAATTCGTATGTTCTTATCCTTCTTCCGGACAATAACCATGGAAGAAGAATATG